>CM046881.1:500615892-501095892 GCA_025667525.1 Glebionis coronaria
GAATATCTTGTTCCATACTCACACAAATATCTCTCTCTTCCCACTAAGAGGCTAATTAAGAGCCTAATATAGAAGCACTTGAAAAAAGAAACAAACCCTTAGACGGTCTTGGAAAAGAATTGGACATGCTAAAATCAAGCCCATTAATGATCTTATCTGTATGAGTGTATGACACACGGCCAAGGACGCATCAGTTTGTTCATCTCAGTATGACTCGGTTGTTTAGAAGAGATTTTATCGATTAAGAATAGTGGAATGGACTACAATAAAGATATAGTCCTATTCAAATCGCCCAAAAAGGCATACATTTTAGAAAAGTTCTCTTGATATTAAAATTTTGTTAAATCTTACATATGTACAAGGGGTATAAAGCCTCTCCCTCCTCATTATGATGTTATAGTGGATGTGAGGTCCACCTTCCATATTAAGAAGGAAAAAAAGAAACAAAGCCTTTTGGTCAGTTGGGGTGGGGAGAACAATGGTTTTTATTTTGTCCCACATCGGTGGTGAAACAAACTATATTGTATTTTATAAGTAAGACAATTGGTGTTTTAATTGAAGTAGATTATAAGAGTATTTAAATAAACCCTTGTTGTTTCAAGTTTCTCACACAATATATTTAAACATTTTTGGGTGAAAGTATTGACACTATACGTAAACATTTGTCATAGTACATCCCAGAAAATATTGACACTATACACCATTCGTTAGGCAAACATTTGTCATAATACATCCCTCAAGACTAACGATGCAATTTTTCTCATTAAATTCTGACGAGAGATGTATTTTGCAAAAGAAAAAAGATTTCAGATTTTTTTTTTTATTTTTTCGAAAATAAAAGTTTACCATTTTTCAGAAAAAAAAAATAGTTTTCTTATAGAAAATAGTTTTAAAAAATATTATTTTTTTCTTTGAATTTTTTTTAAAAAAAAGTCTTCAAACATTATTTTCAAAAGTTTAGAAAACAATAATTTAATTTTTAAAATATTTTAAATTTTTAACTGAATTTGTTCCTTCCAAATTTTTTTTAACTAATTTTTTAAAATTAACTGAATTTGTTCTTTTCAAGAAAAAATTCAATTTTTTAAAAAATTTCGAACATTTTTTTAAAATTAATTGTTTTCTTCAAAAAAAATAAAAATTAAATTTCTTTAAACATTTTTTGTTTTAAAAATAATTTTTTTTTATCTAAGTATCTTGAAAGGAAGCATAAAATATTTTAAGACAAAAATGTTTAAAGAATTTTTTTTTAAGAAAACGTTTAGTTTTTAAAAAAATGTTCGAAAACATATTAAAATTTTAAAAGTTTTTACTTTTTTGAAAGGAACAAATTCAGTTAATTTTAAAAAATTAGTTAAAAAAATTATTTTTTTGGAAGGAACAAATTTAATTAAAAATTAAAACATTTTAAAAATTAAATTACTTTGAAAAATTAAAATAATGTTTGAAGACTTTTTAAAAAAAAAATTAAAAGAAAAAAGATAAATATATTAATTTTTTTAAAATGTTTTCAATAAGAAAACTTTTTTTAAAAAAAAATTAAAAAAAGATTTTTCGAAAAAAAATTAGATCTTAATTTTTCGAAATCTATTTTTTTGCAAAAATACATCCCTCGGTTAACGAGAAAAAATTGCATCGTTAGTCCTGATGGATGTATTGCGACAAACGTACTGTTTAACGGGTGGTGTACAGTGCCGATACTTTCACCAAAAGATGTATTGTGTGAGAAAGTTCAACAAAATGAATGTATTTTGAAGTTTACTCTATTTATAATTTTTTTAATTCTATAGTCAAAACATATACAAAATGTGTTGACTTCTTTTCTCGGTTCTGTTATCGTAGTGAGAAATTATTTGTATGTCGATCAAAATGTCATTTGTCATGAACAAAATGATGTTACAGAAACATTTATAATAATGCTATATTGAATTTTACAAATTACTTCACAATGACCTACTCCGTAATATTATGAGGTATAATCATTAGTTACCGCAGGTCGAAATAATTGAATTAGGCTCTGCTTCTGTCCACGGTTTTATGCATAACAGCCCTCACCTTACTCTGTTTAGCTATAGTTGACCTGTTTGTTATTTCCAAATCCAGGTTGGGTAATAAAACCACTTCACAGTTGCACTTTTTTTAGTTTGTATTCTCTGTTTTTCGATAAATTAAACAAAAGATGACTTTTGGTTTCCCCGCACCTGGCCGGTCGAGCTGAGCTACTTAACAGAGTTCAACGGAGTAATGTTATGACCCCTAGATCGACAAATATGGTTTTTCATAAGATTAGTTTTGCAATCCAAAAGGGGATATCATCCAACACTATATAAATAACAATCACTCGTTAACATTTTATATAAATATTACATATACTAATTCATATTAAATCCAGAATCACATCACCGTCTAAACAATAAAAGAAGCATCTAAAAAAAATACTAAAACTTTTAATTACTCGCCACTTACAACTGCAAATTAACAAGGAATTTTGGATGTAAACCACTCCATGACATGAATGGGAGCCTTGATGAGCTCAATTGCAATTTCAACTATCACCGTTACACACAAACAGCATGGACATATGCATGTCAACGTCAATCTGTCACAGTTTACCACACATGCAAACACAATTAGAAACGGAGTTTCAGTATCAACAAAATCAAACAGTAGCTACACTGACCGAATTTGAAATTATACGCATCAGATGATTAGACACAAATACTTATGTTTCATCACGCGTGCCATAACACACAATTTAAAATCGAGCATTAGCGGGTGTTTGAAATTGCTTATTTGCTTAGGCAGGTGGGAGTGGGGTGAAACCCACTCGTGAGTTACCCAAACTCACTCGCAGCCCCCATTCCCCCACCTAAAGTCGCGCGCGAGTTAGTCCCCAGAAAAAAAAACAAGGGTCAGACTCACCCTGGGTGAGTTAAACTTATGTGGGCCCAAGTGTTTTTATTTTTTGGATTAGGTTTATTTGTGGGTGTTTTTTGTGAGTGGGGTGCGTTTAAATAATAAAAAAATAGGTATGAAAGGTGAGTGTGGGTGAGTTTTGGTGAGTGTCATTATATTCGTGGGTGAGTTTTTGTGAGTTTGTTAAAAGCTGAGGTGGCGCTGACGTGTAGGCGAGTGGGTTTGCCTCCACTCCCACCAGCCTTATCTTTAAGTGGAGAATCAGTGAATGCTTGGCTGATCTAAATTGGTTTTTACTTGAACTTTTTATTTTGGGGCATGATAAGTAGTTTTAAATTTTAAGATTTTGAAAACATTGTGCAAACTAAATATTTTTCTACTTCTCAAATGAGTTTATCAATGATAAGTTTAGTTGCAATAAATTTTAAATACAGAAATATGCTGATATATGCATCTATAAACCATATCAACTAAATTACACGGGTTTTGTTCTTTTGAAAACTCGGAAAAATCTTAATCTGCAAAAAATTTTGACTTTGATACCTTTGATTGGGAAAGAAAGTTTAGAAGCTTGAAGTTGAAATTGACTTAAGTTTGTTATTTTCATATACGATTTGCCCTTATAAAATGCAAAGACTTATTCCTAAATTGCTTATTTGCTAAGTTGCTGATTCGCTTGTGAAACATATGTGTAGGCAGAAAAAGTAAGTAATTCCAAACACTCCCAATATTACAAAAACACACAAAGTAATCCCAAACACTCCCAATATTCACAAAAACACACAAAGTAAGTAAACTCTCTAATTTGACATTGTAGT
This sequence comes from Glebionis coronaria, assembly GCA_025667525.1. Taxonomy (NCBI): domain Eukaryota; kingdom Viridiplantae; phylum Streptophyta; class Magnoliopsida; order Asterales; family Asteraceae; genus Glebionis; species Glebionis coronaria. Next base: position 500,619,627 of record CM046881.1, read on the forward strand.
GTTTCTTTAGCTTATGGCTTATTTGGTTTTGGGGTTCATGTTTAAGCTCACTTTTTTGGCTTATGTTTAAAATGACATAATAAACTTATATAAGCCGAAAGTTTCTAAATAAGCCATAAAAAAATGAGCATTTGAAACATAAGCCTAAAACCAACTAACACATAAGCCGGCTATATAAGCCGAAACAGACACCCTGGGGTGTTTGTTTTGCTTATACGGTGAGCTTATAGCTTATTTGGCTTTGGCATTATACATAGTAGACTCACTTTTTATGACTTATTTAGAAACTTTCGGGCTTATATATGTTTATTACTTTATTATGTCATTTTAAACTTATTTAAGCCAAAAAAGCGTTATGAAACATAATAAGCCCAGAACCAATAAGCCATAAACCCACTACATAAGCAGAAACTAGCACCCCTAATTAGAGTTCAAAGTCATTAATAATCTGTTAAAAAAGACAGTGATGAGGTATAAATGTACCCGACGATCCAGACGATGACACCAATTATTGAAAGGATGAGGCAAAGGAAAGCAAAGGGAAGCCCAAGTAAGAAACCCAATGGCCTGCAATCTCCATCACCGCAACACATTTTTTCTTCTTATCGAAATTTGATTGATCAGTGACGGTGAAGAGATAAAGCTAGTAATAAAAGCTGTACAATTATTTGTTAACATACGCAATCTTTTTTATTCAAGTTTTGATTCTCATCTTATGGGTATTACAATATCAGTCCCTCAGTTTTCTCTCGTGTGCGACCAAACAAACATTCATATTATACTCTTTTATAAAACATTCTAGCATGTTATTTATAAAATACTTAAAATTTCAAGTTACAACATCATTAAGCTATTTGTACAACCAAAACAAAATTACATAATAAAAGTAGTAACTTGAATTATATAATTATAACATATTACATTTAATAATATAATTTAAAACACTTTTCACCCTATTTTACAACTAAAACAACAGATGATACAAGTATTAATACATAATTAAAAATCATTTAAATATAAACATATAATTTAATACTCATATTAAAAATAATTAATACATAATAATTAATACACACTTTAAAAAAACTAAATAATACTAATTAATTAATATAATAATACACCTAGTTACTTAAAAATACAATTATATATACACATTGTACACTAATTAAAAGCATATATCTACAAAATCGTATGTATGTTGTCTACCTAAAATAATGGTGTATATAGTTTTGAAACCGAACCGGACCAACGGGTTCAGCTGGGAATCGAAGTCACAATCGGTTCGGCTAGCAAAAAAGCCGTCAGAATAAGAACTGTAGAGGCCACATCAAAACCGATAAAAACCGCCTAATACATAATATGTACTATTTTTTAACAGTACATACATATGTACTACTTATAAAAGATATTGCACTCTCTCTCTCCAAACTTGTACAACATAAAACTTTATAAATTTATTTATGTATTAAATGAGGAGCAATACACATTAAATGACAAAGTTAATATAAATTATATACAACATGTACAAATAATTATTGCTATAAACTATAATTTTTTACATAAAGTTATTTAAATTGTTCACAAATGTAAGTTTAATATTAAATGTTCGTTTGATTCTGAATCACTCAATTTTGTATAAATTTACATATTCGAAAACACATATCGTCTATGTATGTATTTTGGTACAAATTTAGTGAAAACTGATTATTTTGGTAATTAATTCAATTAAAGCGTACATATCAAAATAAGAAGAGATTTTAAGGTTATTATAATATATGAAAACGTGTACACATGTAAATTACGAAAAAAATTTATATTTACACGTTATATAATATTATGACGAATGTTAAAGAGATTAACAAATACCTTTCACGATCAATCATCACAATTTCGTAATACTATTTTTATATGAAGTGGTTTATTATTACTTAGATTTATTCAAACTTAAAATTATAACATTATTTGTAATACTCATAAAATATTACGCTCGCGGAATTTTAGTTCCACGGTACCCGCAGTCGCAACGCGCAAATACCCTGCTAGTTTATGTAATCGACGTTACAATCTCACAAAAAATATATTGTACTTGTATTTTATATACTTAAAACACACATAAACAAGCCTAAGAAGTTGTTTTGCCAAGCTTAAGTTGTTTATTGGTTCGTGAAAAAGTGAGTCTATGATGTTATCAACAGAATGTTGACACGAGCGATTACACATACATTTAGGAATGTCAATTGATGTTCTTTTGTTTTTTTAACAAAAATAATCTTATAAAAATGTACTCTCTTTATAACTATATCTCAAAATTGTAATACATCGATAAAAAACAGACCGTTTAAGAAAATTAAATTTAATATTGTTTTTAATTTTGTAAAAGCAATAAAAATGAGAGTTTTGCTCTTTGACAATTAAAAACCGATGTTGTTTTGTTTTAATTTTGTAAATAATAATTTTAAGATGTGATATGTAAACTTATATGATTTCAACTATTTATAGTATTGGCCAAATCTTTTTGATATAACCCGGAAAATAAAACTAACCAATAGATTCTCAATCTTCATATACAAGCGAACTTTGCTCATAACGAGCGAACTCGAAACGTTGTTTAGTGACTTTAGTCTAACAAGCATTTTGGCCGATGCTAGGTCCTTTAGTCGGCACTCAAAAACGTTACACGTGGTCAAAGATTTCCAGTCGATTTAACCATTTTGAGAATATAACTACTTGAGATTTGTGTGTAGATTTGTTCCGCAAGGTCTCATAACCATGAAGGAGTTACACGAAACTATGATAGGTTACTACACATGATCCATGAGTTTTGATTCTTAGCTACACATATACCAATCTAAGGAGATGTAAGTCTAACACGTAACGCCAGACCATTATTTAGTAAGGAGAAATAGTTCATAGACTAAAGTTGGCTTATTAGTCATCAGATGGATTGGCCACAATTTTATGTAGACAAATTTAAGTTTTCAACCATGATACTATAAGAAACTGATAAACCAGGTTACCTACAAGATATATTTATCAAATATCTGTTTGACTAAAAAAAAGTGATTCAAGTGTAAACATATTTCTTTGATGTGTCATCATCATATGTAACATAACATAAGGTGATATATATTAAAAAAAAGGCCGCTAAATCTAATCAATGGGATGATTGAACGGTAAGAACAAAAATGCCTAAAGGTCTCGGGTTCGAATCCCGAATCCTTGAGAGAAGATTGATCCTTCGTTAAGCTACGGATGTTCATTTGTGATAACTCCGGACAATAAAAAAAGATTGTCGCCTTAAGATTATCAACTTGCAACGTCAAATCAGACCCATGTTATATAAAAAAAAAAATAGATCAGGTATGATATACCTTTATGATTTGGATTATTCGAACCATAAACGAATGACACAGCTTTTCTTTTTTATCACTGTTACGAGGAACCATGCTTTACACCACACTCCCAAAAAAATAAGTGTCAGATATTCTCTCTTGCTGAAAATCAACTTTTTAAGAGTTTTTCAAGAGCATGGATAATGTTCAAATGTAATGAAAAAGATAGTTTGTGATTTTGATCCCCAAGATAATTATATTTAGCAGAAGAATTAGCATGAAGTTGTTTCTTCCTCATGTAAAACATATATAATCGCTTACTTAAGTATTGTGATTTTGAAGATAATCGACTTTGCAGTATTTAGGAGAAGTTGAACTAAATTTATGCAACACATAGATGGTTCTAAGACGCATAGTCAAATCACTTGAACCAAACTAGCGTTAATACTACGACTATACCAAATTGCATATGGTCGATTACATACAGTTAGACACACTAAACTTGCTACAATAACATCCAACTAAAACAGTAACGGAGTATAAATTAAACAAACAACATAACCTTACGCTAGGCTAGACCCACTAGATTCGAAGCAATAACGCAGTGACGATTTGCACCTTATGCATTGAAAGTTGTACATTTGCTCCATCTATGTCGACTTTGGCTACTAGAAAATAGTTGCTAATGAAAAAGCAGAATACACCCCCCTACTCCTTCGATAATTGGTGCAGTTTCAGAGACCTGCAAAACAAGAGAATCACTATCAGTAAGAATGTAGTATCTCGCAGTTGTTGTGGATGAAAGCCTTGAATTATCCTCCGGAGGATAGTATTACTATAAAGGGACCAACTTGTAATCTCATTTCCTTAGCTTGTTGTTTACAGACCTATATTTGGTTATTTTGTTTTTTGGATAAGGGGTTAAACTGGTGAATTTATATTTGGTTACTTCGGACAGTCATATAATTAGTGTTTATGACATTTTCTTTAATTGATTTTATGAGAGTTCAGTAACAGCACATTGACAACTTTCACAGTCAGCGTAATTCCCGTCACTCAAAATTCTTTAACACATCCAATAAAGGATCATTTAATCACCAGATATGAGCAAATAGCAATGATATACATATAAGTAGGGTTGAGCATGGCAGACCCAAAACCAACCCGGACCGGGACCGAACCATTTCGGTCCGGGATTTCGGACCATTTCGGTCCTCGGTCCGAGCCCGATGCTCAGCCCTACATATAAGTATATAACAACCAATATATTTGACACTGAATTCTAGCATAATAGTCGTCACTGGAAGCTAAAACAAGGCCTTCAAAATCCGACAGAACATGGCATACGATATACAAATAGCATAATGATACATATAGTCAGCAACTCAGCAAGGGTAACGGGAACAGACAGTAAGATGTGAGTTTCAAAAAGAAAATGAAGTGCAAAAGAGATGCTGTAGTAAGAATAAGACTGGGCGTAATAACAACAATGTGCACACGTGTTTAACAACGACGAACACATGTGGTTTCTAACAGTGCACGTGCAGGTCGCTTTCTTATACTAAGATGACCTGGCCTAACACAGAGCACGTGCTTCTTCTTTTTTAAGTAGATCAGTCCAATTAAACGTCATATTCTGCCTACTATAGCAATAATTTATTATATGGGGGAGTGACGAATAGATTCAAAGTTGCAAATAATGTCCAATTAATGTAGTCACAGCTAGACTCGTAGATCAGAGAGTACATGTAAAATTCGGAACAACAACTAGGAAAGTAGATCATAGTTTTAGACTGTACTATACTCCTAAATTTGGAACCCTTAATAAATACTGGCATATAAGCATCATACATGTCATTTAATACTTTTCAAGTAACATAACGGAAAAAAAATAGTGAAAGCAATCAAATAGTCGTATGAAACGCTTCCGATTAGAAAATGAACTTATACCTTTTTTGACATCACCAAAGTAGTTACACCTATGCCTTTGAAGAATGCCCTGCATCAGATCCCGCCCCCGATGAACTATCGCTATCAGAACCTGTATCAATTCAAAACAATCAAAATAGATCAAGTAGCAGCTTGACTTTTAAGCATATTACACCAAGTGCCTCAACTAAGTCGGCAAAAATCCATAATAACTAAATCTTATGTTAATACCACTAGAAGATCCAGAATTGCTGCTAGAGCTGCTTGAGCTGCTTGACTTGTCTCCATGAGCAACCTGCCCCTCCACCTGTTTCTGCATCTGAACTGAAGAAGTGGCGGAAGTCATTCTTCCATCTGTAAAACGAGTACATAAACTTTGATAAGAATTTCATTGCTTGATAAAAATGCATATTATAGCATTCGAAACTGATCTACTTCGTCACCTGTTTCAGCTTCTTTGGGGACATCAACCATAACTTGTGCTAGGTTCTGGAATTAGAAAGAAAAAACACGCCTTATTCAATGAGTGTCGCTAGTAGCTATTAAAAAGAAACACACAAAAAGGGAAAAATGAGGGGGTCGTAAAGCCACCTTGTCAGGCACGTTCGCCTCAACTTCAATTCTTTCTTGATTTGGGAATTCCGATTCAGCTTCCATTCTGTCATAATTAGGGAATTCAGATTCGACTTCAGTTCTTTCTTGATTAGGGAATTCTGATTCAACTTCAATTCTTTCATGATTTGGTAATTCAGATTCGACTTCAATTCTTTCATCATTAGGAAATTCAGATTCAGCTTCTATTCTGTCATCATTAGAGAATTCACCTTTCCTTTTGTTCTTGGTTAAACTTTTCCAGTAGTTGGCGACAAATCGGTCAAGCTCCCATAGAGTTTCATTATCAAAAGTATCGATATCCACCTCAATTTCATCATCTTTTTGAGACAATGACGGCAACCGTTTCTTAATAATGTGGACAACGTGATCCAGCTTTTCGGAAGGTAAATTCTGCAAATCCATACTAAGTTTCTGCTTCTCATCATACGTCATATCCCTTTTATTAACATCTCTAGCCTTTGGTTTCTTTAAAGTAGGCGTTCTACCCAATTTAGAAACTTTTGGCGGCTGTTCAATAGCCTGCACAGCAGGGACAAGCGGTTCTGGCCTCATCTCCGGAACTGGCAATGCCTGAGGAGGCGCCCTTTTAGGCAAAGGAGTTGGCAAACGAACTTCATTATCCACTGCAACCCTCGACTCCCGAATAAACTCGGCTTCTATAACCTTCCATTTCTCCTCAAATAACTTCAACAACACCTCCGCCATAATATAAACATCGTGCCCTTGCGGATTATACTTCGTAGCATTATGAAACGTAAGCCTCACATCCTCAGCGAACTCCATAGGCGAATTATACCAATTCTTATCAAGGCGAGACTTCACCGTACCTAAATCCATCGGATTCTTAATCACATCAAAATAATCATGCAAACCAAGCGCTAAAGGATCAACCGGCACATTAAACACCCAACCATGCTTATGCTTCATTAACCTCTCAAGCAAAACGCCACAACTCTTAAACAACTTACTCGCAACTTTCGCATTAACTCCTACTTGCTTCTTCCCCGCCTTCTTATTACCACCTTTCGGCATCCGATTCTCCCCAGTCCCTACATCCTCAATCCTCTTCACCAAGCGCCTAACAACCTCCAACTCACCCACCAACCTGCGCTTAATCTCCTTAATCTCATGGCGCGTACGAGACGCTAATTGAATCGTTACGCGATTCTCTTGTCGCCTAAACCCAAACTTACTCCCTCCTCCATTCACCCTACCTTCACTTTCACCTTCCAACCGTTTCACTTTCTTCTTCTTATTACTATAACCATCCATTCCTTAAAAACCTAATAAAAACACAATCTTTTTTAACAAAACCAGAATGAAAATCAAAAATCTCATCGACCCATTTCATGAAATCGAAAACCCATCAAAACCCACAAAGGAATTAATCCAAAACATCAAACTAACCTTAAACTTAATATCCGTACAGTTTTAACAGATTTAACCTTAATTTTCACATAAAAACCTAACTAATCATAATTTTAACTGAATCTACTTAAATTATAATAAAAAAAGAAGTAGATCGAGTGGATTTGGAGTGTTTCTCTCTCTAGAAAATATGTTTCTCTCTCTAGGAGTGGATATGTGATGATGACGTGGCGGTTAATGGATGAACGGATGGTATTGAGTGATGGGTGATGCGGTGTGACGTCATTGGGTTTGAGGTTTGAGTGTTTGGTTTGGGGGGTTTGACTTTTTGGTAGGTGGTGGGAGTAAAGTTTTGTTTGGTGTATGGTTTTCGATTTTGTTGAACATATTTTTTAATAAAATAAAGCTTGGCTTGTGATCTTTTGAAAATCGGTTATGTGATCGATATGATCCCGTTATCGGGTTGGCGGGTTATTTGGTGTGATCTGAGACTGCAATTATAAATAATCTAATCGTCTAAATCGAGCTTAAAACGTTTAAAACTATCATAAAATATCTCAAAATATTCTTGAGTTTGTTCATTGTGTATTTTAGGTATGGATATCGTGAATTCAACAAAAAATCAAAGGAATCAAGCAAAAACGAACACGGAAAACGAAGCCGCACAAAGAACCGGACCTGAACAATAAATTTCCAATGAAGTCCTTGAAGAATTGAAAAATTACAAGATTGGTCCCTCAACTTTGGAAGACTTGTCATTTTATACCTTTGTAAAACTCAAAAATTACATAAGGGTCCCTAAAATGTCAAAAAGACAATACAAGCCCCTGAAAAATGCAAAAAATTGAATTATGAGTCCTTTATCTATGTTTTATAAGTTTGGAAGGCCAAATGTGCAAATTGGTCAAAGATGTTATGAAAGGAAAAACCCTAATATGCTAAGAAGAAGTGTTTAAGCCAGATTTGCCAAGGAACAAGAAGTTCAGGTGTCATTTTCGTCCAAAACATAACCCACAAACCCACTATACCCGCCCAATAACCCAATTACCCAACCAAACCCAATACCCAGCCCACTATCCTAACTCATAATACAACTATTGGGTTAGTAAATATAATTCTTTAAATTATATTTGTTTAGTCCCTTTTTACCCGGGTGTAACACCCTCATTTTACCTTTACGCAACGAAACATTGATCTGGGGTATTACTTCTTACAAGACAAGTCATAACAATAGAAAACAACTCAAAAGAGTGAGTAAATCAATTTTCCTTATATATCATTAAAAATTCAGAGTTTTACAATACGGGGTTCCCAAAATCTAAGATAATAATTTCAAGCTTGTGCCTCTTCATGTCATCCTTATGCTGCTCCATACTATCAGTCACAATTTCCTGAAATATATGCTTAAGGTCAACACAAAGGTTGAGTGAATTCATAGGTTTAAATAATTTTGAATACAAGATCCTTTTTCTGAGCTACATTATTATTCGCTCACATAAAATAATATTTTATTATTGCACTAGCTCATGACCCCGCGACTAGACTTTATCCGGAAAAACCCAACAATTTTGCCCTTAAGTAGGAAGTTTGCCGGATTATCTTAAATTACCAAAATAAAGCATATCTCTTTAGCCTCGGTAGGAACCATTAGCTGCTAGCAAGTGCGACTTGCCCAGATAGGAGATGTCAGTCTCTAATAATACTATTCACAATATTAGCGCTCATTAAATGATTAGCGGTTGATCGGCGTCGAAGTACCGGTCAAAAATAAAACTAATTACCTTATATTAGATAGGGTAAATGGGTATCGATCCACGAGGACTATGTGGTTTTAGTTTAAGTTTTGAGGTGATCACTGATCAATAAAGGTTTTGGTTTTGAAATATGACAACTAAAATACTTTTGATAATAAAAATGCTGATTAAAAATTAAAATAATTATTAAACTAATAGTAAAGCTAGAAAAATAAAATAAGATGTAAACAGTTAAAAGAAAAATGCAATCCCTTCCAGCTCCTAATATTTATGGTTGATCACACTAATGGATTATTGAAACTTTTTAGAACCGATTACAAAGATTGTATTGATTTAATATGAATGAATTAATGTCGGCATTTATTATGTTTATCAATGACTCGCAATAATAAATCTTATACTAACCCAACCAATAATTATGTTTTAACAATTTATTTAGGTATAACTTATGTTTATTATACGACCATCTTTTTTTTTAACTAAATAAAATAAGAATGAATCGTTAACTAACAATAAATTGTCTCACACAAATAATTAAACATAATACTAAGTCAATCAAAATAATTTATAAATAAATCATAAATCAATGTAATAAAAAATATGATAACCCAAAAGTAATGATCAAACCATAAATAAAGTTACCGGAAGGAATTACAACAAAATTAGCCGGACATCGTGGTGCACTCGACCCACTTCGTATCAACTATCATCTTCATCTTAAATAAATAAAACCTTTTTTTATATCTTTTGTGGCAAAACAAAAATCCCAAAAGGAAAGAAATTTTTTTATATATAGTCGACCCTTCCAACAAAGATATGGTCACCTCCCACTATCAATTGTTTTTTTTCTTTGTCTTTGTATATGTCTTCCTTGATGTCACGTCCTCCCCAAAAGCCCTTTTTTGAATCGTTTTTTTTTATCTCTATATCCTTAGAAGCCGTCCCTTTTTTTGCTTCTCTTCTTTGTGAATTGTCCTCCAAAAGTCACGAATCAAATTATATATATATATCTCTTATGTCGGTTTACAATTGGGCCTTGGGCTAATTTTTTTTATTTTTTTTTTATTATTTTTTTTTTCTTTTGAAATATAATAACTTTGGCCCAAACAAAAATAGCCCAACACCAATAATTGCTCCAACGAAGCCCGGACAAATAAAAGATGACCGAAAATATTGCGACACGCTCAAATCTTTTTCTTCAATATTTTTTCTTCATTCATCGGCGCTCACAATGTCTTTTCTCCAAAAAATTAATTAAAGCGGCCATTTTATTCCATTTCGCTCGTAACCTACATAATCACAAAACACACTCAAAGTACATATATAACGAAAAGTAAATATATAAATATACTAAATTAACATGCTATGAGGTGTATGCAAAATACACCGATTAACTCCCCTCAACTTAACTTTTACCGTCTCGTGTAAAAATAAAATAAAAATATACAAGCATGTTAATTTCATAATTTTTAATCATACTATTGAAATTTCATCAAAAAGATCACATTCAACCTAATACACTAATAACCATCCTACATGACAAATAATCCAAAATGATTACCAATATTTTTGTCCTTCTTAAACACTTAGCATAACCATTCCCATTAACTCCATTTACTTTATATTTCATATAATTAACCATGTGTCCAACGTACCTATTACACACCTATAATCAATATAAACATTAATCTAAACAAGAGGTGAGAATATCGTACACCTTTTATAACATTGGAGTTTTTATACCATAAGAGCACATCATAAGCCATCATACTTTAGCTTACATACTTCCACTTTTTTTTTCTCATCATTTTTTTTTTTCATTTTTTTTTTCACTTTTTTTTCATTTTTTTTTTTCATTTTACACATAAGCTCTTCTTTTTAGCCATTCGAGACCGTTTCTTATACAAGTCATCCCGAACGCTTTATACACTCCTTTTAAGGTTGATATAAAGACCAATTATTCAGAAAAATGAATATCTATCCTATAGGTGCATACTCAGATACATTGGCACATGAGAACCGGTTAATTAAGTCTGCTTATTTAAATGGGAACAGTTATACTTCGTGCCTACTGGTACATCACATGATGGAATTATCTACCACATAGTATAATTATACAATGCACTAAATTAAACTAATCTTCCTAATTTCATTACAACAATACAAGGATTGGGTTATTTCACCTAAAATTGTCTCAGCTAAGTGCAATGCTATCCATCATAAAAATTGGCGTCTGACCCATGCTAACAACTAAAGTATCACCTTGCGCGGGTGACGAATCAGATAGGCAAGCCCAGCATATGACTACCACCAATAATTATGACAGTTCTCCAACTCTTTTCGAAGGCCACCGTGCGCGGGTGGCGAGCCGAATAAGATCAATTCTAAATGTCCTAACCCAACTATTATATTACTATATTTCATATTAGTTATTTAAACTTTTTACTCGATCTAAGCAAAGGTAAATAAAGGGAATTCAACCGGCGTGGTTTGATCATCTAATTATACATATGCCTAACTACATGCAAACAATCAAATCAATTTAATAACCAAATTATACAATGGAATCGGGTGCACCTGATAATTATGGCCAAATCTTCTAGCTTGCTCCAATAAATCATCCACAAACTAATCTTTAGAATCTGCAAACACTCAACAAACATATATGTAGAAGAAACTTCCACATCTAATTAGCACAAGACTCTTATAATGTGATTTAAAATTTTAAAAATACTCAATTTTTCCCAAAAATCACATTTTTACCCTTTTTGACCAAAATTTCACACAAAAACATGTAACACATGTGCCCCTCCCCTCAACTTAAAGCATTGCATTATCCTTAATGCAAAAACTTTAAATTGAAATTTTGGTTAAAAATCAATTTGACAAACTCACACAAAAAACAAAAACCTAACTCACTTTCGTAGGAATCACGGTTGCATTTAGCGTATGCAACAAGCCTTTAAACCACTCGGTAGCCCGACTGGACGAGTTTTGTCTCGTGAGGGTTTGTAGTGAACACACCCACAAAGTTCCACAAACCACGGGTTGCCTCCCGCGAAGCGCTAAGTTTACCGTCTTCAGCCAGACATAACTTGTATGAGCTATTGAGACGGTTGGATTGGTTCCAAGTAAACCACATCCACCGTTTCCATCTGATCACTCTCCAACTCAACATACAGCTTTAAACGGTGTCCATTAACTTTAAAAGGCTCTCCACCCACCATATTTTTTATTTCAATGGCTCCGTATGGAGAGACTTGAGTCACTATATATGGGCCCGTCCATTTACTTCTTAACTTTCCAGGAAAAAGCTTAAGTCTAGCATTGAATAACCAAACTTTTTGACCAACCAAGAAGGACTTCTTGGTGATGTGTCGATCATGAAAAGCTTTGGTTTTCTCCTTATAAATCCTAGAACTTTCATAAGCATCACGTCTAATCTCATCTAGTTCAGATAATTGAAGTTTCCTAGAACTACCCGCTTTCTCTAAATCCAGATTAACGGTCTTAATCGCCCATTCAGCCCTATGCTCTATCTCAACCGGTAAATGACACGCCTTGCCATATACCAACTTATACGGTGACATACCAATAGGAGTCTTAAAAGCCGTCCTATATGCCCACAATGCATCATCTAACCTCAAGGACCAATCTTTCCTATCACTACGAACGGTCTTTTCCAAAATTCGCTTAATCTCCCTATTAGATACTTCAACCTGTCCACTAGTCTGTGGGTGATACGGGGTAGCTATCCTATGATTAACTCCATAGTGTTTCAATAATTTTCCAAATCTAAAGTTCTTAAAGTGGGAACCCCCATCACTAATGATAGCCTTAGGAATTCCATGTCTAGCAAAGATATTCTTCTTAACAAACTTAAGAACTACACTATGGTCATTGGTTCTAGTAGCCTCAGCCTCTACCCACTTAGACACATAATCAACTGCCACTAAAATGTAAACATTGCCATGTGAAGTGGGGAATGGTCCCATAAAGTCAATACCCCACACATCAAAGATCTCAACAACAAGTATGGGATTCATAGGCATTTGATCACGCCTTGAAATCCCTCCAACTTGTTGGCAACGAATACATGCTTTTACAAAAGACTGGGCATCCTTGAAGATAGTCGGCCAAAAGAAACCGCTTTGCAGGACTTTATGCCCAGTTTTCGTAGCACCAAAGTGTCCACCACATGCATAAGAATGGCAATGAGCCAATATGTCCATATGCTCATGGTCAGGAACACATCTCCTAACAACTTGGTCAGCACATACCTTATATAGCTCCGGATCCTCCCAAAAATAATGCTTCAACTGAGAGAAGAAGTATTTTCTTTGTTGTTTGGACCAAAAATCCGGAAGCTTTTTAACAGCTAGGTAATTAACTATATTTGCGTACCAAGGAACCTTAGAAACCTCAAATAAACTTTCATCCGGGAAGCTTTCCTTAATCACATCAGAAGGGTTGAACAGCGGAGGGATAATTCTAGACAAATGGTCGGCAACTACATTTTCTGACCCCTTTTTATCCCGAATTTCTAGATTAAATTCCTGTAAAAGCAAAATCCACCTAAGCAACCTCGGTTTTGTCTCTTTCTTAGTCAACAAATGTCTTAAGGCACTATGATCTGAAAATACTATCACCTTAGAATGCCCCCAAATATATGACCTAAACTTATCAAGAGCAAAAACCACGGCTAACAACTCTTTTTCAGTAGTGGTGTAATTCATTTGAGCTTCTGAAAAAGTCTTACTAGCATAAAAGATCACAACGGGTTTCTTATCGACCCGTTGTCCTAGAACCGCCCCAGCGGCATAATCACTCGCGTCACTCATGATCTCGAAAGGCTTCGACCAATCAGGTGATTGCAGAATAGGGGCTTCTACAAGCTTTTGCTTAAGCATGTTGAATGCTTTAAGACATGATTCATTAAAGTCAAAGCGTGCATCTTTTAAGAGTAGATTGCAAAGAGGCTTTGATATTGCACTAAAATCTTTAATAAATCGCCTATAAAACCCAGCATGACCAAGAAAAGAACGCACACCTTTGACGGTAGTGGGAGGAGGAAGGGTTGAAATTACTTGTACCTTGGCACGGTCAACCTCAAACCCTTTTTCTGACACAACATGCCCTAATACAATTCCCTCTCGAACCATGAAATGGCTCTTCTCCCAACTAAGCACCAGATTAGTTTCGGTGCATCTTTTTAACACACTTTCAAGCTGATCAAGGCAGCTTTCAAAAGATTGACCAAAGATGGAGAAATCATCCATAAATATCTCTACAGATTCTCCAACCATGTCAGAAAAGATACTCATCATGCACCGCTGAAAGGTAGCAGGTGCATTACACAGGCCAAAAGGCATTCTTCGAAATGCAAACGTCCCATATGGACACGTAAACGTAGTTTTAGCCTGGTCATCAGGATGGATGGGTATTTGATTATAACCGGAGTACCCATCCAAGAAGCAATAGAACTTTTTACCCGAAAGCTTCTCAACTATTTGATCAATGAAAGGTAGTGGGAAGTGATCTTTAGATGTGGCATTATTCAGCTTACGGTAATCTATACAAACTCTCCACCCAGTAACTGGTCGGGTTGTGAGCTTTTCCCCATTCTCGGTTTCAACAACAGTGATTCCGGCCTTTTTAGGCACCATTGGAGTAGGACTTACCCATTTACTATCCGAGATGGGATAGATAATACCGGCATCTAACCATTTAAGAACTTCCGTCTTGACTACCTCTTTCATATTAGGATTCAGTCGCCTTTGCGCATCTCTTGCTGGCTTAATATTTGGGTCCGTAACAATTCGATGCATACATAATGAAGGGCTGATCCCTTTCAAGTCTGCAATCGTCCATCCTACTGCTGCTTTGTACTTGGAAAGCACCTTTAGAAGTGCTCCCTCTTGTGATTCAGAAAGATCTGAAGCAACAATAACGGGTAAAGTATTGTTAGGACCTAGAAAAGCATATTTGAGATTAGATGGAAAAGGTTTTAGTTCAAGAGTTGGAGGCACCTCTAAAGACGGCTTCGTAGCCGTGTCAAAAGTAGAAGGCAAGGGCTCCACTTTATAAGACCAAGGTGGTTTTTGATGGTCCAAAGAACTGACCAAACACTCTTGAAGCTCTAGAACTTCAGCAACATCAAGAATCTCCTCATTATCACCAGTTAGATATAATTCCAAAGGATCATTCTTAAGCATACGGGATGCATACTTTTGAACTTCCTCATCAATCACATCTACTTGGTAACATTCATTCATCGTAGGAGAATTCATAGAATTAAACACATTCAATCTTATCTTCTTATTACCGAAGGCAATATCCATGGCGCCAGTTCGACAATTAATCCTAGCATCTATCGTGGCTAAGAATGAGCGGTCAAGGATAATAGTTGGTTGAACATCCTTGTATTGTGACTCGGTGTCCATAACAAAGAAGTCAACTGGGTAATAGAAATCATCAACTTTCACAATAACATCCTCTAAAATACCTCTAGGAATTTTGGTAGATCGATCGGCTAAGGAAATAATGGTGTCTGTCTTACGAAGAGTTCCTAAGTCATACTTATCAACCAAACTAGCAGAAAGGATGTTGATACTGGCACCAAGATCAAGGAGCGCCTTCTTAATGGCAATATTTCCGACCACCACTGAAATCAACGGTGCTTCAGGATCTTTGAATTTAGGAGGAAGAGAGCTAGATAAGACTGCACTAACATGCTCAGTTAGGTCAATCTTTTTAGGCAAAGATGCCTTCAGCTTCCTCTTCTGGGTACACAAGTCCTTTAAAAACTTGGCATACGCAGGAATTTGCTTGATAGCATCAATAAGGGGGAGATTGATTTTAACTTGCTTGAAAGTCTCCCACATATCCTCAGCATGAGGACCCTTTTTAGCTAACTTTGCAGATGTCGATTTCTCCAAAGCTGTAGGGTAAGGTGTGCTGGACACACCACCCTCCCCAACTTCAGGAGATTCAGTAGCTTTAGGATTCGGTGTTGTTGGTATAGGAAAATCATTTAACAAATCATTTACCAACTCAAAACCGGACTTAACATTATCAGAATTTTTACCTTCAACAATAATTTCGTCATCGGTAACGAAATCCTCGACATCAGGAGAATTTGGAATTCCCTTGTCATTGTTGTAGATTTTACCGTTTCGAAGAGACGTCACCATATTCACGTTCTCATTTCCATTTTTCTTGTGTGCGGGATTCATGGTGGGGTAGCTCGGTAGCCTTCCCTCGTCTCTTTTGCTTAATTGATCCGCCAATTGACCAACTTGTCTCTCAAGAGCTGCAATAGATTTAGTAGTGGTCTCGTGTCTTTGATTAGTGACCTCAAATTTTCTATTAATCTCTTGATTGTTGGTAGACAATGAATCCATAAGCCTATCAAACTTTCGGTCAAGGTTCAAGAGACGGTTGTCATCTTGGCCTTGGCCCTGATTTGGATATTGTTGTTGTGGCCTATGATTATAAGAATTTGGTTGAAAATTAGATGAATCGCCACCCTCGTACCTTGGTTTGTAACCATAGTGTTGTTGTTGGGCATTATTAGGGCGAGTGTCTTCATCTTTCCAACGGAAATTGGGGTGATTGCGCCATCCAGGATTATAACTTTCGGAGAATGGGTCATTTCGTGGACGACCACCGTAGACTCCATTTACCTACTCATTCGGTGGCGCCCCCCAACTTTGACAATTATCGACAGAGTGACTTGGATCACCACACATTGAACACCCACTATGCGACACATTGGACACATTTGGCACACCTTTTCCTATATTTCTCAACAAAAGATCAACTTTCTTACTTAACTCGCTAATTTCGGAATTTGTGCCACGTTGGTTAGACACAAAATTGGTGGAAGATTGGTGGTTGTTTCGATCCACTGAAGCTTGGGTCTTAGAACCTTTGCTTAGTTTTTCAAAAAACTCTCATTCTTCCTCCATAGGTCGCGAGAAAAACATACCCCCACTAGTGGCCATCACAAATTGTTGGTTGTTATAATCCAACCCATCATAGAAGACTTTGACAAGCTCCCATTTTGGAACATCGTGATGAGGGCATGTTCTTAATAACTCCTTAAGTCTATTAAACGCTTCATGAAACTGCTCTCCTGGGATTTGACGAAAGGATTTAATCTTATTCCTAATGGCAGCAGTTTTACTTATAGAATAAAATTCCTCAAGAAAAGCAGATTGCATTTCAGACCATGAGTTAATACTACCTGGCTCAAGAGATGAGAACCAGTCCTTAGCTTGATATTTAAGAGAAAAAGGAAAAAGGCGAAGTCTTACCTCATCCTTAGTAATGTTATTAACCTGATGTGTGTCAGCAATTGAGAAGAATTCTTGCAGATGTGCGTATGGCTCCTCACGACCTCTAAACACTGGCAAGATGGCTATGAGGTTCGGCTGTATCTTGAAGTTGCTTGTAACCCCTTTAACCGGATCCGGATAAACGATAGGCGAGGGATCCTCGAAGATCCCCGGCATGTAATAAGAATCAACACCCCGTGGTGGAGATTCTCCTCCGCTACTACTGCCGCTAGCACTTCCGCCACCATCTTCGTCACCTGGCATTTCAGCGAAAAGCTCTGCTAAACCTGAAAAATCAAGATTAGTAGAAAACTGTCGAAACGTCTTCCTTCTTAACCTTGCACTTTTCTCAACTTCAGGATCGTAAGCTAACGGTGATGTACGTCCCGATCTACGTGTGCGCATACACTAACCTGCACACTCACAAGAAACAAAACAAACAAACAAAACAAAACAAAACAAGAA
Source organism: Glebionis coronaria (assembly GCA_025667525.1). Classification (NCBI taxonomy): domain Eukaryota; kingdom Viridiplantae; phylum Streptophyta; class Magnoliopsida; order Asterales; family Asteraceae; genus Glebionis; species Glebionis coronaria. Next base: position 500,637,429 of record CM046881.1, read on the forward strand.
AAATAAAATCTTTTTGTATTTTTTATTTTATTTAAGAAAAATATTAACAAAAACTTAAACGAAAAGCTCACTGAGTCCCCGGCAGCGGCGCCAAAATTTGATCGGCGTCGAAGTACCGGTCAAAAATAAAACTAATTACCTTATATTAGATAGGGTAAATGGGTATCGATCCACGAGGACTATGTGGTTTTAGTTTAAGTTTTGAGGTGATCACTGATCAATAAAGGTTTTGGTTTTGAAATCTGACAACTAAAATACTTTTGATAATAAAAATGCTGATTAAAAATTAAAATAATTATTAAACTAATAGTAAAGCTAGAAAAATAAAATAAGATGTAAACAGTTAAAAGAAAAATGCAATCCCTTCCAGCTCCTAATATTTATGGTTGATCACACTAATGGATTATTGAAACTTTTTAGAACCGATTACAAAGATTGTATTGATTTAATATGAATGAATTAATGTCGGCATTTATTATGTTTATCAATGACTCGCAATAATAAATCTTATACTAACCCAACCAATAATTATGTTTTAACAATTTATTTAGGTACAACTTATATTTATTATACGACCATCTTTTTTTTAACTAAATAAAATAAGAATGAATCGTTAACTAACAATAAATTGTCTCACACAAATAATTAAACATAATACTAAGTCAATCAAAATAATTTATAAATAAATCATAAATCAATGTAATAAAAAATATGATAACCCAAAAGTAATGATCAAACCATAAATAAAGTTACCGGAAGGAATTACAACAAAATTAGCCGGACATCGTGGTGCACTCGACCCACTTCGTATCAACTATCATCTTCATCTTAAATAAATAAAACCTTTTTTTATATCTTTTGTGGCAAAACAAAAATCCCAAAAGGAGAGAAATTTTTTTATATATAGTCGACCCTTCCAACAAAGATATGGTCACCTCCCACTATCAATTGTTTTTTTTTCTTTATCTTTGTATATGTCTACCTTGATGTCACGTCCTCCCCAAAAGCCCTTTTTTGAATCGTTTTTTTTTCTCTATATCCTTAGAAGCCGTCCCTTTTTTTGCTTCTCTTCTTTGTGAATTGTCCTCCAAAAGTCACGAATCAAATTATATATATATATCTCTTATGTCGGTTTACAATTGGGCCTTGGGCTAATTTTTTTTTTTTTTTTTTTTTTCTTTTGAAATATAATAACTTTGGCCCAAACAAAAATAGCCCAACACCAATAATTGCTCCAACGAAGCCCGGACAAATAAAAGATGACCGAAAATATTGCGACACGCTCAAATCTTTTTCTTCAATATTTTTTCTTCATTCATCGGCGCTCACAATGTCTTTTCTCCAAAAAATTAATTAAAGCGGCCATTTTATTCCATTTCGCTCGTAACCTACATAATCACAAAACACACTCAAAGTACATATATAACGAAAAATAAATATATAAATATACTAAATTAACATGCTATGAGGTGTATGCAAAATACACCGATTAGCGGTCCATGATTAAAAAGGGACTTCACGGCAACAAGTAAACGTAGTGTCAATGATATGAGCTTAAACTCATATCCTTTTATTAACAAATAACCCTAAAACATGAAGCAAAATACCCTTTTATATTGTAAAAAGCAGTGTTATGTGGTATGTTTGTGTTTGTGTGATCTTATGTAGGTAAAAGGATACAATTTCAAGCAAACAAGGAAAAACCAAGCTCAAATGGATGAAAAAGACAAAAGAGGATCAAAAGTGACAAGACTTTGAAGTCAAAGGACCTATCTTGACAAGTTGTGAAAGTTGGAGGACTTAAAGTGCAAATTATGGAAAGTCAAGATTAAAGTCAAATTTGGTCAACTACAAAGTCAACTCAAGTCAAAGGGCCATTTTGTTGAAGAATCAAAGTTGAAGGGTCAAAAATGTCAAAGGAATGAAGATATTAGCCCTAAATAGCAATCTGCCAAGTCAAGGGACTTAATTTGCCAAGTTTGGAAAGTATTGCAAGTTTAATCCATGTGCTTTAGCTCTCAACCAATAAGAAACAAGGAAAGAGTTCACACGGATTGCCACTTCAAGCATTAAATATCCACTAACTGCCGCCTTTCATTTATTGCCAAATCATAACAGTGCAATCCGCAACACAATTTTTCAACCAATAAGAAGCTGCCACGTGTCCTTCTCTTTCAACAAAATATTTTCCAGGAACGGGATTTTGATAGAGGGCATTTCAAGTGAAGATCAAAACATCAAAGTTGCTCGTTTTGAAGAGACGAATCCAATGGTGTTATCCAATTAACAAATAATCCATTGAATCAAAAACCCCCAAAAGATGTTCATCACCTTCAAAGTGGATTTGCAGAATTCCTCCACGTGTCAAGATATGATTGGCCTGAACACGTCACAACTCCAACAGAATCTTCCTTTCTTGCCTATAAATACTTAGCTTGCACCTCATTTTTCATTGTAGCTTAATTTTGTAAACACCTAGTTCTCTAAATTTCACTTTTCTCTTTTTCCCTCCTTTTCACCTAACTACTCAAGAGTCTGACAAACTCTTGAGTTAGTTAGTTAGTTAGAACCTTGTAACTACCTTTTGTAACTGATTTCATCAATAAAATTTCAAATTCAAGTTTTCCCGCCAAATTCTGTTCTTCAATTCCTGCTACTTTACTGCTGTTGTGTGATTCAATTGTTGCTGTTAGAAGTTTGTTATGATCATACATTGATTATAACTGACTTTGTTGAAGACTTGTTGCTGTTTGATCAGAAATCTAGCATTTCCATTGTTCTTGAAGGTTTCATGGCAGAATGATGATTTGTAGCTGAATTGATTGTTGATTTGAGTTGATAGCTAGTGATAGGTGGTGGTATCACTAGGGCAAGAGAGCTCAGCGCTCCTCTTCTACCCAAAGGATCTCTACAATAGGTTTCATAGCTTCTGTTTTTAAGTTCCTCTAAACAAGTACTTGCCTGCTCAATTTCCTAGATAAATTTGATGGCTGCCTGTTTTTCTTGATATAAAGTTGTTGATTGATTGATTTGAGTTCATTTGTAGCTTAATCTTGCTTTCTTGTTCATTGTTTTAAGCTCCTTTTATAGTTTCTGCTCATTTTCAGTCTTATTCTAGCATAATAGCTACTTGCAGTTCTAGTCTTGGTTATTACTTGTTTTTAGCTTGAATACATTTCATTTTGTGCATTAAAACAAGTCTGCTATAGCTCTTTAATCAGTCTTAATCATTACTCAAAAAGTCTTTGAAAAAGTTTGATCATAACCTTTTAAGGAGTGTTTGGGAGTAGTTGTTAATCAGATTTCAAGTGTTAGAAATTGGTGTTAAGTAGATTGTTTCTAGTCATTAAGTGGTAATAAGTAGTTTTCAGTCATTTGTAAGTCATAAAATTAGTCAAAAAGGCAACTGGTTAACAAAAAGTTTGGGTCATAGTTGTTATCAGCTTTTATTTCAGAACTTCCCAAATTCACTTGCTTATTTCTCCTTCATTACTTGATCAAATTTGCTCAAACCAGTTTCCAGTCTTAGCTTATAACATAATCTTTCAGACTTTAAGAGGAAATTCTACAGTATCAAGAAATAAGCTAGAAAACAGCTTATTAGTTAAGGCTTGAGCATTTTGCATTCTCTGATGTGAAAGGCTTACTGTTTTGCTAGTTCTCTTAATCCTCTTCATAAAACTTGCAATTTTCTTTCACATTTCCATTTAGATAGTATTGAATATGAGATTTTGAGATTTTGAGCTTTTTCCAAAATTTGGTCAACGTTTGGTCAACATAAGCTCATTTGAGCTTATTTTCAGATATCTAGCTTATTACTGGATGAAATTTGTTCTAATTTGATTTCCCCTTCCTTAAATCAAGAGCTTAATCAGTTTTGATAAAAAAATCAAGTTGTGGATGTTTGGATTAGGCTATAGCTTATTTTGAGCTTATTGATAAGCACTCTTTTGCTTATTTTGGACTTTTAGCTGAAATCCTTGAATACATGTTTCTTGATTTGGATTTGAAGTTGTTTGCAAGTTGTCTCAGCTTATTTGGTTGAGAAATAAGCTCAAACGAGCTTATTCTTTCTTTGAGCCCGTTTTTACTTAAAAAGTTTGGTTAATTGCCTTTTAGTCCCTAGAATTCTATTCAGTTTATAAACCTAGCTAATCTTCCTTATTTAGTGGTAATTGCATAATTCAGTCCTTGCTTTTGTTAGTTTGTTAAATTTCAGTTTTAAAGTTTGTTAGTTTGTTTAAATTTGGTTAGTTTGTTAAAGATTTTACAAGTTTAGTCCTTTTAGTTAACTGTTTTACATTTTTAGTCCTTATAACTTTTAGAATTTACATTTCAAGCATTTTCATTTCATAGAAATTACATTTTCAGTCCTTATAGTTTTATATTTTGCATTTTAATATTTTTCTTGAATAAAATTTGGAATTTGCAACTTGTTTTACGTATAAGTAGGTCTATATTTTTCATTTTTAGATAGCGTTGTTTGAATTAGCAATAGATTACCAAGCAAGCTTGAACAACCAAAAACAATTAAAAATTTGATATTGATTGGACTTTCTATTAGTTAAGAACTGAGAAAACGAACTTGCACTATACACATTTCAAATGGCGCCGCTGCCGGTTCTTTGACTACACGAGAGACTATAGATTGACGGTTTTCATTGGCTTTTGGGATCCGTTCACTTTGTGAACGTTATTTTTACGTATCATAAATCAAAAACAAATAAAAAAAATCAAAAATATAAAAATATATAAAAACTAAAAAAATTAACAAAACAATTCTTTTCCTAAAGAATTGACCAAAAAAATTAAAAAAATCCAAAAAGCAATCTTTTTCCTAAGAGATTGCACCCAAAAATATATATTATTGGATTCTCTCGGTTTTTATGTACATATAGTATTTTCCTTTAAAAACTCATAAATACAAAAATATTTTCCATATATTATTATAAGTACATACGTATACGTATAAGAACAATCAATCTACATATCTTCCATAAGTATTGTCGAGGCAATACACCGTGTTGAGGGGCGCTCCGGTCCTTGACACGCGTATCGATCAAACAAAATAAAGCAAGAATAGATAAATACTCTCAATAAGCAATAATTCGAAGAATACGAACATTTAAGTGAATAGAAAGGCGATGTGCTATAAAATGCCATCTAAGGGTCAATAGGTACTTAAGTGCTTCGCGCCACCTAACCCCCCGTTCACTTGGGAGTATTCTAAGAAGGAAAGCTTCATTGAGGGTCTTGCACCCAAAGTAGTATTACATATATTGTTACTTTCTTGTGGATATTTAATATTGAAACTCGAAGAGGATAATCTTATTCTTTTCAAAGTCACACGAGAGCTTCTCTCTCATTCCTCGTATTGAGTTGCATGCTCACTCGCGGGCGTGCACAAATACCGATTGGTGTACAACCTCTTCCTCCGAAAAGGAAGAAAAAGCGAAAGAGTAAGACCACCACCGTTCACCAAGCCGATCACGAGAATCGTGCTTTGTCACCACCACAAGGAGCCATGGCTGTTGATAACCGTACTTTGTTTGAACGTATGCAAACCAACATTCATGGATTTGTTAGTGCCATTAAGATTCCCGACTATCCCGCTAACACATTTGAGCTACATACATCTATGATCAATATGGTTGCTGCATCACCTTTCTATGGAAAACAAAATGAGGATCCCCATGCTCATCTTAAGAGATTCCTTTCACTTTGCAATACCATTAAGCATAATGGGGTTCCACCGGATGTCATTAGATTGTTGTTAGTGTCATTTTCACTAGATGGGAGTGCTAAGCATTGGTTAGACACCCAACCACCCGATAGTATCACCACATGGGATGAGTTTACCACTAAGTTTTTGAACAAATTCTTTCCTCCACAAAAGACTATGGCTTTGAGGAATTTGATTATGGGCTTTACACAAAAACCTAGTCAATCCTTTGGTGATGCTTGGGAAGAGTATAGTGAGTTGTTGAGGCGATGCCCTAATCATGGAATGGATGATCTAAGCCAAATCAATACTTTTTATAATGGCCTTAAACCTCACCACCAAGATTCACTAAATGCTTCCGCGGGAGGGAGTATTCATTTCAAGACATACCAAGAGGCTTTGACCATTATTGAGACTAAGGCAATGGTTCAAACCAATGATCCATTTGAGGAAAGAGTTCATGTTATCCAAAACACTTCTCAAATCCCTTTTGACAACCAACTCCTCAAGTTTCAAGAAGCTATTTTTCAAAGGATGGATAGAGAAAGTGAGAGGCATTTGCAAGCACAACAAGACATGCTTCAAACTTTTAAGAGCATGACATTGAACAATTCCTCAAACAATGTGAATGCCATCACCATTTCTTGTGTTACTTGTGGAGGTCCCCACTCTTATGAACAATGTGATAAGGTGCAAGGGTATCAAGGGGAATGCTATGCTTACCAAGAGGAACACCGTGAACACTTCAAGCCTAACATCAATCCGAATAACCTTTCTTACAAATCCCAAAATTACCTTACTCCACCCGGCTTCCCACCCCAACCACCCACCCAAATTCCACAAAATCCTCCTCAAATTTTAGCAAGGAATCAAGGGCAAAGACAACCATACCAAGGAAATAATTACAAGGCACCCAATCAATTTCAACCTCAAGCTAATACCTTTTATCCACCACAACAAGGATTTAATCAACCACTTCCATTTATTCCCAATCAAGCATATGCTCCAATACCAAATCAAGCTTACCCTCAAAATCAAACTCAAGGATATGGGATGCAAGAGACTCAAGAGTATGTTGACAAGAAAATACGTGACATTGAGAAGAGAATGAATGACCAAGTGAAACGTACAATAGAGGAACAAATCAATAGGGTTTTAGTGGCGGTAACTCAAAGACCACAAGGGGCTTTACCTTCCAACACACAAACAAATCCTAGGGCTAATGTCAATGCTATTACAACAAGGAGTGGTACAACAACAAAGGATCCTTCACCTCCTAAACCTACTATTGTTCAACCCACTTGTGCACCTACTTGTGATAAGCCTTCTACTTCTACTCCACCTCCTCAAAGTGCTCCTATTCACTCAACCACACCTTCTCAACCACCTCATACTTCTCCTTTACCTTCCCCACTTCCCAATGAAGAGGCTAACAAAGACAAATCTTCCACTACAACACCTATTCCACCTACACCCAAACCTACTCTTCCATACCCTTCAAGGTTGAAAAAGGACAAGTTAAAGAACAAAGATGACATACAAGTCTCCAATTTCTTAAGGATGTTCAAGCAACTCAATATCAACATATCCTTTGCGGAAGCTCTTGCTTATATGCCAAAGTTTGCTAAGATGTTCAAGGATTTGCTCTCAAACAAAGAGAAATTGGTTGATTTGCCCAACACATCACTTAATGAAAATTGTTCCGCGGTGTTACTTAAAACCTTACCAACAAAACTTGGAGATCCGGGGCGCTTCTTGATACCTTGTAATTTTCCCGGTGTTGAAAATTGCATGGCTTTGGCGGATTTAGGGGCAAGCATAAATCTCATGCCTTTATCGGTTTGGAAACAACTCTCTCTTCCCGAGCTCACCCCCACTAGGATGACTCTTGAACTAGCCAACCGAACCATAGCTCACCCCGTAGGTATAGCGGAAGATGTGTTTGTAGGTGTGGATAAGTTTACCTTTCCGGCCGACTTTGTAGTGGTCGATTATGACATGGATCCTAGAGTGCCTTTGATTGTTGGTAGACCGTTTTTGAGAACGGGTCGTACCTTGATAGATGTGGCGGAAGGAGAATTAATTATGAGAGTAGAGGATGAGAAAGTGGTGTTTAAGTTAGGTAAAGTTTGTGATAGAAAAGAGGTTAAGGAGTCTAGACCTTGTGAGACGATTAACATTGTGGATGTGCTAGATGAAGTGTGTAATGAACACTTTCATGATGCTTGTAAGAATGCTAGTGATGAGATTCCACATGTTGAAACCGTGGCCTCAATTGCTCCCTCTTTAACACCTTTTGGAGAGAGTGATTTCCTCTTGGAGGAATTTGAGTCCAACTTTCTTGGTGATGATGATTCTCCCATTAATTGGGAAGAAGATATTCTTACAATCCAAAAGTTGCTCAATGAGGACCCTATTCCTTCTCCTTTTCCACAAGAGATTACCATTGAGGAACCTTCCATAGTGAAACCTTCCATAGAGAGTCCACCTCCCATTGAACTTAAGGAACTTCCATCCCACTTAGAATATGCTTTCTTAGAAGGAAAAGACCAATTACCGGTGATTATTGCTAAGGAATTGAAAGAGGATGAGAAGGAGCAACTTATTGAAGTCCTTAAGAAACATAAGAAAGCTTTAGCATGGAAAATATCCGACATAAGGGGAATTGATCCACATTTTTGTACTCACAAAATCCTTATGGAGGATGATTATAAACCCGCCATTCAAAACCAAAGGAGAGTTAACCCAAAAATTCATGAGGTTATTAAGAAGGAAGTGATTAAACTCTTAGATGCGGGTATGATTTACCCCATTTCCGACTCTCCATGGGTTAGCCCGGTTCATTGTGTTCCAAAGAAGGGTGGAATCACCGTGGTGCCTAATGAGAACAATGAGCTTATTCCCACGAGACTTGTAACCGGTTGGAGAGTTTGCATTGATTATAGAAAACTCAATGAGGCAACTAGGAAAGACCATTTCCCGCTTCCCTTTATGGATCAAATGCTTGAACGCTTAGCGGGAAATGAGTACTATTGTTTTCTTGATGGCTTTTCGGGTTATTTCCAAATCCCAATTGACCCTAAGGATCAAGAAAAGACCACATTCACTTGTCCATACGGTACATTTGCTTACAAGAGGATGCCTTTTGGCCTATGTAATGCACCGGGGACGTTTCAAAGGTGCATGGTGGCAATTTTCCATGATATGATAGAGCAAACCATGGAGGTTTTTATGGATGACTTTTCCGTATTTGGGAACTCCTTTAGCTCGTGTCTCACCAATCTTGAGAGAATGCTTAAGCGTTGTGAGGAAACACGTTTGGTGCTTAATTGGGAGAAATGTCACTTTATGGTAAAAGAGGGGATTGTTTTAGGACACAAGATATCCAATAAGGGATTAGAAGTTGATCGAGCCAAAATTGATGTGATTGCTAAGCTTCCCCCACCCACCTCGGTTAAAGGTGTGAGGAGTTTCTTAGGTCATGCGGGTTTTTATAGGCGCTTTATACAAGATTTCTCTAAGATAGCTAGGCCGATGACTCATCTCTTGGAGAAAGAGGCTCCTTTCATTTTTGACCAAGCTTGTTTAGAATCTTTTGAGACACTTAAGGAAAAATTGACAAAGGCTCCCGTTTTGGTTTCTCCAAATTGGGAATTACCTTTTGAGCTTATGTGTGACGCTAGTGATTATGCGGTGGGGGCCGTCTTAGGACAAAGAGTTAATAAGCATTTCCAACCTATACACTATGCGAGTAAAACCATGACCGGTGCACAACTTCATTACACTACCACGGAAAAAGAGTTGCTTGCTATAGTATATGCTTTCGAGAAGTTTAGACCATACCTTGTGCTTTCCAAGACCATAGTGTATACGGATCATTTCGCTCTCAAGTATCTTATGACAAAACAAGATGCTAAGCCTAGGCTTTTGAGATGGGTTTTGTTGCTTCAAGAGTTTAAGATAGAGATTCGTGATAAAAAAGGGGCCGAGAATTTAGCGGCGGATCATTTGAGTAGACTTGAGCATCCTTTTCAAGGAGATTTCCCACATCAAGAAATCAATGAATCCTTTCCATTAGAGGAGCTCATGTCTATCTCTTCCCAAGAGGATGCCACACCTTGGTTTGCGGATATTGCAAACTATCTTGTGGGCAATGTGCTTATTGAGGGTCTTACTTACCAACAAAAGAAAAAGTTTCTTAAGGAGGTTAAGTATTACTTTTGGGATGATCCATATCTTTTTAGGCAATGTGCGGACCAAATCATTAGACGGTGTGTAGATGGGCCCGAGGCATTTAAAATCTTAGAGGCATGTCATAAAGGACCTACGGGTGGACATTTTGGGCCTAACTACACCGCCAAGAAAGTCTTTGATTCGGGTTACTATTGGCCTTCCATTTACAAGGATGCCCAAGAGATGGTGAAATTTTGTGATGTTTGTCAAAGACAAGGAAAAATTACACCACGTGATGAGATGCCACAAAATTTTATCCAAGAGTGTGAGATATTTGATGTATGGGGAATAGATTTCATGGGACCTTTTCCATCCTCTAAGGGAAACAAGTATATACTTGTGGCGGTGGATTATGTGTCCAAGTGGGTGGAGGCTAAAGCCTTACCTACTAATGATGCTAGAGTGGTTGTAAAGTTCTTGAAACAATTGTTTGCTAGATTTGGTGTACCTCGGGCCATCATAAGTGATCGCGGTACTCACTTTTGTAATGATCAATTCACGAGAGTTATGAAGAAATATGGAGTGAATCATAGACTTTCTACCGCGTATCACCCTCAAACCAATGGCCAAACCGAGGTCACAAATCGTGGTTTAAAGAGAATTTTAGAGAGAACGGTGGGAGAGCATAGAGCTTCTTGGTCGGATAAGCTTGATGATGCTTTGTGGGCGTTTAGGACGGCTTTTAAGACACCAATTGGTTGTACTCCTTATAGGCTTGTCTATGGAAAAGCGTGCCACCTTCCATTTGAGTTAGAACATAAGGCATCTTGGGCTCTCAAGTGGGCTAACTTTGATTTAAACCAAGCCGGTTCACATAGGAAAGATCAACTCAATGAGATGGATGAGTTGAGAGCCAATGCCTATGAGAATTCTTTGCTATATAAGGAAAAGACTAAGAAATTGCATGATGCTAAGATCAAGAATCGTGAGTTCAAAGTTGGAGAGCCGGTTCTCCTCTTTAACTCAAGATTGAAGCTTTTTGCGGGCAAGCTTAAGTCGAGATGGTCCGGTCCATTCACTATTGCTCAAGTGTTTCCATATGGAACTCTTGAGTTGTCCCAACCCGATGGTCCAAATTTTAAAGTGAATGGTCACCGTGTTAAGCACTACTTTGGGGAGGACATTTCCGTTGAAATGGTCCAAGAGGTCCCCATTTTCCCCATGAATTAATTCATTGAGGGACGAGTCGAGCTAGAGACTCATTAACTCAAGCATCGTATAACTAGGTTAGAGTGTTGTAGGTTAGAAATAAAGGCATAGATTTGGAGATAAGTGTAGGGGAGACCTTCTTTTGTCTTCATGCTTGTTTGTAGGGTTGCTCACTCATTTCATGCTTTGGAGCTTATGGAGGAGGCCCTTGTATCCGGTTCACTTCGTTACTTTAGTGATTTTTCATTGACACCTTGTGTTTAAACTTGATTTCACTAATAGTAGTCCTTTCCTTAACTTGGGTTAAGCAAAGTCTATTCATTGTCATAAGTGTAGGGGAAGTTTTTATACTTCCATGCTCTTAAACATTGAGGACAATGTTTAGCTTAAGTATAGGGGGGTCTTCTATCGAAGTGACCTTACCTAGAACTTGTCATTGTCTTGCATGATTACATGGAAAATTGAATTTTCAACATTTTTCAAATTTTTGATTTACTTTGGCCAACAAAAATATGCATTCATAATTTTTGCATCAATCATTTTCATTTGCATAACACATTTGCATTGTATATATATTTCTTCTTTTATTTTTCATCAAAAATATATAAAAAGGAAAAATATAATAAAACATGGTTTTAACAAGTTTAGATTTCTTTGACATATTAGGCCCGCCATGGATATTTTGACTCAACCCGAGTTTGCTTATTTTAGCACTCTCTAGCTAGTATCCTTAACCATGTAGTCCTTCATTGGTCTATTAGGCTAAGCTTCCACCAATTTCATTCTTTGAAATTTTAAATTTGTGGAGAATGGGAAATGATAGAGTTGAAGCAAGTGTAAAAGGGCTAGATAGACTTCATGGCAATTACTTGTGGCTAAACCCTTCTCTTCTTGACCTCTATTTTCTTCGCTTGTATATAATTGTTAATAAATAATCAAGTACGGTTTTAATTGGTTTGTAATCTCTTATGCATTTTTGGCTAATCATTCATGGTTGATATGAGTACGTCTTAAGATTCTAAGTTAGCACGTTTAATGTGTACTAGACTTATGTCATGCTCCATATTTAGCGGGTGTTTTTCCTTTTCTTCTTTTCAAATTTCTTGGTGAGGAATAAAGAAAAATAAGAGCGGCTTATGAAAAAAAATGAGTGGCTAGAAAAAAAAAAAGAAAAAAAAAAAAAAAAAAAATAATGCAAGACTCCCAAGAGGGGCAGTGTGGTGTTAATTATAGTGACTATTGAGTTCCAATATTACCTTGACGGGTTGCGGGGATTCAATAGATTGCTCCAATCCAATATTACCTTGACGGGTTGCGGGGTTGAAGATCCAAAATCTCAAAAAGATGCGGATGTAAATTATTGCGTGAGTTTTATTTTTCTTTCCTTAGCGAGTGTGTAGTTACTTATGAAAGCATGACATGAGGATTTTACACATAAGGCGAATGACTTATTATTCTTAATACGGACTTATATTAATTGTGAGCGGTTTTTCAAGTAATGGATGAGAAGATTACTTAGGATTAAAACCGTCCTTCCTTATTTTTGGATTTTACACTTCTTATATTTCACACTTGAATAATGACAAATTTGCCCATAAGCAATTTGCTCAATTAATAACCGGTTCCACATTTAATTGTCATGAATAAGTTGATGCACTTTTTACTTGTGAATGCAATGATCCCATTTACTAGCTTGGTATGGGGAAAGTGAAACTTGAGGGTGATAAGTGTCCATGGTACCCAAGCCCTAATCCAAGTCATTGAATTCTTTATGAGTTATTTCCATCAAAACCATTTCAAGAAAAATCAAAAAGATATAGATAGAATTGTATTTTGATCCATTGCATTGTTAAAAGTCAAAATCATGCATCATTTAGTTTAGAGTAGTGTAGATGCATCTCATATGGCCAAGGTGGATTAATTATGAGGGAAATGTAAATTTTTAAGCCTTGAAATATAATATTGCATGAGGACATGACAATGCTCAAGTGTAGGGGAATTTGATATGAGCTTAAACTCATATCCTTTTATTAACAAATAACCCTAAAACATGAAGCAAAATACCCTTTTATATTGTAAAAAGCAGTGTTATGTGGTATGTTTGTGTTTGTGTGATCTTATGTAGGTAAAAGGATACAATTTCAAGCAAACAAGGAAAAACCAAGCTCAAATGGATGAAAAAGACAAAAGAGGATCAAAAGTGACAAGACTTTGAAGTCAAAGGACCTATCTTGACAAGTTGTGAAAGTTGGAGGACTTAAAGTGCAAATTATGGAAAGTCAAGATTAAAGTCAAATTTGGTCAACTACAAAGTCAACTCAAGTCAAAGGGCCATTTTGTTGAAGAATCAAAGTTGAAGGGTCAAAAATGTCAAAGGAATGAAGATATTAGCCCTAAATAGCAATCTGCCAAGTCAAGGGACTTAATTTGCCAAGTTTGGAAAGTATTGCAAGTTTAATCCATGTGCTTTAGCTCTCAACCAATAAGAAACAAGGAAAGAGTTCACACGGATTGCCACTTCAAGCATTAAATATCCACTAACTGCCGCCTTTCATTTATTGCCAAATCATAACAGTGCAATCCGCAACACAATTTTTCAACCAATAAGAAGCTGCCACGTGTCCTTCTCTTTCAACAAAATATTTTCCAGGAACGGGATTTTGATAGAGGGCATTTCAAGTGAAGATCAAAACATCAAAGTTGCTCGTTTTGAAGAGACGAATCCAATGGTGTTATCCAATTAACAAATAATCCATTGAATCAAAAACCCCCAAAAGATGTTCATCACCTTCAAAGTGGATTTGCAGAATTCCTCCACGTGTCAAGATATGATTGGCCTGAACACGTCACAACTCCAACAGAATCTTCCTTTCTTGCCTATAAATACTTAGCTTGCACCTCATTTTTCATTGTAGCTTAATTTTGTAAACACCTAGTTCTCTAAATTTCACTTTTCTCTTTTTCCCTCCTTTTCACCTAACTACTCAAGAGTCTGACAAACTCTTGAGTTAGTTAGTTAGTTAGAACCTTGTAACTACCTTTTGTAACTGATTTCATCAATAAAATTTCAAATTCAAGTTTTCCCGCCAAATTCTGTTCTTCAATTCCTGCTACTTTACTGCTGTTGTGTGATTCAATTGTTGCTGTTAGAAGTTTGTTATGATCATACATTGATTATAACTGACTTTGTTGAAGACTTGTTGCTGTTTGATCAGAAATCTAGCATTTCCATTGTTCTTGAAGGTTTCATGGCAGAATGATGATTTGTAGCTGAATTGATTGTTGATTTGAGTTGATAGCTAGTGATAGGTGGTGGTATCACTAGGGCAAGAGAGCTCAGCGCTCCTCTTCTACCCAAAGGATCTCTACAATAGGTTTCATAGCTTCTGTTTTTAAGTTCCTCTAAACAAGTACTTGCCTGCTCAATTTCCTAGATAAATTTGATGGCTGCCTGTTTTTCTTGATATAAAGTTGTTGATTGATTGATTTGAGTTCATTTGTAGCTTAATCTTGCTTTCTTGTTCATTGTTTTAAGCTCCTTTTATAGTTTCTGCTCATTTTCAGTCTTATTCTAGCATAATAGCTACTTGCAGTTCTAGTCTTGGTTATTACTTGTTTTTAGCTTGAATACATTTCATTTTGTGCATTAAAACAAGTCTGCTATAGCTCTTTAATCAGTCTTAATCATTACTCAAAAAGTCTTTGAAAAAGTTTGATCATAACCTTTTAAGGAGTGTTTGGGAGTAGTTGTTAATCAGATTTCAAGTGTTAGAAATTGGTGTTAAGTAGATTGTTTCTAGTCATTAAGTGGTAATAAGTAGTTTTCAGTCATTTGTAAGTCATAAAATTAGTCAAAAAGGCAATTGGTTAACAAAAAGTTTGGGTCATAGTTGTTATCAGCTTTTATTTCAGAACTTGCCAAATTCACTTGCTTATTTCTCCTTCATTACTTGATCAAATTTGCTCAAACCAGTTTCCAGTCTTAGCTTATAACATAATCTTTCAGACTTTAAGAGGAAATTCTACAGTATCAAGAAATAAGCTAGAAAACAGCTTATTAGTTAAGGCTTGAGCATTTTGCATTCTCTGATGTGAAAGGCTTACTGTTTTGCTAGTTCTCTTAATCCTCTTCATAAAACTTGCAATTTTCTTTCACATTTCCATTTAGATAGTATTGAATATGAGATTTTGAGATTTTGAGCTTTTTCCAAAATTTGGTCAACGTTTGGTCAACATAAGCTCATTTGAGCTTATTTTCAGATATCTAGCTTATTACTGGATGAAATTTGTTCTAATTTGATTTCCCCTTCCTTAAATCAAGAGCTTAATCAGTTTTGATAAAAAAATCAAGTTGTGGATGTTTGGATTAGGCTATAGCTTATTTTGAGCTTATTGATAAGCACTCTTTTGCTTATTTTGGACTTTTAGCTGAAATCCTTGAATACACGTTTCTTGATTTGGATTTGAAGTTGTTTGCAAGTTGTCTCAGCTTATTTGGTTGAGAAATAAGCTCAAACGAGCTTATTCTTTCTTTGAGCCCGTTTTTACTTAAAAAGTTTGGTTAATTGCCTTTTAGTCCCTAGAATTCTATTCAGTTTATAAACCTAGCTAATCTTCCTTATTTAGTGGTAATTGCATAATTCAGTCCTTGCTTTTGTTAGTTTGTTAAATTTCAGTTTTAAAGTTTGTTAGTTTGTTTAAATTTGGTTAGTTTGTTAAAGATTTTACAAGTTTAGTCCTTTTAGTTAACTGTTTTACATTTTTAGTCCTTATAACTTTTAGAATTTACATTTCAAGCATTTTCATTTCATAGAAATTACATTTTCAGTCCTTATAGTTTTATATTTTGCATTTTAATATTTTTCTTGAATAAAATTTGGAATTTGTAACTTGTTTTACGTATAAGTAGGTCTATATTTTTCATTTTTAGATAGCGTTGTTTGAATTAGCAATAGATTACCAAGCAAGCTTGAACAACCAAAAACAATTAAAAATTTGATATTGATTGGACTTTCTATTAGTTAAGAACTGAGAAAACGAACTTGCACTATACACATTTCAGTCAATAATCATATTTGTGAAGCATACCAAAAACACTTGTATTCCATTTTTAGCATATATCCCCCTCACAGGTTTTAAAATCATTTATAAAGCATTTAAAAGTGAGGCTATGAACTCACCTTATGTCCATAGAATCCGAGCTACAACCAGATATATTTTATTCAAAGATAAACATCTTGATCATACAAACCACAACTTGGTCTCATAAACAACAACTTGATCTCACACAAACCTTGATTAATACATTATGTATAGTATCAAGTCTTTATTCTTTTGTTCAATCTTTCTAAGTATTGGTTATATATTCTTTTAATTATTATTTTGTGGTAATTCTAGCACAATTGTTCGGGCCATCATACTCATAAGCTATTCTATAAACGTTTTAGGAGCGAGGGCACTTTAAATCGTAAACTCAACCACTCAGTCATAACGTAATATCGAGATGGAACATCTTTGTACAAAGCTCCCTACTAACATGATACTTTTATTTCTTCCACGTGTTTATAATTAATCTTCTTTAGTTTCAAAATTGGCAAAAATAGCCCTTTTAGTTATACTTTGGTATAATTACACTTTTAACCCCTTCAGTATATAGTTTTAGTATTTGTATTTTAAACCATCAATATTTAACCTTAGAATCTCAAACTTTCCAAAATTTATTCTTATAGCTTATACTTTCATAAAATGACACTTTTGTCCCAAAATGTTAAATAGTTTCAAAAATGATAGTTTTAGTCCCTATACTTGTAAAAATCATATAACAACCTCAAAAATGATCAAATGATCTAGGATTTTAAAACAAAGTTTCAAAATATGTTTATAATTATAATAAAAACACTTCTTCAGAATTATAGCTTTTGAAATATGTTTTTGCTTATTATTTTATGTAAATTACAAAACTAGGGTTTTAAGACATCTTTAACTTATAACTTCCATTTAAAATGATCAAATGACTTAGTTTCTTTAAGATTATATTCTAATATTATTTTAACATTATAACAACTTTAATAAAGTATTATAACAAGATCAAAGCATAGCTAACATAGAAATTACCTAGGATGCTCTAAAATGGCTCCTAATAGCTTCATATGAGCACTACTTGCTATCAAAGCTTCAAGAGCTTAAATGGATACCTTCTAGACCTGTTTTATGGTCTTGGAGGACGTCCTAAGATGTTTATAGAAGTAGAAATGAAGAATGGGTAGGAGATACATAGGAAACGGGGTGCAAGTTCTAATTATGTACATTCGGCCCTATTTATAGTTTTTCCAACACTTAGGCTCCAAGTTAAGGCCTAGGACGTGTCACAGGGATGAAGTACTGAATAAGGAAGTCTAGTGAAGGTCTATGCAATTTTCTATAGTCTAGGATGAAAATATTAAGGTCTTGTGGCTAGGAGTAACTCACGACACATATATGATAAGAATGGTGATGTGTAGCTTCAAGTAGGTGATGCACCTACTTGAAATCATATGGAAAATATCTTACAAGACCCTAAATATCTGATTTTCAAACTTAGAATGGGAGGGAATGGTTTGAAATGGGTTTTTGGAGGGACAACATAAAACCGGGTCTAAATTAGGGCTTGTAGCTTTATACTTTTTGATTTTGGTGATTAATGGTTTAGAAATGTGATTAGTGATGGATTAGGGTTTAATTAGGGTATATAAATTTTAATTAAGAAGTTTGGGTCTTTGGTTTGAAGTTTAACAAAGGTTTGAGGTGAAAATAGGAAGAAAACTTAGGCGGGTTAGGGTTTATAAGGATTTATGGTTAAATCCTAGTAAAAGTGATTATACTTCAATTAGCTACTGATGTAAACTCAATTTATACATCCCACATTGTCCTTAATGTGTTCATTAAGTCCCTACATTAGTTTTATTAAGTTATTCTAAGTAAACATGTCTAAAGGATGAAAATACCTATTTTGACCTAATTTACAAGCCATGCATTGAAATGTTGTACCTTGTTCTTTAGGGTACTTGTACATTATCTTAATATAATCTTATGAACTTAATTAAGTGCTATGAGTGTTTCTATACTTGTCCTAAAAGACCAGGTAGTGATTCCATGTAGATTTCTTAATATAATGGTTTTTAGGTCATTAAGCCTAGTGACTTTATATTTTGGCTAATTAGGGTTTGTATCTTCATAAACACTTATTCTATGGCTTATATGATATGTTTATGACTTCTAAGGTTTCTACATTCTTAGTTTAAGGGTTTATATAGGTTGATCATATTCTAGGGATAATTATGGGTGCTTAAGATCCTATGCTTTGATAACTTGTACCTTATGCTTTATTAACTTGTACTTTATATTGAAGTAAATATATTATCTTAATATGATAGATAATTGATTTTTATTATTAGTGGCTAGGTTTTAACTTGTAATTAGCTTTGGATTAGTGAATATTAGTATTTTGTGATCAATGACCTTTTCTTTATATGGTAGATTATACTTAGTATATTATATTTTACATTTTTACATATATATTATGTAAGTAAATTGCTTGAAATATTGTTTATCAAAAGTTTCTAGGTGGTGATCTACACTATTATGTACATTTACTTGTACTTAGCTTTGTATAGCTTGTTCTTACCATTCTTAAGTATTATTATGTCTTTAAAGTATAGTTTACAACTTGCTTATAATCCTTAATGACTTATTCATATGTACTTTCCATTCATAGTTTATCATTTTTGAGTTTACAACTCATTTATAGGGGTTCTAGGGTTTCTAAGGGAATTTAGGGCATCATAGTTATATTTAAGATGTTCTTATTAATACTGAACTTATTAGATCACTTTTATAACTTAGACTTGATATATATACATTGTATTTCCAACATATAGGAATATGTTGAAGTGGCAGTTCAGGTTGTGAGAAACAATTCATCTTACCAAGTAAGGCATAAAAAGCAAAAATTTCTAGCCAAAATTTTCATATTGAGACAATTATAGCACATAATACATATGTGAAATTTGAGGATTGTAACACCGAGCAACGTCTACTATTAACATCATACCCCTAATCCCCCCCAAACCAAAACGCATAAACCCTAATCCAAAATAAGATTAATACAAAGGGTTATTCCATGAATCACTCCATATCACAAATTAAGCTTAACCAAAACCCAACCCCACTTTTTCTCATCTACTTGTGACCCTGGTCCCCTCTCACAGACTTCTTGCTCCCATATGAGCTAGCAAAAAAAAGGATGGCAGATGATCAAAGGCTCTCAACATTTTCTTTCTCCCAAAGTAACAAACAAACGGCTCTGATCAATCAATCACAGCCTGGCATCATAGCAAGCACATGGAAAGACCTTGACTGATAATTCAAATTTCTTCAAGAGGGCTTTTTAGGAATTTTGTTCAGCTAGGATTTACTTAACTTTCATTGTTCTAGATTCATCTTTTCCTTGTATAAATATGGATGTATGTATCCATATTTCATTGTTCCAGTTTTATCTTGTAAAATTTTTTTGATTAATAAATATTTACAGTATTTTTCTAAATCTTTCAAGATAGGTTGTGTTCCATTTTAATGTTTATCTTAGTGTAATCACTTACTTTCTTATGCAATTTAGTTAAGTTTATCCAAAAGTTTTTTTTTGTTCAAATATTTGGCAAATTCTCTTTTTGGAGATCCAAGCTAGATTGGCTGTTATAAGCTAAAAGCCTGACAAGCTTAATCTTATAAGCTACTATAACTTGTTTAATACTGTTGGTTTCAAGATTTTCAAATTTGGTGGATTTTCAAAGGTTTTTCTCAAAATCAAGTTTATTTGGTACTTGAAGTTTGTTTGTGATTTGTTTCAGGGTAGAAGTATAAAAGACTTTCTCTTTGCAATTCTTTCCTTTGATCTGTTGTAGATCAACCAACAAGGGGGTATAGAGCTCTTGCATAAGCTATCTTTAGTAGATAAGCTCATTAAAGGAGGTGCTTGTAGTAAGCTTAGGCAAGGTATAAAAAGCCTGACTCAATGCAAGTCTTCTTTTCCTTTTTGAAATTCTGTTAAAAGTTGCATGCTATGTGTTTTGCTCACTTGTTGCTTTTTATTCTGCTGTTACATTACTACAAACAAATGCCATAGTGACTGGTCAAAATAGCTTATGAAAAGTGGTTTTGAAACTACTCTACAAAGAGGGGTATCTCTATAATCGAGACATATGAACACCGGTTTTGTAACCAGTCTTTATTATAAAAATCGACACCGATTCTCTCTCTAAGAACGTGTCTCCATAATAAAATAAAGTCACATTTTTTATTTAAAATAGACACATGTTCTCCCGTAACATATCTTTTTAGAAGTAGTAAAAAGATAGGTTTTTATCTCAATAACCTGTCTTTTTTCTTTATATTTTTTTTTAAAAAAAAAGGGGAATTCTTTTATAAATTCCTAAATTTACAAATTTAACCCACCAAAATAAAAAAATATAAATACAACAGATAGATATAATAAGATCTTGATGGACCAAAATTGTCACAACCAACAAAATAAAGCAGATTATGTTAATATTTTAATTTAGCTTAACATAAATCACATAAAAGTTCAAATAAAATAAAGGCACTAGAATTCAACAAATAACTATAAAAAGAACCACAAGAATTCAGAACTCGAAGTAATTATCTAGGTTCAATCTCGCCACAAGGTAAAGCATGCGCCAATGATCGCGTTCAACTCTCTATTGTCCAACGAGCGCTCGTTACTCCAAGGTATCTGTAAGTAATATTATAAAATGAAAATGTTAGCAATCTAAAAAACAAGAACTCGGACGGACAACAAGGTACTGGACTAAACCATTTTGAATATTTTGTCCACATAAAATTCGTAGACTTACGCATAAACACTCAAATCTGATTATCGGCCACTTCAAATCACAAAAGCATATGCATTAATATACTTGAAAGGTAAAAATGGGGGACTGGGAAATATGGAGAGGCGTGCAAAATTAATTGATTAATAATCAAGCATACAAGTAAAGCTGGTCACAGTATTACATTCACTCGATATAACCAACAACCTTTTGTAAAAATAACTATGTTTAGTACATACATGATGGATATAAATACAGAAGCTATGGCCTATTTGAAAACCAAAACTATCTACCAAGACTGCCAGCATATCATGATCAACTACTTATCTAGCAAGTTGTAATATTTGCAAACCACTGGTCTAAGTCTAATAGATAGCACATATAAAGGGCATCAACCATCAGGTGATCGATAAGGAAATATAACCAACTAACGGTACAGAAAACTTATACCCATGATTCAACCTTTATATCTTTCTAAACAATCACAGACTGTCACTTCCTCTTACCTCTAAAGCAGTTTATATCCAAAGTTTAAACAATCGACATTTTTTGTAAGTGTGATACGAATCAAACAATTAAAAATAGATTCAAGACAAACTGCTAGCTATTTAACAAAGGACTTACTATGTTTAGGAAGTTCTCGTTTTGATATTTAAGCACGAAATCATGCATAAATTTCATAACGTAGTATCCACACTCCTAATCATTCGATTGACGATTTACAGCAGGGAATTCCCACCTCAGACTACCAACGACCCTTGAAAGAAAATAAAAGTGTGCAAGTTAAAATTTGTAAAAAATGTCAATACTAAAAAAAAATAAAGATAATACTTACGACTCCACAAGTCCAATCAGCCTATAACTTCCCTCTTCATTGCTTGAAAGCCTAGAAGAATTCAAATTGAATCCTAATCCATGTTTGGGGCATATTATATAGAGTATCCAATGTTTGCAGCATTTTTGTACACGTTTTAGTAAAAAGAAAAAACAGTAAATACATGGATAATATCAAAATTATAATAAAGATGTAAGATATGGTACCCTTGTAAATAAGGTGCAAGATAGAACTCATAACCCACCAACGCTCGACTCAAGTAATCTATGGTAGCCCTCTTTTCATATAAGCATGTATCAGAAGTAATCATTCCGGGGTGCAAGAATCCAACCTTGTTCATGGAGGACTGTGACTTAAGATG
The DNA here is from genome assembly GCA_025667525.1 of Glebionis coronaria. Classification (NCBI taxonomy): domain Eukaryota; kingdom Viridiplantae; phylum Streptophyta; class Magnoliopsida; order Asterales; family Asteraceae; genus Glebionis; species Glebionis coronaria. The sequence continues at coordinate 500,659,613 of CM046881.1, forward strand.
ATGTAGTGACCTAATTTGAACATACAAGATATACCAACATAAATTTATGCAAAAAAGTACAATGCATTTACGTACAAATCCAAAACATATATTTACTTACATCTTAAACAAGGTCAGGATGCCACACTCGAGTTCTTCATTCGTCAACAGTTCAATAATGTCGGATGCATTAATTGAAAAGTATGACTCCTCAGCTTGGCAACAGACCTCCTTTTCAACGCGAATATTATACGGGAGAGCACAATCAAAACGATTCATCCATTTGTTATAGTTGTCTAACACACACTAGGGTCTATTTGTACGCATATCATGCTCTAAGTCTCTCAATTTCTTTCTATTGGTATCTCTCTCTTTTTCAGCCTGCAATCATATTAAAAAGACAATAAACTTCTGCATCGGGACAGTATCTAGTATGAATTACAAACATGGACAATTTCTAGTTTAAACTTTAGAACTTAATAGTCATAAAATATTATATATATTCAAAGTCTATGCAGTTTTTCCACACAAAACAAATATCTATGTTCAAAAGCAATATTTCCACATTTGCAAAAACAAATATTTATGTTCAAAAGCAGTAGTTAATATGTAACAGATTCCAAACATTATGATAGTGTATATATTAGTTTCTTTAATAGAATACATTACAAGGTAGAAAGTTATAGGCTTACCCGCTCCTTAGATGCAACTACTTCAACAATCTTCTACAACGTTTTTTGGTGCTCGGTGGGTTCTTTTGGGTGCTCGTTTTCTTTTCCCTTCTTCGGGGAAGGTGCGTTCTGATGCTGAGAGATCAGACGCTTTGTTGGAACTTCTGATTCAGGGGTTTTAGATAATCCCTACAAATACCAATTAATTTACATTAGCAAATATTAAGAAACTAAGTGGGATATATAACAAATAAATTACCGTAAAACAAGCAATGGCACCAATTGGACACTGAATAAATCCTTTCACTGCTGACTATAAGTTAGGGATTTCATCGTCCGACACGGGGAGCTCCATACTTCTATGAATTTAGACAGCTTTGACAGCAAAAACCTTCATGTGTCCCTTTAGTAATTGCTTCCCATGTATAGTACCATTTGCAATCGGATATACTGTCGGAGTAGCACATATGACCTTATCCCTAGTTAACCGAACTAGGCACGTACAAACAGCAGTATGTTTCCTCCTACAAAAACATAGGAAGTAGTGAAAAAAATAATAAAAGTACTAATTAAAACATACCCAACATGGATTAAATACGTAGCTCAATTGGTTTTATAATGAAAGAAAAAGTTAATTGTGTTTTAAAAAAATAAGTTTACCTTTATGCAATCTAGCTTTGGGATGCTTGTAGTCGAGATAAGATTAGACCTCCTCTGGACCAAGCTTGGGGTGTCATGTTGCCTTGGTGAAAACAACGCATCCTGTTCAGCTAGCTTTTCCTTTGTTCCAATGCTTTTGGTCGAGCTAAGATTAGACCTTATCTTGACCGAGGTCGATACGTCAATTTGTCTTAGTGAATAGGACTTATTCTGTTCAACTTGCTTTTCATTCCTTACAATGTTGGTGGTCGAGATAACATTGTTCCCAGTGCACAAGCTCGGGTTGTCATCTAGGGTTGGTGAAACTGCCTCGTTATGTTTGGCTTACTTTTCGCTCCTTAATTATGCCTTCAGTTCTCCGCCCTCATTTCATCCCAAAACTCACTTAACTTGAGTTCTTCCTTCATTTGTTGCCTCACTTCATTTCGTATCTCTTTAATATCTTGTCGTTTTTACATGTCCTTTGTTTTCTAACATATCCTTCAATCCCTTTTTTGTACCCAATATCAGACCCGACTCCTCTGGTGCATCCCCCATGCTCTGGTCCGAACACCATTATTAGGGCATCTACTCCTGCTCTAGATTCATTAGAACCTTGTGCCAACTCTCTTCTTGCTTGTACCTATTCAATTAGGCATTACATCAACTTAAAAGACATCTACAAAAAAACAATAATATGAAAAAATGAAATGATTAGAGTACCAAGTTCTTCGAAACATCAATTAACTCAGTAGGCAATGTCTTGATACCGTCCTTGTCGCGGGGAGCCCGAGCCAAACAGTAATTGCTCCCATGAATGTTTGGTATTAAGTGGAGTTCCGTGACCTTTTCAGGGTCATTTCTCTCCTCTTGTCACTGCTTTTCGAAACCACAATAGCCTTTCAGTCCTAGCCGAGGCCAACTTATAAGGTTTTTTCCTTGTTCACTTGCTTGCGCACGTAATTTCTGTAGGTATGAGTATCAAATGGATTATAAACATTTCAAAATTAAAATTATAACAAAGTAATACAAAACAAAGTGAGAACACACATTTTTTTCAGGTGTGTTTTCTTTGTGACAAAATTCTTCCCACACACGAGGCTCTATGAATGTCTATTTCTATAATGGAGATATATCCCTTAGCATGAATTTAACCCAGATTTTGGTCTTGAATGCCTTCCATTTAGTACCACATGATACAAGTGTATGTTTTTTCACGTCGTTATTTTCAAGCCTAAAATGTGCCTGCTTGATGTAGAGATAAAGCTCATTATATGCTAATACATTTATTCAATTAGAAGAAAATACAATAAATGATGACATATACCATACCTTGATATCCGACCACATAAAGTCTTTTTCTTCCTTCGTTACATGCCTCCAACTATTTTTCAGAATAGAAATTAGCCTTCTGCTACGAGTTCCTAAATATTTTCCATACAAATATTGCCACTTGCCTACAGCTTGTCCAAATTGATTAAATTCAACTGATTCACCTTCTGGAAGATCTTGAATTCTATTGATTCCTCTTCTACTTCTTGGTGCGGGAGGGTCCTAAAGTGTAAGTATAGAATTAGGCATTACAGATGTAAAAAGACTGCACCATGGAACAATATTGTAAGTTCACAACTAACCAACTAACAAATTTATAATAAGAAAATACAAATTTATAAAGTCTACATTTATAATATCTAAAAATCAAAATATCATTTATTTCAAATTCCTAGTGACACTCAACTGATGTATATGCAGTCATGATTCTAGGCTTCTAGCAACACACTTGGTACCGCTATACATAGAAGTTTAGCGACATACTTGCGGTCTCAAGTTCACCTGCTCGAGCTTACTATCACGATATATGTATTCATAATGCAAAAACTGTAGGTATAGCCACCAACTAAAGGAAATATGTTCACGACACATGTAAAATAAATTTATCCTTAACATGTAGAATCAGTTTGTGGCAATCGGTTTTTGGTGAGGCTATACAATTATACAGTTTTCAGAGTGCGAAAAGGTGGAAACTAAAGGGTACATTAGATGATTTGTTAGCACAAAACAAATCTATAAATGTAAATATGCATCAACCATGTTTCTGTGGTAAGTGAAGACTCACTGTCCCACTCACCATGATCATTAGAGAGCTATGCTCACCGAGAAACGGATGATGTTAATTGGGGCACATTCCATCTTAATTCTTTTCAAATAAAAAGGAATACCACATAGAGAAAAGTTCAGCAAGACACCAATCTTTAGTAAGGCAGCAGGGTGGTAAACAAAACTATTTTTCTTCATATAGGTTCTACTTGACCCAACCCAATGTGTTTCTCAAGTGCGTATCAAAGTACCTGTTTTGACCCGTTACACAAATCAACAACTATGCCTGTATACCAATCACATAAATCATTTCCTCATACAAGCATGCCAGTTTAGCAATACATATCATAAACCTGGAAAACTGCATCACAAACCAAATTCCATAACATACCCAGTAATGCTCATGTTCGTTGATACCAATAATAATAATTAAAGATTTTTTTAGGAGATGCTGAAGATGATACCAAGCATAACTTACTTGACTAATACCAAGTTTACAAATTCAAAAGTGTGAAAGCTAAAAAACGCAACCAAAGTACAAATTCAACTAAGCTATAAGATTGGCCCAATAACAATCCAACAAATCTTAAACTAACTATAAGGTAAATTATTCGGCTATTGTTAGTGATGATATGGAGTGTAGTAAGGATGGTTTAGCTGATTCAGAGGTAAGTATTGGACTTTGTGCTGGTCAAAAGGCTGATTCTTGTGAAGGTATGGATGTGGGTGGATTCGAGGGTAGTAGAGCATCTAGTAATGGTGTAAGTAACTCTTCTATTGATACTAGTTTAGCTAATTCTAAGGGTGTGAATACTAAGGTCAGTCCTGGTGAGTTGAATATGATGGGTATATCATGTATAAATGGGGATTGTAATGTTGGTATTGATGGTAGTGGTTTGGCCAAAAAGCCATTTTCTTTCATCAGTGCCTTAACTTGTGATAAGGATATTGGTTCTAACAAACTCAAGTATGTGGATGGTTCTGTTAATAGTTTAGGGAATGTGGTGGCAAAAATGGATCCGGATATTGATCAAGGGAGTGTGAAGTAGGGTATGACAGTTATTGGTCATTTTGCTGGTTATAAAATAAGTTATAGAGATATAATGGGTCATCTTAGAAGGATGTGGAGAGCGTATGAATTTGATGATGTTATAATGAATAACAGTGGTCTTTATTTTTGCAAGTTTAAGTCTGTTGATGGTATGCAGTCCGTTATAGAGAGTGTTCATGGCTAGTTGACAACAAGCCATTTTTTGTCCAAACATTGGAGCCTAGTTTGTGCTTGTCTAAACCCGTGCTTAGTAAGGTTCCTCTATGGGTTAAGATTTATGATGTTCCCTTAGAGGCACGGAATGTAGAGGGAATTAGTCGTATTGCGAGTAGAATTGGTAATCCTATCATTATGGATAGGATGACTACTGATATGTGTGAGAAGTCTTACGGTAGGGGTAATTTTGCTAGGGTATTTGTCAAAGTTGACTGTACTAAGGGATTGGTTGAAGAAGTTGAAATCTGGTACAAAGGTTTGGATAGGTCTATGATATTGAAAGTTGAATATGTTTGGAAACTACCAATGTGTGAGCATTGTAAAGTATTTGGGCATACTTTAAAAAGTTGCCAGTCTAAGGACATGAATGTTGAGGAAAAGGTTATTAAAGAGTCACTGAAACCTGTGGATGATCATGTGGTGAACTCCATGGATAATGAAGGGTGAAGGAATGTTAGCTATAAGAGAGGGGGACATACTAAGGGAGGTTTTAGCAATGGTGGAGGAGGACCATTTGGTGTAGGTTCTGGTAGAGGTGGTTTTGGTAGAAAGGGTAGTAGTGGTGGAATAAATGGTGGTAAGGGAATTAGAAATCAGAGGTTCAACATGAACAATAAGCCTCAGTATGGTCCCAAGAAGGAAAACAATGATGGCTCTAAGGAGAAGTTTGAGGTTGATATGAGTGATAGTTGTTAAAGGGATTCGTTCAATAAAAGTGTGAATGAAGATATGCGTAGTTCTAATGAGTTTCATCAAAATGAAAGCGGTAATGTACAGGTCTGTGATATTGATTTAATGGAATCTGTTGAGAACAATAGTGTTACTACTTCTAATAGGTTTGATGTTTTGGGTGAGGATGGTGAGAGTAGAGATGGTATTCCGTTAGTTACTTTTAATCAAGTTCATGACGCTTGTCATAGGTGTGTTCCGGTTCCATATGATGTCAAGAACAGTTGGTTACCTGATTTGGTTAAATATTATGTGGACACTTGGAGTAGGGAGATTAGACGTCGTGATCCTAAATATGTTTTAGCGACTAAGAGGAAGTCTATTTCTAGTGATATTGAGGTCATTAAGCGTGATCTTTGTAGTAAAACAAATGAGTCTGTGATTGAGATTCTTAATGATTATAAGGGTTATGATCAGACTTTTAGGATGAAAGTGCTTAAGCTTAAAGCACTTATGTGGGATTATCAAAAGTCTGATGTTGATTGGGAAGTTTTGTACTTTTCACCCATAACTGATGCTGTGAAAAGTTTATGGTTGCATAAGATGAAAGAATACTACTCAAAGAGATATGAGAACGTAAGGAATGATGAAATTAACGGGCATCAAGTTTAGATTTTTGATCTGCTTGTGTACCATAGCTGCTTGGGATTGTCTATTTTAGAAGTATTGAGCTTGGAATGTTTGCCCAATGCCTTTTATTTTTGTGATGTATTTTGAGCATGAGATTTTGTCCATTGCCATGTTGTTTTTTGTAGCCAAAGCTGGTAGTTAGGGGTTTGTCCTAAATACTTGACTTTGAGCTTTTTTGACCTTTTGTTACTTTTCTTCAGTGCTTAATAAAAATTTACCTTTAAGCAAAAAAAAAAAAAAAAACTTAAACTAACTAGCGTAACAATAATAAGTAATTCTATCTTAATTGGCTTAACAATTTGGTTAACCGTATTTCGTTTTTTAAATAATTTATGCAGTCGAGAGTCTACATTAAAATGACCAATGGTTTATTTCCTGCAATTTTCGAATATTGAACCAATATTTTTTTGTAATATGGTAATTAAACAATAATACATAAACAAAACATTAATAACAATTGAAAAAAACAATAGATTAAGATAGTAAAAATACCATTTTTTCCCCAACTGATACTAGAAGAAATAGGTTTTTTATTCATTCAGGCAAAATAACAAACACTTAAAAGGCAAAACATTAATACATAAACAAAACCTTAACATTAATACTTAAACACAGAATTGGGGGTTTCCATAGACATACTAATTAACACATAAACACATAATTGAAATAGTATATACACTAATTAACACAAATCAATCAAAACATTTATAACAATTGAAAAAAAAACAATAGATTAAGATAGTAAAAATACCATTTTTTGCCCAACTGATACTAGAAGAAATTGATTTTTTGTATGTGAAATAGGTTATTAGTGGTTTAGGTTTAGGGTTCTTGATGATACTGATGAGATGTTTGCCCCTTTTATACATAATTATTGGGCGGGATTTGATACACAACGCGAGAGATTGATGAAAAATTGGAGGGAACATTTGGTCAGTGTGCATTCGTTATTTTAGGGATTGTGGGATTGATATTCAGGATTGATTTCAATGATTCATAGATGGTAAGTGTTGATGACTGAGTCCTCACAAGGGAAGAAGAAGAAGATACAGAGTAAGTCAGAATTTTATGTGTTGACATTTTTTATAACAATACTTAATTTATAATTTCTCTTTTTTAATCATCATAGTATTGTTTTTATCATTGTTTTATCATTGTAACATTATTAATTAAGTAAAAGTAATTTTGTATTTTTTAACACAAATATCAATTTATATTAAGATGCATTTTGTATTTTATTAAAAAATTAAATATTATTGTAAAAAAATGTTTACCTGGTATAAACTCGTTTGTAGATCATCGGAAATAAAAAACCGATGTGACTGAAATGTGATGGTCGCTCGGCTTCCTTAAAGTGGGTAGCATTAAACTGGCCCTTTAATTTATTTATTTCTAACTTTAAATGAAAGACATTAAAAATAAAACAAAACCTATGTATATACAACTTAAACAAAGCTTCAAATGTCTTCGTTTTTATTTAACTTTACATATTATTCCTGAAATATACAAAGCGAAAATGGGATAGTTAGTTGTATTTTAAAGTAAAATATTATTATTAACTATATATTTATATAGGTTTTATTACCTGTACAACGAACACGATTTTTTCAATCCTCGTGTCCTTCTTGGTGGTCGGATCTCAAGTAAATTTTATCATCAAGAACATCATCCGTAGATTGAACACCGATAGAAAAAGGAGGTAGCTCGTCAAACTTATTAAATTCGTCTTCGTCAACAACATCATTGACGCCAACTATACTCCGTTTACTCTGCAGGACAATGTGCCATCTCTTGTCTTTCGGGTCATCTACGAAGAATAATTGGGTGGCTTGTTTAGCTAGAATGAATGGATCAGACTGATAGCTATTTGTGGAAAGATTGACACACGTGAAACCGTCACTATCAACTTTAACACCTCCGACGTTATTGACCCATTTACATTTGAATAGAGGTACAACGAACGTATTGTAATCCAATTCCCAAATTTCTTCACCGACACCGTAATACGAATTTTTTGCAATCGTCATCCTCGATGAATCTGTCATTGTTGCTATCAGTGTCACTCCACTATTTTGCACAGTACTCTTTTCATCTTGTTCCTTTGTATAAAACGTATATCCGTTAATATCGTAGCCTTGATATTGAAGTATACGACGTGGACGGTACCCCGGATGTATCACGTCTACGTGAACATCTGTTTGAGACATACCAATGACTTTGTCAGCCAACCATTGTGAAAATGTTCTTTTATGCTCGGGTTCCAACCAACGTTGGTCTCGACGATGGTTATTTTGTGTTAAGTATGACATGTGCTCATTTATGTATGGTTCAATACATGTCATGCTCTGCAATACTGTAAAATGTGCTTGTTCCAAATTGTGGTTGTTCGGAGTAATATCTTTGCGCCCAATTGTTCCCACCCCATCAAGTCTACCCTGATGTTGAGGTTGCAAAAGTCCAATATCAGGGACATCATCCATATAGTTTGTACAAAATTGAACCACTTCTTCGGAAGCATATCCTTGAATTATACTACCCCTGGTCGATATTGGTTCCTTACATATCCTTTTAAGAAACCCATATACCTCTCAAATGGATACATATATCGCAGGAATACACGAACAACAAACTTTATATCTTCAACAATGTGAGATACGAGGTGAACCATGACATCAAAAAAAGAAGGTGGAAAGTACATCTCGAGTTGGCATAGAGTAATAACGATATCACTTTGCCATTCATCTAGTTTTTCAGGATCAATGACTTTTGAATGAATCATGTTTAAAAAGAGACAAAGCTTTGTAATTGTATGTTGAACTCGAGGTGGCAACACTCTGCGAATGGCGATTGGAATCATTTGTGTAATTAATACATGACAATCATGGGATTTCATACCAAGCAACTTCAAATCTTTCATCGAAACCAACTTCTTAATGTTAGCAGAATAGCCAGATGGAACCTTAACACCAAATAAGCATTCACAAAATATAGTTTTCTCCGCCTTTTACAAGGTGTAACAAGCTGCCAGCAAATACATTTTTGTTCCATTCGTCTCTTGTGGTGCAAGCTCATTTCTAATTCCCATTTCGACCATATCTTTTCGAGCATTAACCCCATCTTTTGTTTTTCCAGGAATGTTGAATAATAACCCCAACAAGCTTTCACAAACATTTTTCTCGATATGCATGACATTAAGGCAATGTCGGACACGCAAATGTGTCCAATAGTCTAATCCCCAAAATATAGACCTTTTTTCCAAATACATTTTGGAGGAGCTTTAACTTTTTTTTCCAAAAATAATGTTTAAATTTGCTACTCGGGAAAATGCAGCATGTCCGTCTAAAGGTTCGGCCATTGGTCTATTCTCTATTGTACCATCAAATAATTTCTTCTGCTTACGGTACGGGTGATATCTATCAAGCGACCTCCGATGACCCATCTAGATTGTTTTCCTACAATTAGTCAACCATTGAGATTGAGTGTCCTTTTCACAAATAGGACATGCCTTCTCCCCTTTCGTACCATACCCCGATAAGTTACCATACGCTGGAAAATCATTTATGGTAAAATAAATCATGGAAAATAGCTGGAACTTCTCTTTTTTGTACGCATCATAGATTTCAACGCCTGTTTCCCACAAATCTTTCATGTCATTAGTTTTAGCGGGCGCAAGTACACATCAATGTCGTTCCTAGGTTTTTTCGGACCTTGAATTAATAATGACATTATAATATATTCCTTTTCATGCATAACCAAGGTGGAAGATTGTATATGCATAAAAGAAGAGGCCAAGTGCTATGACGACTAATCAAACTTTTGAAAGGATTAATTCCATCTGAACAAAGTCCAATTCGTATGTTTCTGATCTCAGATCCGAATTTTTCAAAATAACGATCGATTTTTTCCATTGAGGAGAGTCTACACATGTCTCATTTTCCCATCCTTTCTACGCTCTTCTGCATGCCAACGCAACAGTTTGGCATCCTTTGGTTTTGCGTATAACTTTTTCAATCTAGGTATGATGGAAAGATACCACAACAATTTAGCAGGAGGACCATTCTTCGTCACGTCACTATCAAGTTATGTAACATTCTTATGCTTATACCTTGATTCCATACGTACATGACATTCATGTAGGTCTTTATACTCTAGTCTGTACAGTATACAATCGTTTAGACATGCATGTATTCTTTGTACCTCCAATCCCATCGGACATGTTAGTTTTTTCGCTTGATATGTCGAAACGGGCAACTCATTGTCTTCGGGGAACGCTTCATGCAACAATTCTAATAGGTTAGTGAAGCTTTTATCACTCCAATTACTTTTTGCTTTTAAGTCCAACAACTTCAGCACTAAAGAAAGTTTGGTGAACGTCTTACATCCATTATATAATGGTTTTTCTGCATCGATAAACAATTGATGTAATTTTTTAACATTATCTTCAACAACATTACTTTCCACGTCGAGTAGCATCTCATCTAGATTATCACGATGATTATCGTCATTATTGGCATTCACATCCTCATTAGTGTCTGAAACAAATGTCTGATTATCAACTAGCGACTCACCATGATAATTCCAACAAGTATAGTCTTTGTCAAAGCCGTGTTGTATGAGATGACCTCTAATCTTGTTAGAATCAGGAATTGACACATTATTTCTACACTCTCTATAAGGACACGAAATTTTTGTTTCTCCTGTTTTTCGCCGATGATCCTCAACACTTTGCATAAATTCGGACAACCCTTTTAAGTATTCTTGTAAAACCCGCATTAAAATACCATGAACAGTAAATACATGAAAATACGGTAAAATTAAAACTTTCCATTTATAATATATTTCACGTGTCACGATATTAAATAACATGTATGTACGTATATATTATAAATGTGTTACGATCACGATAATTAAATCCAAGATAAATAAAACACGAACATTTGCGACATATAATTTAACTCGGGAAAAACTTCGGTTTTCCTTGTGGGCCTTAAGGGTGCTGCGGCTAAGAGACAAGAAAGAAAGGGGGTGGGCCTTTTGGCCCATGACTCATTATAACTAAATAATAATAAAACACAGGAAGGGTTTTATCAAAAGTTAGGTTATAGAAAAATCAAGAAAGCTTTGCCTCCTCCTTGTTGATCCAAAACTTAGATCGATTTAGCTTGTGTAAACGAGAATAAATCAAGTTAAACACTTAGAGAAACTTGGTTGTATATGAAACAATCTAAGTATTATGCGGAATTAATACTTAAACAAGAACACACAAACAAGTTAAAACAAACTTTCACTTTGATTGATTAATCGAACTTGCATACAATGAAAGTGTAAAACTTATAAAACTTATTTGTGAAACAAAACCTAAAGGCCTCCTTTTATAGATTAAGGAACCTTGTACAAGAGTCTACGTATCAGCTATTCTTGGTAAAGATAAACATAAGAAATACATTGTCAAACATATCTTTACTAGAAACATACTAGAAGCATAAAACGTGTAGACTAGAATATCCTATCAGTGCTTGACTTCGTCTTATCAATGCTTGATTTCTTCCTATCAACGTCCAAATTGCTCTTGTCAGCGTCCAAGTGTCTTGGATATATTTTATTCCTAACAATCCTCCCCTAAACTTGATATCTACTCTAGTAATCAAGTTTCTGAATAAAAACTAAGTACTAGGAGGATTCTTACAAATCTTATTAAATTGGAAATAAATAAATCTAATCAAATCTTTGGACACGTCACTTGAGTAATCCATCTCTAGCTGTGTTATCATCATTTTCTTCAAAACTTCTTTGGACATAGGATACTCAGCATCCACAAGAAGATACTCAGAAAACTTTGTAGAACTCAAATTATATACACCAGCTGCTGAATATAAACGCCATTGAAGTCCACAGATATCATCATCAAGATCCTTCCAAACTGGATCTTCTTCATCTGGTGCACATATTCTCTTGAATGTTGACCAAATCTTTATTCCATTGACTGAAGTAAGGGCTTCAGTCTCATACTTGTCCTGCATCAACCTCCAAAGGTCTACCAAGTCTTCCTTATCCAGGCTTGCAAACAAAGACATCAAAGTAGTGAATGTATGTACCCTTTTCCCATATCTTCCAACCATCCAAAATCCACTTGCACCTTCTTCATAGCTAACTATAGGGTTTCTGGAATCATGAGGTAATACTTCTACCATATGTGAAGCTTCCAAGGATGAAAGCTTAATACTCTTTCTAATAACAGCTTCACTAGGATTCACTCTATCCAAACTTGGTGGAAACTCAAGTGGAACTCCCTTCTTCAATGGTCTTGGTGTAATCAAAGCCCTTTGGATCTCCATCTCTTCTACAAGTTCTTCCTTTCTTTCATCTAAAAGAAGTATAATAGTATTCTACTCTTGCACCTTTGCCCATATAGGATAAGCCTTATATTCTAATTCATCAAAAGACAATCCCTGCAACTTTCTAAAAGTCCAACCTGTTTGATGACATTTGAGCAACATGTAATAGAGCTCCATTCTTTCTGTCTTGGTCTATGAAAGAACTTTGCTAGCTTTATATTTCAAAATAACCTTGCAATCTCTTTTAACTCTTAGTAGAATCTCCAAAACCCAAATTTGATCTGATAAAGTCATGTCTGGCTTTTCCATCACCTTATTCTCCCATGCAAAGTACATCTGAGCAACATCAGGCATCTCATAATCCACCTGATTCTTCAACTCTGCAAGCTTTTCCCTTGCCAACTCATCACCATATTCAAGCCTTTCTGGTTCTTCAATAATCATAACACTTGAATCTGTGCTCTCATCACCACTGCTTTCCTTACTCTCAACAGCAGTCTCCTTCATCCTATCTTTTTTCTCAAGTTGTGCAGCCAACATGGAATCAAATTTTACTTGAGCTGCATCCTTAGGAACCACTATTTCTACCATAATCCCTTTACCCTTATCTAATATATCAATGATGGGTAAAGATGATGATGGTACCTATGTAGACACTTCCTTGATGATAGCTGATGACTGGGATACATCAACCATACCTGTAGGTCTATCAACGTCCAAAACCTGTGTGTCAACGCCTAACTTACTCTTATCAGTGCTTGGCTTGTCAGCGTCAAAAATATGCTTGTCAATGCTCATTCTACTCTTGTCAGCGCTTCTTGTGAACTACTCTATCATCTCAGTAAAAGATAAATTCAAATTTGTAGGAGTAACCAATGAAACATCAAAGCCTGGTTGCTTCTTCAAATTTGTTAGAGCTTCAACTATACCCAAAGATTCTCCTTCATGTGAGCCTTTGTCACTCACATGTATATGCTCATCCTCCCCTTTAGAAGAATCCTCCACTCCACGCCTAGGGTTAGCACCTTCAAAAAGAACAATCCTCTCCCTCAATTGCTTGAGTTCAAGGCCTTGTGTAGAGATAGTATGTACAAGGTCTGCATTTTGCTTTTGCAAACTAATGTAGACAGCCGTCAATTCCAACAATGTATAGGGTTCTAATCTGCCCTCATCTAGAATGGGAATTTGACCTCCCAAAGTAGAGTCATGGGGCATGGATGGGGTCTTAATGATGTTAGGACTGGCTTGGCCTGCATCTAAGCTAGGACCAATAGTCCTAGCCCCACCCACGTCACCAACCACACTTGTGGTGGTGGTTCTCTCTGCAACATTGCTAGGACCACTAGAGGAGAACACTCCAGTATTCCTTTGGCGTTTTTCCATCCTAGAGTCTGGGGGTGAAGAGGATGATGTGGATTGGGTTCCAGTTTGGAGGTTAAGGGGTGTTTGGGTTTGTTGTAAAAGGGTGTCAATGTTTGGATTTGAAGTGTCAACGCCAACATTTAACGTGTCAACGTTGAAGGGATCTTGGTCAAGTTCCATATGCTAGGGTGATGGTGATGGTTCAGGTAATGGGTCTGGTTGTGGTTGTGGGTCAGGTTGAGGTTGTGTTGTTGCAATAACAGCAAGCATGGCTTGGGTAAGGGGTAAGTCACTGTGTGGGGGTGAATTCATCTTTCCAAAAATAGCTTTCTTTTGCATAGGGATCGTATAAAAATCATCATGATCCCTGGTGCAATATCTTTGTGCATCAAAAACCATTTGCAAAAATCTTGGGTAAGCAAGAGTGATCTTGCTACCCTTGTTTCTACACATGCCATTAAAAATCATTTTAGAAAAATTATATTTTTGCCCAGTATCAATACACACAATGGCACTCCCAATTGACCTGTTAATTTCATTGTGTGCAGTACATTTAGGACTCAAACATTGAAGAATGACATGTATTAAGTAATTCCAAGCTGGGGGAAATTCTTGTTTTGAATATTTATTTAAAGTGCCTTCTTCAGGGAAAGGATAACCCAAAGCTTGAAGTCCTTGTTCTAGCTCACCAATGGGTAGGGTGGTTATACCATCTACATCATTAAGATGCAAAGCCTGGCGAACCAAGGCTTCAGTAACCACCCATGAACGCCCATGGACTGTAGCAGTCAATGTAGTCACATTATTAATCATTGAGGAAGTAACAGTATTCCAAAACTTCTTAATATGAGTGACAAGGATAAGAGGATCATGAGAAAGTGCATACCTTAACGGGGATGCATTTAAATACTCCACCATCTGAGTATATTGAGGAAACAGAGTGTTGTCAGCCTCTAAATAGGCAACCATGTTATGCTGACTTCTGAACCCCAATACCAAATCACTCGGTTTAAACTTAGGCGCCATTGATGTAGAAAAGTTGTGATATATGTTATGAAAGATGAATATGTGTGAAAATTTAGTTAGACAAGAATAAGCAGTTACCCTGTTTCAAAATAATGAGCCAAATATATAGGAGAGGTAAGCACATGTGATTGGTCAAAAATGAGGCAGTTATTTTTCAAAATATAATGATTAAGATCTTGAAAAGATATAACTTATCTTGTGCATTAATAAAAAGTTACCAACTCCTAAAATTACGAACCAAATTTTCGTCAAAAATAACAACTGGGTAGGTCCCAATGTTTGTCAACGGTGAAAAATAACCTATCAACGCTCAACGGCTATATTCTTGTCAACGTTGGAAATTGCCATGTCAACGTCAAAATTGGTCCTAACAACGTTTGAAAATAAAACTGTCAACGTCCAAAAATAAAAATAATAAAAATGAAAAAGGACCTTAACAAAGTGATTTATCCTAGTGAAGATAACCTATAGACTGAAAATTACCATAGGGTGGCAAGCACTGTCCAATCATGCACACTTGCTTAAGCAAGATAGACATAATTGTCATCAAGTGTCCCTTGCTAACCAAAGTTCTTAACAACGAAGTTATCTCATAAAATCCTTTGTAACTTCCCAGGTAAGCCCAATAAAAATCATACCCAAGTCTCCTAACATACCACATCCAATTCTAGGCCAAAAAGTCTTGGCAGCGTGCAGAGTATATCAACTTTGCATGCTACAGTGCCTCACGATTTAGTAAACTAATTCGTTCTCACCAGTGGACACAATCTAGAATTGTGATAAGAGTATTATATGAATACCCAAAAAGTCCTAACGGTTTCCTAAACCTCCCCTTAAACTATGATACATAAGTTGCTAAATAAAATACATGCAATAAAAATTTATGTCAAGATAGGAATATAAATATTCCAACCATCATCCATAAACTGGAACATGCTCCAATAATGCTCCAAGGATCCATAAACAACTCTGTATCCATTTGTACAATGCTAAAAACACCTGCATAATTAGATCAAAAACCACAAAACTAACATGTTGCTGACAACGTCAATTTAACACTTGTCAGCGTTAAAATAACCTTTGTCAGCGTTAGACAAATAAAGTGGAAAATATAATTTTGTACAAAGATCAATAATAATAAGTGTGAAAACACTTATCCTTTTACCACTTATTTCCAATAATAACAAGACCAAAACGTGTATTTTATGTCGTAAAAGTCGGAATTATGCGTAGTTTGTGTTTTTATTGTGTTTCAGGATAAAAATATGAAAAAGGAAGAAAACACGGGCTATCACGGGCTTTTATCAAAGAAAAAGACAAAAGACGAAGTCAAAAGATCAAGAGTGCAAAAAGAACGGAAGTCCAAGGCCTATTCTAAAGATTTATCGAAGAAAAAGTCTAAAGACGGAAGTTTAATGAAGTCGAAGAACTCAAGTCTAATTATAGATGAAAATTATAAGACGAGTTCAATTTATATCAACAAATCCCGAGACGACGTCGAGAAAGACAAAGAATTTAAATCGAGTCGAGACGAGAAGAAAGAAAGAAGGAAGCAACACATGCACTCCCCAGCTCCTATATATACCCTCCTAATGTATCATTAGGAGGGTTTTAGTTACTTGTTAGCTAGTTCATTTTCCTTTGGTAGTTTTTATTTTTAGAGAGAGAAACTGTTTAACTTTCTCTCACTAGAATTTCATCTTTTCTTTCTTTCATGTTTAAGCTTTAATTCACTCTTGTATTTTGGAATCATTAATCTACAAGTTCAAGTTAAGTTTTTCATCTTCAATCTCTTTCTACCTTTCTTGATTTTTACTTATATTTGATCCGAAATCATCTTTGATTTTGTTTAATCTTGATGTTTATGAGATCAAAGAGTTTATCTTTTGGTTTCTATCTAAGTTTTATACGGATTAAGCTTTGATCTTATCATGCTTATTGGCTTATTTCGTGTTTAGCTTATTTACTTTTTAGTTTTCTTAAAAAGTTTTGTTTTATTAAAGTTTGATTTAAAAGTTTTGCTTATTTAAAGTTTTGAAAGGTTCTTATTCATTCTTATTGAGATCTTTTCATTATAAATTTGGTTAAGTTTTGGTTTGAGCTTATTAAAAAGTAGCTTATTAACTTGGCTTATTGCGAATTTCATTCCGTTGGAAAAGGGTTTACCTTTTCCGACCAATATTCCGACAGATTCCACTATTATTCCGATACATTGTATCGGAAAAGGGTTTTTGATTCCGACTGAGATTCCGATTGGGATTCCAACAGCAGGGATCATCATTATTCCGATAGCTTTGGGCTACCAGTATTCCGATCACTTATTCCGATCGTTGGTTGCGATTGCTCCTGGCATCGTACATTGCGATCGGGTATAGGCTTATTGTGACGAAACGCTTCCAAAATTTCATCAGCCATATTCCGACAGACATTGTATTCTGATAGAATTATTTCGATACTTTGTTATTCCGACAGTTGTGATTCCGATGGGTTTTCTTTTGACATATTCCGAAGAGTTCATTCCGATTACATTCCGACACAGACATTCCGACGGGATTCCGATGACATTCAGATGGGTTTAAGTTTTTGTCTTTATAAAGTTTTAAGTTTTCAATTTACCTTCAAGTTTTTAATCATTTACTTTTAACTCGTAATTTAGTTTAATTTTTAAAGCTTTAATTTTACTCAACGACATTTTCATATTTGCTTTTAGTTTAAAATAGATAATCAAACTATTTTATTTTCCACCAAGAACGACCGAGTCACACTTTTAACTAGTAATCAATTCAAAAAGACTGGAATAACGAACTTTTATACTTGGTGAAAACCTTGTATTAAATAACAATGCATATCCTGTACATACTTTTACAATAAGTCCCCAAAACACATATTAAGTAAGATTGATCATTCCAATACTTGTTACCAAGTATTGAAATCTCCTAGTATCAAAAGTTTTAGTTAATAAATCAGCTACATTTTCCTCTATGTCAACCCTATATGGTTGTATTAAATCTTTTTCAAAACAATCTCTTATAAAATGATGTCTAATTTCTATGTGTTTTGTTTTAGAGTGATGTACATGATTTTTAATAATGCATAAAGTACTCTTATTGTCTTCAAAAATCTTGGTATGCATGAAATTATACCCATAATCCAACAGCTGGTTCTGAATCCATAAGACTTGTCCACAACAAGCAGCTGCAGCTACATACTCTGCTTCAGTTGTAGAGTTGGCCACCACTGTTTGTTTCTTGCATTGCCAAGATATCAACCTACTCCTAAGAAATTGGCATCCACCAGTTGTGGATTTTCAATCAAACTTGTCACCCCATAATCACTGTCTGAATATGCAATAAGCTCTAATGGAGAATCTTCTGGATACCATAATCCCAAGGTGGGATAGCACCAAAGATACCTAAAAATCCTCTTGACAGCATGAAGATGACACTCTTTGGGAGTCACTTGATGGCGTGCGCATGCACACACAACAAACATAATGTCAGGTCTTGAAGCTTTGAGATACATCAATGATCCAATCATTGACCTATGATGCCTGACATCCACTTCTTTTCCATCTCCAACCTTTCCCCAGGGGTGTTCCCTATCCATGGGTGTGCTAGCCCGTTTCTCATGTGGAGAAAAGCCAAACTTCTTCAAGATTTCTGCTACATATTTATCTTGAGAGATGAAGATACCATCTTCTTTCTACTGAACTTGTAACCCTAGAAAGAAGTTCATCTCTCCCATTGCACTCATCTTGAACTTGTTTGTCATGAGCTTGGAAAAGTCTTCGCTCATCTTTGGAGTAGAAGAGCCAAAGATGATATCATCCACATAAACCTGAAAAAGTAAGAAATCCTTACCAGTCTTCTTTGTAAACAAAGTCTGATCTATGGTGCCCCTTTTGAATCCATTTTCCACCAGATAGGTGGACAATGTACCATACCATGCTCTTGGGGGCTTGATAAAGTCCATACATAGCTTTCTTCACTCTATACACCTTGTCTGGATGTTCTGAATATTCAAAACCAGGAGGTTGCATTACATAAACCTCCTCTGCAATTGTGCCATAAAGAAAAGCACTCTTCACATCCATTTGATAGACTGTAAATCCCATGCAGGAAGCATAGGCTAGGAAAATTCTTATTGCCTCAATCCTTGCAACAGGAGCAAAAACCTCTTCATAGTCTATCCCTTCCTCTTGTGTATAGCCTTGAGCAACTAATCGTGCCTTGTTTCTGACCATAATTCCTCTCTCGTCCTTTTTGTTTCTAAGAACCCATCTTGTCCAAATAGGTCTGACATGTCTGGGACAATCAACTAACTCCCAAACATCCTGAATAGCAAATTGGTAAAGCTCATCTTGCATTGCTTCCACCCAACTTGGTTCTTTGAGAGCATCAAAAATCTTCTTGGGTTCCTGTTGTGACAGAAAACAGGCAAACAAACATGCTTGAACAAGAGGGGTATCAACCTTCTTGTGAATATTGGCAATAAATCCTCCATGATTATGATGAGACCTTCTACTTTGTACAAGAGTCATCACATCACCAATGATTAGAGAAGAAGGATGATTCTTAATAGTAGATGTAAGTACTCCTCCTTCAATTATTATGTTATCATCAATTTCAGTCTCCAAGTTGCCAATATCTTCTTCAAATGCTCTTCCATCATCATCTGAATGAACCTATCCATTTCTGTTTGAAGGTTCACCTTGTTCAAAAATACTGGAAGAGAATAAATGGTCAAAAGAGTTGTCAACGCCTGAAGTAGGGCTGTCAACGTTTGAGCCATCAACGCCTGAATTTGTCTTGTCAGCGCCAGATTTTCCTTTGTCAGCGCTTGAAGAATCATGCATGTTTTCAACTGGTGATACTTGTGGACCACCTTTCTCTTTTCCAGCAGCAGCAGCAGCAAATGCATCTGTCCATATAGGAATGGTAACATACTCAAGTATGGGTGCTGATTTGTCTGCTTGTGATCCAACCTCCTTATCAACCTGCATACCTGAAATTTCAACAACCGGTTCTTCCACAACATTTGAAGTTACCTTCACAATGTCTGGATTAGTAACAGGCATATAATTCAAAGTTTTAGATAGAGGTTCCAAGTCAAATAACCAATTTGGTCCACTCTCAGGATCACTGGGTTTACTTTCTAAAAACCTAACATGTATCTTTTCAAGTATACGTTTTTCTTTCTTAATGTAAACCCTATATCCTCTACTCCACACTGAATAACCCATAAAGTAGCCTTCATCACCTTTAGCACTAAACTTTCCTAAGGCATCACTAGTGTCTAAAACAACTACATGACAATCAAAGGGTTTAAGAAAACCAATATTAGGTTTCCTACTACAAAATAGCTCATAAGGTGTCTTGTTGTGAATCTTGTTGATTAATGCCCTATTCTGAATATAACAAGCTGTATTCATAGCCTTAGCCCAAAATGCTATGGGGAAGTAAGTATCAGCCAGCATAGTCCTAGCTGCTTCTATGAGTGTTCTATTCTTCCTCTCAGCTACCCCATTTTGTTGTGGGGTTCTAGCTATACTAAATTGTCTAGTAATCCCTTTCTTGGCACAAAAATCATCTAACAACTTATTTCTAAACTCACCACCATTATCACTTCTAAGTTTCTTAACCTCATTCCTAGTCTTTTTCTCTAATTGGTAATAAAGTTAATCAAAGTATCAGCAGTGTCACTTTTCAAAGCTAAAAAGAAAGTCCAAGTAAATCTAGAAAAATCATCAGTGATGACAAAACAATAGGATTTACCATTTAAGCTTTCTATATTAGTTGGACCAAACAAGTCCATATGCAGCAAGTGGAGTGGTTTAGAACTAGAATGCATAGGTTTAGACTTAAAGGAGACATTGTGTTGTTTGCCTTTAAGGCATGCAATACAAGAGTGGTCATTGTGGAAAGCCTTTTCAGACAAACCATCAACTAAACCATGTCTCACAAGTCTGTTTATGTTCTTAAATTTAATGTGCCCTAACCCTCTGTGCCAAAGATTACTCTCATCAACTGAATCCTTAACATATAGACATGACAGATTGTTATTCATCCTAATTCCATTAAGATTCACATTATAAATGTCCTTATGCCTAGGTGTTCTATAATCGATGAATTTCTCATCAAGTATTTTAAAATCTTTGCTTAACACCAAGCATTCAGTATCAGTGAAAAGAACCTTATTTTTGTTATCACAAACCTGTGATACACTAAACAGATTATAGTCAAGTTCTTTTACCAAAATCACGTTCTCAAAACGCAAATTGTTGGTGATAAGAGTGCCTTTGCCAGTGATAATTCCATATCCGCCTCTAAAGTACACTTTGTCACCATCTTTAATGGGGGTAAAGTTTGTCAAGTAATCTTCCTTCCCCGTCATGTGCCTAGAGTATCTATCCTCCCAATAGCCATAATCATTAACCTGCTTTTGAATGCCCTGCACATAAAGAAAACAAATTAGTTTTCTTTGGGAACCCAAGCCTGAGCAGACTTGGATTCATTTGGTTGTTCAACAAGAACAAACTTAGTCCTTATGACAACCCCTTGTTCATCCCTTTTTGGATTAAACACCCAGTTAACCCCAATTGGTTTAGTTATGACCTTTGAAATATAATGAAATCTATTACAGGTGATAGAAATCCCATCTGAATTATTGTTTTGGTTTTGTTTAGGTCTCCAAGATAAGCTTGAAAAAACTTTAGACCCCTTTCCCTTTGGTTGCAAGTATTTGGCATTACTTGGTCTAGCAGCACTGGAAACATTCCTGTCAGCGTTTAACTTGTTCTTGTCAACGCTGAGGTTACCCTTATCAGCGTCAAACCTAGGGTTTGCTACAGGAACCCATTGTCTGTTAGACCATGTATTGGTCTTTTGAAAAGGCCTTTTGTCCATAAGTATTAGACCCTTTAGTAAAGAATGGGGCTGGTCTAATGACTTGTGGACTTTGCTGGACAAAAGGTTTGGGTTTGACCATGGTTGACTTTCTATCAGCGTTGACCTTTGAAGCATTGACACATTTATAAGCCAAATGTGAAAAGCTTCCACAAGTATAACATGCTTTTCTAGACATAACTCTAGGTCTAGATGAAAAGAAACCTGCCCCATTATCACTAACTTGACTTTTTGGTGACCTAGGTTTTCTATACATTTCTGCATATTTAATACTAGGTTTTCTATCAATGTTTAAGCCAAGGTCAACAGTCTTTCCAGTACTAGGATTAGTCACTTTTATGGGTGTTGACTAATTTGGGATGTCACTAAGCATGCCACCCTTAACAAACAAAGTAGGGTTGGCTTTATTCCATTGGTCCAAATCAGTCAATTTATGCTTGTACTCCTCTACTAGAGTAGCAACTTTTGGTGGAGGAGTAAATTCCTCTTCTTGGAGTTCTGGTATAGCAGTCTAAGATAAATCCTTTCTAAAGACACCATAAAAGTTCCCAGCAGGTGGTGGAACACCAGCATACTCTTTCATCCCAATCCCACTCATTTTGTTCACTCACACATTTTTCTAGGGTTTGAGAAGCTTTATCAAATTTTTGAATTTTAAGATCTACATTATCTTTGTTTTTTATAGCCTCATCTAACTTAGCTTGTAAAACACCATTGGATCTCTCCAAGATGTTCCTAACCTCAACACTAGCATTTAGATCATAAGTCAAAACATTGATTTGATCTTTTAGGTCAAGCTCCATTTTCTTATATTCAGCCACAGTCTTTTCAGTTTGAGTGAGAGCAAGTTGATAATTAGATAACTTGCATTTTTCATCAAAAAAATCTGATGTTAATTTTAAAACTTCTTAGTTAAGCTTTTCAGTGTTTAGACGACAACCCTTACTACAAAATGCATCATCATATACCTCATTGTCTGATGAAGATGAAGAATGTGCCATGAGAGCATAGTGAACATGCTCCTCTTCTTTCTTTTCTGCAACCAAGGCCTTGTTCTCTTCCACATCCTTGGCCAAAAAGCTCCATTCTCATCCAACACCATCAATTTCTTGCATGGCTACCATAGCTTTTGTATCTTCAACCTTGACAATTTGGCTTGAAGGTTTTCCAACATCAGATCTTCTTGGAGATCTACACTCTCTCATAAAGTGACCCATTCTATGGTAATTGTAACACTCAACCTTGGATTTATTAAACCCAGCAGTGTCTTTAGCATTAAAAGTCATCTTCTTCATGAATCTTCTATTCCCTCTATTGGCCCTTATGCTAGCAAGTGCCATATTCCACTTTATGTCCATCTCTTCCAAGTGCTCATCACTAATTTGCTCAAGGTCCTCATATGTAATCACTGAACCATTGGGCAATGAAGCAATGTATGCATACACTGTATCTAGATCAATACTAGCAGGCTTAACTCTTGGTGAGTTAACATTGTACGTGTCAGCGTCTGAATGTGAGGCGATGACAAAGCTTGATCCAACGTTGACACAAGGTGATCCAGTAACGGGGTGCATGTATGACTCCCTTTGATCAAGTTGACCTTCACTATGTGAGAAGAAGGGCATATTTCCATTGGTAGACTTGCTTCCTTGATCCAAAAGGATTTCACTCTCTACAAGCCTCAGTTTATTGTAGACATCATCAAAAGTGGAACTTTTGTGAGTATTATTAGCAATCATAGACCTTGCTTCAATCTTCCATGTAAGGAAAGTGGTGATGATATCAGCATCATCATGCACTGTTCCCATGAATGACAACTTGCTTGTAATGTCAAGAAGTCTGCTTCTCACTCCACTTAGCTTTTCATTGGGAAGGGCTTTAAATACAGCATACTCATGTAAGAGTTGCTTCTTTTTCTCTGAGGCAGTATCATCATTACCACCATAAGCAACTTGAAGGGCTGCCCAAAGATCTTTTGCATTTCATAGCCTCTATACTTGTGCTGATTTTCTTGTCCCAAGGAAAGTTTAAGGATGCTTAGGGTTTTCATATCATTCCTTCTCTTTACAATGTCCTCAGCTGAGACAGCTCTTCCATCTTCAGGTTTTTTTTTTCGATCCTCAGCACTTGAGCCTGGAGTTGATCTTAGAGTGATAGCAGCTAGGATCTTGGCAGCTTTATTGAATGTGTTTCCATATTCAATAATTTACCATAGGGTGTGGTCATGGATTTGAAGTACTGCTCAAAATTGAACTTCCAAAGCTCAAAGTTGTATGGGTCTAGCATGGGAATCTTGATGTTATGGCTTGAGGAGGAGGAGGTTAACTCTGGAGTAGACATGTTGTTTGAATTTTAGGGTTTCTTGAAAATTAGGGTTTTTGGCGATTTAGGGTTTTTGTGTTCTTTAGATCAAAGTTTCTAAACAAGCTCTGATACCACTTGTTGATCCCAAACTTAGATCGATTTAGCTTGTGTAAACGAGAATAAATCAAGTTAAACACTTAGAGAAACTTGTTTGTATATGAAACAATCTAAGTATTATGCGGAATTAATACTTAAACAAGAACACACAAACAAGTTAAACCAAACTTTCACTTTGATTGATTAATCGAACTTGCATACAATGAAAGTGTAAAACTTATAAAACTTATCTGTGAAACAAAACCTAAAGGCCTTCTTTTATAGATTAAGGAACCTTGTACAAGAGTCTACGTATCAGCTATTCTTGGTAAAGATAAACATAAGAAATACATTGTCAAACATATATTTACTAGAAATATACTAGAAGCATAAAACGCGTAGACTAGAATATCCTATCAGTGATTGACTTCGTCTTATCAACGCTTGACTTCTTCCTGTCAACGCTTGTCTTGTCAACGCTTGATTTCTTCCTATCAACGTCCAAATTGCTCTTGTCAGCGTCCAAGTATCTTGGCTATATTTTATTCCCAACACTCCTTCCTCTTGTCGCCGGCCATATTGATCATCAAGGGGTGTTCGGGACGACTTTTGCTATTTGATTTGTGTGTGTACGTGTTTGTGATCATAACCTTTCTCTTCCACGTGTTCAGTATAATCAAACCTTTCTTTTTCTTATTAATTATTTTATGAATTCATGTTATCGTTTTAATTAATCTTAAAAACAAACAAGGAAAAACATGAGGATTAATTAAAAACATGATTTAAGGGGTGTTTGGTGTTTGTTTGTTCGGCTGAGACCCATAAACCGAGAGATTAAGCTCTCGGCGTGGCTACAACACCACCACCGAGACCATCAAAGGTCTCGGCTTGGTTGGTTTGGCTCGGACGCATGCAAGGGAACCCCGACGCAAGGTCGGGGTATGGTTTTGGTTTGTATCACGTGTTAACCGAGACCAATAGGGTCTCGGTGGTACTATTGTTTTGACAAGGGGTAGCCGACAACAAAAACAGTGGGAACCGATGGTGAACTGGTATGAACCAGTGTGAACCGGGTCGGGCAGCGGCTAGCCGTGGCTCAGCAGTAGGTATTTTACTCGGACAGTGGCAACCGGCTAGGCCGGGTAGCCATTGTCAAGGGTGTTTGTCTCGGCTTATTTATAGAACACGGGTACGGGCTCGGGCTAAATTTTAAATCACGGGTTCGGGAAAGTGTTAAAATCAGAAAATATATTTAATTAAATTATTTTCTAGACTATTTAATTTAATTAAATGCATGACTTAGGTTTAAATATTAAAATTAAAATTTCATGTATAACCTATGTATTTTACTTAGCTTAATTTAATTAAAACATGTATTTTAATTAAATTCTTATAATGTATAGTTTAATTAATTAACCAAGTTATTTAATTAATAAGCTATAATATTTGAACCATGAATTGTAGTTTACTAAATAAACTTTACTTGACATTGATAATCCAACTTATTTCTAATTATGGAAACTTACTATTTTTAGAAACTTTCTATTTTTAGAAACTTACTATTTATGAAAACCTGCTATTTTTAGAAATTTACTTAGTATTACAATACAAGTATTATAATACCATACTACTTGAATAATAAACAACAGAATACAAGAATAACTACAGTTAACACTTAAAACATGATATAACATGAATAATAAGCTAAGAACACACAGTACCAGTAAAACACATGTAATTCAGACAACTCATACATGTCCCTATTCTTATGTATTATTATTTGTCAAGGCGGAGTAGGTTCTTCAGAGTTTCCGTTAGCTTCTACTAGACACAAGGTACGGATTTCCCGTCCTTCAGTAAGGACAACCTCTTCCTTTATTAGGATTTCTCGTATGCAGCCAACTGTTTCCCCAATAGTTACAGATTAAAATGCTTATGTTTTCTTAGTTACCTTAGCCATATACATGCATGTCAGTTTCACCTAGTTATGGAGGTACCATAACCATAACACTAGAGGCACTAGTGTTATGACTTCACCACGGCGGAGTGATAGCTCATAGCGTCCCTTTCAGTTTATTTGGCCTTTATTATTATATTATCATGTGGGGCGTATGGGTTCATCCTAGTTACAGTTTTAGTCAGGATTTTCATGGTTAATGTGGTGTGTGCCTTGCATCCTTCACAAGGAGCTGATCCTTCCTACCCATTACCGTTTAATTAGAGGCATCCCCTCTAATTTGCATGACGAGGTCACCCCTCTAAGTATTCATGCACCTTGTTGACCTCATGACCTATATTGGCTTTTGGTATATTAAACTAATACAGATTTTCATAAGTAAACATAAGTTATGTTTTTATAACTAAAACCAGTAAACATGACATACATCTAGGTTTCTCAAGACTTATTCATTCCGCTGCCTTTCATGCTTTGTGTGCTCTTTTATGGTTTCATTACTCTATGTTTCTATGCTTTATTGTATATCCGTGCACTGGGCGTTATGCTCAGCCGTTTTCCATTTCCATGTTCCTAAACGGCAGGTACCCAAGGTCGCAAGTAGGATCTCAAGAGTATGTGCATTCGGATGGAAGCTATCCAGCCTTCTATATCTTATGCATTTATCATACTTCATCTTACTTTAATTCATGTTGGACATTGTTTAGTCCTTTTCCTTTACAATACTTATATTTTCTTGTGTTGAGTTACTTAGACTACGGATGGTTGTTTCCGGTATTTCTATTTATGGTCATGAATGTTTAGACATTTACCGTGCATGCTTTGATGACACGTCATATTTACCGTAATATTTCATTTTAACAAATGGGGTGCTACAATTATGGTATTAGAGCCCAAGGTTTTGACCTGTAGCTCTGTAAAACATGACCTGTGACTTACGGGTAGTCACCAGTGTCTTCCTAGAACTAACAGTTGGTTTTCATGCATTCATTTCATTTACATTTCATGTATTCACTTCATGCATTTCATGTCATTGTCGCAAGAATTTTGACTAAGTAATGGTTGCTACAGGACTGGCCCTATTTAGTCGCATGTGGTTTCGTCGAAACATTTTTGTTTGTTTAGTGGACTGACCCATAGGAGTCCATACTTGCCTTTTTGTTTTGTGAACCGACCCATAGGCGTTCACTCATGGACATATCATCATATTTAATTTACCATGCATTTTAAAACTATTTTATGTATCATAAATAAATTCATGGTTTACAAACTGTTCATGCACTTTCTATTCATGTCATATTTTATCAGACTTATTATTTATGTTGCATCTTGTATTAAACTGTTAGATGGTGAACACACGCAATGCTTAAGAATTGGCTACAATTGTCAATGCAGCTTTGCAAGCCATCCTTCCCCAACTCCGCAATGAAATCAGGGACGAAGTTCATGCTGAAATTCAAGCTCACGGTGTTCAATTTGTCCCTCATCCTTAGAACAACTACAATCCTCCACCACCACCGCCTGTTACCCTTATGACTTGGTTGGAGCGATTCAACAAACAGCGACCCCGTTCGTTTGAGCAGACTGACAGCCCCAACGAGGCTGAAGCTTGGATTTCTCACATCGAGAAGATATTTGATGCGATGGGATGTGACGGTGTTTTCAAGGCAAGACTGGCTTGCTATAAGTTTGAAGGTGATGTGATGCAGTGGTGGAAGTCTGTGAAGCAGTCCAATGGTGGTGATAATTAGGTTGCACTGTTGACTTGGGACCAGTTTAAGGAGCTCTTCCTTAATCAGTACTTCCCACATGCTGAGCAGGAGTAGCTTAAGAGGGATTATCATAATATCCGACAGGTTGCTGGGGAGAATAACAACGAATTCATGCAGAGGTTTCTATGTTTGGCTGGTTTCTTAGGAGCAGCAGCTGGTACTGTTGAGGAGCAAGCTGAGAAGTTTTGTTGGGCTCTTCGCACTTTGGTTGCCAATAGTTTGGTTTGTGCTACGTTCACTACAGTGGCACAAGTGGCCGATGCAACCCGAAAGCTTGAAATGCTTTAGGAACGAGAGGAGTTTGGTGATGATCGCTCAGTGAAGAGGTATCTTCAATCACCAATTGTAAACCATTCATTCTTTTAGTATTTTCATTTTCATATCATACTCTGTTCAATTTTACATTTCAGACATAAGACTGACGACTATAAGCCTGCGGCCGCTCAGCAGCAAACATCTAAGGGAAACGGTCAGACCAACTATCGTTCTGGTTCAGAGAGGCGTGGTGGTAATGATAATTACCGTAACAATGCCAACAAATCGAAAAACAACAGGTCCCTACATTTACCTTCTTTCATTTTAAACTATCTTATGCTATGGCATTCTGACACTCCGACGATTCAAATTCAGGAACAAAAACAATGGCAAGGATCAGGACTGTAGAGGTTCACAGCCTAACTGTTCTACCTCATTTGGTAATTATCAAACCTTCTATGTAATCATGTTTATGTTCCACGATCATGTCTCATGCATGTAATCCTGAAACAGGCTCTCAAGCTAGATAGGACGCCTATTGGAGGATTCACGCATCATATCTGCCCTACTTGTTCGTGCAGACATTCTGGTATTTGTCGCCGAGGTACTGGTGGTTGTTTCAAGTGTGGATAACAAGGCCATAAGCAGAAGGATTGTCGCCAAGGTGAGATAGACGGCACCTCTGGACATGCCGACTCCAAACCACCTCATACTTCTGGTCGCGTGTTCACTATTACTAGAGATCAGGCGAACAAGACTTTACGTACCATCACTGGGAATCTCTTTATGAATGGTTTGGCAGCATGCGTTCTGTTTGATAGTAGAGCGTCTCATTCAGTCATATCCACTACTTTTGTTGTACGTGTTAGGATTTTCCTGATTCTATTAGATAATGCCTTATGCATTTCCACGCCACTTAGGGACTCTGTACGAATCACCCAGGTGTACAAAGATCTTCCCCTAGAATTTGATGATAAAATTCGCAGAGTTGACGTACTTCCTTTGGACGTGTGTGATTTTGATTGATATTGGGCATGGACTGGTTATCCAAACACCAGGCTACGATAGACTACCACACTTATCGAGTTATCTTCGGTGATGTTAAATCTCCAGAGTACATACACCATGGTTTTCTGCCAGGGAGGTCGGTACAAATTATTTCATCCACAGAGGCGCATGCTTTTGTTAACACACGACTGTCAGGGATTTATAGCCGACATTCATGACATTACTGCCGAGTCTCCATCAATCCAAGATCAGCCTATTGTGTCATAATTTCCTGACGTATTTCCTGATGAACTTCCAAGCATACCACCTGTTCGTGAAGTCGAGTTTGGAATTGAGATCTTTCCAGGCGCAGAGCAAATTTCCAAGGCTCCTTATCGCATGGCTCCTATAGAGCTTAAAGAATTAAAAGATCAGTTGCAGGAACTTCTGGAACGAGGTTTCATCCGTCCTAGTGCATCGCCATGGGGTGCACCGGTACTTTTGGTGAAGAAGAAAGACGACAACATGCGTTTGTGTATAGACTATCGTGAGCTGAACACGATCAGGAATCGTTATCCATTGCCGCGTATTGATGACCTTTTCGATCAACTTCAGGGCGCCAAGTATTTCTCCAAGATCTATCTGAGGTCCGGCTACCATCAGTTACGGGTTAAAGAGAGGGATATTTCTAAGACTGCCTTCCGTACAGGTTATGGGCAGTACGAGTTCGTAGTCATGCCATTCGGACTTACAAATGCTCCAGCAGTCTTCATGGATTTGATGAATCGTGTCTTTCATGAGTTTCTGGATAAGTTCGTTATCGTGTTCATTGATGACATCCTGATTTTCTCCAAATCCAAGGAGGAACATGAGGAACACCTTCGTACAGTCTTGCAGATTCTTCGTCAGAACCAGCTGTATGCCAGGTTCTCCAAGTGCGAGTTCTGGTTAAGCAAGGTGGCATTTCTAGGCCATATTGTATCTGCAGAGGGGATCACCATGGATCCTGCAAAGGTCGAAGCTATCACCAAATGGTGAGACCTACATCTGCAAGAGAGGTCAGAAGTTTTCTAGGCTTAACTGGCTACTACCGTAGGTTTGTAGAGAACTTTTCACGGTTAGCCTTACCTTTGACTAAGCGGATGAGGAAAGGAGAGAAATTCGTCTAGATAAAAGAACGAGAGAAGAGCTTTAAAGATCTTAAGCAGAAGTTAGTGTCTGCACCTATTCTTACTCTCCCATCTGGCTCAGGTGGATTTCAGATATATAGTGACGCTTCAGGAAAGGGTCTAGGCTGTGTTCTCATGCAACATGGGAAGGTTATTGCATACGCATCACGGTAGCTGAAACCTTATGAAGAAAACTATCCTACTCATGATTTGGAGCTCGCAACAGTTGTTTTCGCATTGAAGATCTGGAGACATTATTTGTATGGTGAATCATGTGACATATTCACCGATTATAAGAGTCTCAAGTATATCTTCACCTAGAAGGAACTAAACATGAGACAGAGAAGATGGTTAGAGCTACTAAAGGATTACGACACCAACATTTAGTACCACCCTGGTAAGGCGAATGTGGTGGCAGATGCTCTAAGCAGAAGGCCGGGAATGATTGCTGGCATTTGTATTGCAAAGGAGATCATCCGTGACCTAGAGATGACTGATATTGAGTTTTGTGCACGAGGACAACATGGTTACTGGCGAATCTTAGAGCGGAACCAGACTTACATTCTAGGATCAAGGAAGCTCAGAAGGACGATGGCGAGATTTGGCTTATCATTCAGAACCTTGATCAGCAGACGGAGTTTCGTGTTGATGATGACGGTATCTTATGGCAGGGCACTAGACTAGTGGTTCCTGATGACTTTACACTCAAGGAAGTTGTGCTGACTGAAGCTCACAGCTCTCCATTTACCATACATCCTGGTTCTACCAAGATGTACCACGACATCAAGCAACATTTCTGGTAGAGTGGTATGAAGCAGGATGTTGCCACCTTCATTTCCAAATGTATGATCTGTCAGCAGGTGAAGATTGAACACAAGAGAGCTAGTGGTTTACTACAGCCGTTAGATATTCCAGCATGGAAGTGGGACAAAATCTCCATGGATTTTGTTACTGGTCTTCCAGTGACTCAAAGGAAGAATGACGCCATCTGGGTTATTGTTGATCGATTGACTAAATCTGCTCATTTTCTGCCGATCCGCAAGGAGCATCCGGTCAGCAAATTGGCAGACACTTTTCAGAAGGAGATCATGAGACTACATGGTACTCCATCAGAAATCATATCTGACAGAGATCCCCGTTTCACATCACATTTCTGGCAGAGTCTGCAGAAAGCTTGGGCACCAGACTTAAGCTCAGCACTGCCTTTTATCCTCAGACCGACGGACAGTCGGAACATAACATCTAGAAATTGGAGGACATGCTGCGGGCGTGTGCTCTAGAGTGGGCAGGAAGCTGGGATGATTATATCTATCTAGTGGAGTTTGCATACAACAACAGCTGGCATGCTAGCATCAAGTGTGCACCTTTTGAAATGTTGTATGAAAGAAAGTGTCGCGCCCCAATCTGCTGGGATCAGGTGGGCAAACGACTAATTGAGGGTCCAAAGATGATTGAGGTGACCAATGAGAAGGTCGTTGTCACTAAGGCGAAGATTCAGGAGGCTCGTGCTCACCAGAAGAGCTATGCTGATAAACGTCGTAGAGATGTATCTTTCAATGTAGGTGATCACGTTTTCCTCAAGATATCACCTACACAGGGAGTTAAATGTTTTGGAATCAAAGGGAAGCTCAATCCTCGCTTCATTGGACCGTTAGACATCATAGAACACGTTGGTGAAGTGTCATATCATTTAGCGTTACCGCCTCAGCTATCACACGTTCACAACGTGTTCCATGTGTCCTTACTCAGAGGATACAACTATCATCCAATTCATGTTGTCGAATATCCGCTTGATCAGATTCGAGAGGTTCTTTCTTAGGTCGAGGAACCCGAGAGAGTTCTCGAGCGACAAGATCGTGTCATGCGGAGGAAGACGATCCCTTTCGTCAAAATCCTCTAGAGGGATCATCCTGAGAGGGAAGCCACTTGGGAGACGAAGGAGTCTATACGGACTTCTTACCCTCATTTCCAGTTCTGATTCGGATATGTTTCTTTCAGTTTATGTTTTCTCCAATTTGAGGACGAATTGTTCTTTTAGAGGGGAAGAGTTGTAAAACACGCATTAAAATACCATGAACAGTAAACATGAACAGTAAATACATGAAAATACGGTAAAATTAAACTTTCCATTTATAATATATTTCACGTGTCATGATATTAAATAACATGTACGTACGTATATATATTATAAATGTGTTACGATCACGATAATTAAATCCACGATAAATAAACACACGAACATTTGTGACATATAATTTAACTCGGGAAAAACTTCGGTTTTCCTTGTGGGCCTTAAGGGTGCCGCGGCTAAGAGACAAGAAAGAAAAGGAGTGGGCCTTTTGGCCCATGACCCATTATAACTAAAAAATAATAAAACACATGAAGGGTTTTTATCAAAAGTTAGGTTACAGAAAAATCAAGAAAGCTTTGCCTCCTCCTTCCTCTTTCCGCCAGCCATATTGATCCCCAAGGGGTGTTCGGGATGACTTTTGCTATTTGATTTTTGTGTGTACGTGTTCGTGATCATAACCTTTCTCTTCCACGTGTTCGGTATAATCAAACCTTTCTTTTTCTTATTAATTCTTTTATGAATTCATGTTATTATTTTAATTACTCTTAAAAACAAACAAGGAAAAACATGGGGATTATGTAAAAACATGATTTAAGGGGTGTTTGGTGTTTGTTTGTTCGGCCGAGACCCACAAACCGAGAGCTTAAGCTCTTGGCGTGGCTACAAAACCACTACCAAGACCATCAAAGGTCTCGGCTTGGTTGGTTTGGCTCAGACGCATGCAAGGGAACCCCGACGCAAGGTCAGGGTGTGGTTTTGGTTTGTATCGCGTGTCAACCGAGACCAATAGGGTCTTGGTGGGACTATTGTTTTGACAGTGGGTAGCCGACAACAAAAACAGTGGGATCCGGTGGTGAACTGGTATGAACCGGTGGTGAACCGGTGTGAACCGGGCTGGGCAGCGGCTAGCCGTGGCTCGGCAATGGGTATTTTACTCGGACAGTGGCAACTGGCTAGGCCGGGTAGCCACTGTCAAGGGTGTTTGTCTCGGCTTATTTATAGAACACGGGTACGGGCTCGGGCTATATTTTAAATCACGGGTGCGGGTTCGGAAAAGTGTTAAAATCAGAAAAATATATTTAATTAAATTATTTTCTAGACTATTTAGTTTAATTAAATGCATGACTTGGGTTTAATTATTAAAATTAATATTTCATGTATAACCTAAGTATTTTACTTAGCTTAATTTAGTTAAAACATGTATTTTAATTAAATTCTTATAATGTATAGTTTAATTAATTAACCACATTATTTAATTAATAAGCTATAATATTTGAACCATGACTTGTAGTTTATTAAATAAACTTTATTTGACATTAATAATTCAGCTTATTTCTAATTATGGAAACTTACTATTTTTGGGAACTTTCTATTTTTAGAAACTTACTGTTTATGAAAACTGCTATTTTTTGAAAGTTACTTATTATTACAATACAAGTATTATAATATCATACTACATGAATAATAAACAACAGAATACAAGAATAACTATCGTTAACACTTAAAACAGTTAAAACATGATATAACATGAATAATAAGCTAAGAACACACAGAAACAGTAAAACACATGTAATTCAGACAACTCATACATGTCACTATTCTTATGTAGTATTATCCGTCAAGGCGGAGTAGGTTCTTCAGCGTTTTTGTTAGCTTCTACTGGACACAGGCTACGAATTTCCCGTCCTTCAGTAAGGACAACCTCTTCCTTTATTAGGATTTCCCGTATGCAGCCAACTGTTTTCCCCAGTAGTTACAGATTTAAATGCTTATGTTTTATTAGTTACCTTAGCCATATACATGCATGGCAGTTTCACCTAGTTATGGAGGTACCATAACCATAACACTAGAGGCACTAGTGTTATGACTTCACCACGGCGGAGTGATAACTCGTGGCGTCCCTTCCAATTTATTTGGCCTTTATTATTATATTATCATGTGGGACGTATGGGTGCATCCTAGTTATAGTTTCAGTCAGGATTTTCATGGTGAATGTGGTGTGTGCCTTGCATTCTTCATAAGGAGCTGACCCCTCCTACCCATTACCATTTAATTAGAGGCATCCCCTCTAATTTGCATGACGAGGTCACCCCTCCAAGTATTCATGCACGTTGTTAACCTCATGACCTATATTGGCTTTTGGTATATTAAACTAATACAGATTTTCATAAGTAAACATAAGCTATGTTTTCAGAACTAAAACGAGTAAACATGACATACATCTAGGTTTCCCATGACTTATTCATTATGTTGCCTTTCATGCTTTATATGCTCTTTTATGTTTTAATTACTCCATGTTTCTATGCTTTATTGTATATTCGTGCACTGGGCGTTATGCCCAGCCGTTTTCCATTTCCATGTTTCCAAACGGCAGGTACCCAAAGCCGCAAGTAGGATCTCAAGAGTATGTGCATTCGGATGGAAGCTATCCAGCCTTCTATATCTTATGCATTTATCATTCTTCATCTTACTTTAATTCATGTTGGACATTGTTTAGCCCTTTTCCTTTACAGTACTTATATTTGCTTGTGTTGAGTTACTTAGACTACCGATGGTTGTTTTTGGCATTTCTATTTATGGTCATGAATTTTTAGACATTTACCTTGCATGCTTTGATGACACGCCATATTTACTGTGATATTCCATTTTAACAAATGGGGTGTTACAATTCTGGTGCAAAACATTATATCTTGTACATCCATGTATTACGATCCATCTGAAAAAAAAACATTTTTTTAACATAATTCGAAAGCTTGATATAATGTCATTTCATATGTCTGCTATTATAGATTACAATATCCTATATATAAAAAATTAAATTACATAAAATTATTAAATCTTTTTTATAAACATACTAACTATATTTACATTTATCAAACAAAAATACAAAATACCAAAAAAAAAATAGTACATTCTAAAACATTTTGTATTTCCCTCTAACAAATCCAAATCACCCGTATATCATTTCTTTCCCTCTTAACGTTTCATCAAAAACAATAAAAACATCATAAATATCGCAACCAATCTCATCACACCAATTTCCATATTAACCTTCATCGTTCAATAATTTCATCACACCGATTTCATCAGTGTTTGATTATACGAAATCAAATCTTTCATCAAGATATGATTATTGTATTGTCCCAATTAACTACAGTTTTGATTTCATTTTTATTTTTTACCATTCAGCTAAACCTAATTGAGATCGAGTTACTTAATGAATTAAAAATTGTTAATCTTTCAGACCTATGGTAGATTGATATGAAATTGAAAACTAATACTTGTATGCTGATTAGCCTGGTACAAAAGTAGGGGTTTTGGTTAGTTTAAGTATCCTTGTTTTGTTTGATAATTGTTTAGGGAAAAATTTATGTATGCTTAATGTAATTTTACAAAAAAAACTCATTCTACATACTATTCTTTTATTATTGTCATTATTCTTACTCAACTCTCATTTTCTTTTCGTTGTACA
Organism: Glebionis coronaria; assembly: GCA_025667525.1. NCBI lineage: Eukaryota > Viridiplantae > Streptophyta > Magnoliopsida > Asterales > Asteraceae > Glebionis > Glebionis coronaria. The sequence goes on from CM046881.1 coordinate 500,695,333, forward strand.
TACTAGTCTGGCCTGTAGAGAAAGAGTACTTCACTGCCCTGTAGAGAAAGAGCCATGAGAGTTTGTTAAACCATCTATGTTCTCAGTAGACTTATTAGGATAAGAAGTAAACGTACTCCCACTAGTAGCCTTGCTCGAACAAGAAAGTATTAGGATGAGCACTAAGTTACTATGGGTACCAGTAACTTCAGTCAATCTTTGACTCATATCAGTAATGCTAGTTGTCCATCACTATCAACATTAGATGGCGTACCCATCGCAACCACATTTGAAAAATCAATTCCGCCTTCCAGAACGTAATCGCATTGGATCACCCATACTGAATCACCCCTAGCAGTTGAACCCCTTTACTGTTATGAAGTGTTACCATGATCATTAACTACCCCACCCTTAGATTCTACCTTACTCACCATTGCTACAAGCAACCAAAAATAGCAGACCACGAAAACACCAATCAACATAGTTGCCGCATACTACACACACCATCCTCACTTTATTCTTCCATCATCATTCGCACACTCATACACTTTGAAACAAGCACCCATCTTCTTAAGTTTTGTCATGGCTTTTAAATATGACAGTTTTTAAGCTTTAGCACCCCTGTTCCCCCTGCAAAGATTTTACAAGGGTTGCTCTTGTACTTTAAAGGGCGACACACTTTTGACTTGGGGTCTCCCATCTTTTAGAGGCATCCTTCTGCTCCAACAGAACCACATCATTGAGCACCACCCACCAGCAGTTTCACTGGCGGCCACCATTCCGGTGCCGGTAATTCACATGTTATCATAATCCAAGTACCACCAAAACTACTATCCAGGACCATCATCAGCTTCATGGCCACCACCGCCAGCTACCAGCCACCACCCCATCAGCACCTTGACAACTCTACTATCATTCTCACCAACCACCATACCCTATGTGCCTTTGGGAATATTTATCTGTTTGCTCATGGGGGTGGTTGATTAAATGGAAGACCAAAGATTTACGAAACTGGCCTCTATGTCCCTACGGGGATAAGTGCAACTTTAAGCACCCTATTAGGAAAGGGGTTTATGGGTTATTAGTTATCTTGTATTAGGAAAGGTTTTGATAAAGTATATTTAGAAAGGGGTTTTGTGTCATTATTGAGTCTAAGATATCCGTTGAGGTGAGTTAGATAAGTGTCCGAATTTGATGGTTTTAGGACTAGCGGTTACTAAGATATCCGGTGCTTGTAGACGTTGTCGGTTAAAATAAGAGCTGACAAATGATAAGAGTAGTGGTTTTCAAATAGGAGCTGACAAATGATAAGAGTAGTGGTTTTCAAATAGGAGCTAACAAATGATAAGAGTTGCAGACTTTATCGGTTAAAATAGGAATTGGATTTTATAGATACTATTAATCTGAAATTTTGAAACATATTAGAAAATGGGATATGTTAGCTGTAACTTAGAAGTTTGGTTATTCTTGAATTTACTTTACTTAACCATTAGGTGTTAGAGTAAACCTAGTTAGTTCGCATTAGTGGTAGAAAAGGTAACAGATGGCACTTAAAGAAACATCTACAAGCAGGTCTAACGTAACGTGGATAATCCCTAACAATTCTGATGGTGCCACTTCGATACACTGGTATGTAAACTCGATAATAACTTGAAATAATCTCACAGCAGCTACAACAACCACTCGATAATCACTAAAAACAGCCGTAAAGTAACCTAACGTAAGCGGACCTGCGAGTCCTTTTATCTACTGTGTAATAATCTCACAGCAGCCACAACAACGAAAAATTTAAATTTCTGGCCAAACTATCATCAATGTGCACAAAAATTTAAATTTCATAGTTGAAAAAATTAACGTGCATCTCTCCTACTGTGTTTCTAGTGGTCACTATCTTCCATGCACCTAGGTTGGTTATTTTAGATAGTTAGTGTCTCTTAAGTGGAGGGAGTATTATACTTGGTCCTACTTTGAAGTTAAGTTTGACATCATTAGTTTAAGTGTATTCCTTTATTGGATTGGAGTATGATGTTCTCTTTATGTGACTTTCAAGACTTTAAACAATGTTTAGTGATGCAATCTGATTTTTTCATGTATAACAGTCCCCTGTGCTGCATTCACAGCCTAAATCAACAGTTAGAACACCAACATACATTGCTCCTGGACTGTTAGCCACGCAAGAATATGATTGGAAAGTAAGAATTCCAGAAATATACATAAAAGGAAGTACTGTAGTTATTAAATCATAAACAGAACAAAGTCGATAAAGGAAAAGAAATATGGCCATCAAGTATTTTTATAGCATGAAATTTGAAATTATAAACTTAATTATGTTTGTGAAACAACTTAATGATGGGGCATGACGTGTTAGAATTTTTCTGTAACAAAGCTCAAAATGGAAGGCATGTATTACACGTTTCGTGTATGTGTCAGTGTGAGTAAGTGAATTTTGACACTGTTGTTATTATGCTTTTATGTAGGCTTTTGATAGGTCTTACATGAATTTAGTAGGACTAAATAAAGGTAGTGGAGGAGTGGAACCAAGCCGCCAAGGAGCGATAATAAGCTGCTGAGAAGAGAAGGGCAACAGAAGAGCAGACACGAGCTATCAATGAGCGTGAAGATTTCGTGTGTCTGAGTAATTGAATTTGCAGCCGTGGCGGGGTAACTTGGTGCATTTTCTGCCATCGCGTTTGTAGCTCGTAATGATTCGGTTCATGAACTTCTGGATTGGATTCAAGCAATATATGATGGTGGTGCTGCTAATTATATCAATTTTGATTCAGGTGATTAATAGGGTCTTTAAAGGGAATATTATCTTGAATGGTTCGATTTGGATTGTAAATTCAATGCTATTTTTTATGTGAATAACGACTCCTTAATTATGAGATTTAGCATGTGCAATTATCTTTTTTTTTTCTTTCTGATATTCCCACTTAACAATTTAGACATAAATGTGACACATTAACAGAGAAGTTTACCACGTATAATTGACAACTAGAAAAACATGATAACCTAAAAACCATGTTTGGAACATGGTTAACACCACTGTTAAGTTCTATAAATACCTCCAATAGTAGAACAAAGGAAACACTTACGGTAAACAATGATCAGAAAACTCTTTCAGTTTATGCTATAGTCTGCTAGTCTCTAGCTGTCTCTAAACCCTTCAATGAATTTTGTTTGAAAGGCAATTCGATTTGTTTGGTTAGTTTGTAATTTTTGTATCTATATCCAAACATGTTCAGTATTATCCCTACGTCTTTAACAGGCCTACGTTTCTATATTTTTCAATTATTTATACTTTTAGGTCCTTATACTTTTAATCATATCTAAAGTTTGACAATTTAAAAGGTTATGGTAAAACATAAATAATATAAGAAAGATCAAAATAGAATAACGGGTCTTATACAAATCATGTTATCACAAGGTATTGTTGAGCTATTTTCGTGGTTTGATTTTATTTTTCTATAAGCATTAGTATATGATTATTTCTTAGAAAATAATATACCCTTGTGAATTGAAGTGTCGTGAGCTATAAAATCAAGAAGTTATAAGATCATACTTGAAATAGTTTGTAGTTATTTTTTGTTTTACTCTTAAAAAGTTAAATGAAATCAGTTGCTTAAGATTAGGACAATCCATATTGCATATTGGTAGTCTAATAGTAAGTAAAAAAGCACATGAAACCGTTACTATGTTTTTATGTAAACTTTGCTTTTCTTTAGCTTTAAATACTTTTGATGATAACCTCTAATATCCAATTCCAAAATTTAGTTTTGAAATGAGGAAAATCTGAATATTATCTCTCTTAGATTAGTATCGGACGAGTTTTATGATAAACACATACGATTTCTAGGTCAAATATACAAAAAGTATAAGTTATTTTGCAACTACTACTAACATAAAATATATATTTTTTAGCAAAGAGTACCAACACTGGTTTTATCTTAAAAAACAATGTTTTAACAAATATTCATAGAGACATATTGTTACCTACACACCAGTTTCTTTGATTGTGTAAAAAGACTGGTTTTCACTCATAAAACCAGTTTTATGTGTTTTATATTATGAACACTGGTTTTTTCAAAAAAACCAATCTCATATCTATTTTTTCCCACTAAAGGAATAGGTTTTTATGTAACCACTCTCTATTTGGGGATGTTTATAGCCTTTTTTGTAGTAGTGTTAGTTGCTTATATTCAATAGATATTGTTAGGATATTTGTTCATGCTTTGATATTTTACTTGTTTGATTTAAGTTTGGAAATCACTTGCTAAAATCTTATTAGCCTAATCCTAAGGAAGTGTTTGGATTTGTGTTTAATAAGGTGAAAAAGACACCACACCAAGTTAAAAGTTGCCTAGATATGTCTCTTAGGTTAGTTTAGATAGTTTGAGGTTTTGATATTAGGTATTGAAGTAATGGAAAGGTTTTGAGATTTCATTTTTCTTGTCAAAATAGGTAGATTCATACAATGGCCATTTGAGCTTTTGTCTTTATGTTAAAAGCCCTAAAATTTGATCATCACTTAGATCTTAGGTCCAACTAGGAGTATATGTTAGTGATTTGTGATTAGGTGTGTTTTATTTCAAGATAAAAGTGGCCAAATTTCATCATCTAGCAAAGTAGGTCAGCAAATGGATGTTACTGCCTGCATAGTACATCAGCAAGCTTTTAGGGCATCAATTTTGTGTCTTATTGTTTGAAATTTGTGTGATAGGTAGGTTTTAGGTTAGTCTAGGTTTTTAATATCTGGTATTAGGGTTGTGTTAGCTTTTGGTGGGCTAAAAAGCTATTGTAGCTCACTATCATAGCCAAAACACTAGCAGACTTCATCTTTTTGTTTTTCCTTTATTTTTCTTGACTTTTCAGTGATTTTAGGATTCAATTTAGTGTTTTATTGTTTTATACTTAGCACCTTGACAAATTTTAGGTTAGGATAGAGTTTAGTTAGCTGGCATTAGGACTTGTAAGGTTTTTGGTGGCTCAAACAATTACCATTTAAGTCATTGTTAGCTTAGCATACCCACAACCCTTGTTTCTGTAACAGTTAAGTGCATAGGTGTTTGTGTGTTTATTTGATTGCATGTGTTTGTGTTTTGTGTGTTTGCTTGACTCCCCAATAGCCTACTAGCACTGCTATTGGGGGTGCCCTTTGTTGCCCAACAAAACATCCATACCCTATACCGGGCTTCCAAAATTCCGAAAGCAACCTAAATAGAACCAAGGTCCTACTATTTTGTGCTTGTGCTTAACTGAGCATAAAGCTCAAGTTTCAGATAAATTCATGGTATTTAGGTGTGGTTTTGTGATTGTGTTAGTGTTTTGGTAACTGTGCAACAAAGCTAAGCCATAGAAAAAGAAAAAAAATAAACAAAAAAATTTGCGGTTGCGCAGCCTCGAACCCCAAACCTCCACACACTGAACGACTCACACTCCACACACATAAACAACTGCGCCCTAGGGTATTTATTGATAGACTTTCCCTAGTTTAATATTTAAAGGGTATTTGTACTTGCTTATTTAAATCAATTCGAGAGTTGATAAGCTGCTCACAACTTATTAGCTTATAATTTTTTTGTCTTTTTTCATTTTTCCTTTGTTTTGTTAAGAGTTTAAGATCTTTAGGAATAGAAATTAAATTTTTATTTATATTAATTAATTTATTAGGATCATCTTTCTTTTTAAAAATTTTAAATTCATTAAAAAATAGTGTTGTCCCTAATTATATAATGATAGATTAAAGAAATGAGATGGAAAAGATATGAATTTCTAGAGAGAGAAATTAGAAAGAGAGATGATTAACTATGTGAATAATAGATTGAGAAAAATGAGAACTTCCAACCCTCCTAACATGTTACGAGGGTGCTTATATAGTCCACCCACATGCGGGATTTCTTATATTTGTTTTGGGCCGGGCTTGAATAAATGCTTAATACCTTGAAAGAGGTCTTTTAAGCTAGCCATCAAGCCCGCAATGTCACGACTATTTTAACTAACTATTACAACGTTCTAATAAATGTTAGAATATAAACTTATGACCGAACATTCTTGTTTGACTCAAGATTTTGAGGCTAACAATCTCCCCCAATGTGAGGTCATTCCTCTTCGATATTTGGAGATTACGAATCTCGTCATAAATGAGTCTTCAACTCGTAATAGTAGTCTTGTTCCTTCATGTTGTGATCTTTGAGCCTTTGTCATTGTTTTTCGACTTTGTCTTTTATCTTGAGATCTTCAAATTATCCTTGACTTGTCTTTGCCATCTCGTGATCTTGTGTCTTCATCCACATGCTCATACTTCACACCATCTTGAAAGCTTGCTAACAATCTCCTTTGAATAGAGGTCATTCCTCTACATTAATTGTTAAGGAAGATTTTGACCATCAGAGTTACGGAAGTCTTTAGCTTTCTTGATTGTTGAATGTCTTTGGGCATGAGTATGTGGTTTTGAATCTTTGACTTTGCTAAGTACACCGTAACGCCACCTTCATGAGACAAAACATAGACACAGACTGAATGGCTTTGAAATTCGTCCTAAATCGGTAGCCTTTTACCTCCGGTCGGTGAAGACCGTTACACGATATTAAATATTGTACTTGTGATTAGGTAGATTCAATTAAGAATCTCCTTGACAGGGTTTCGCGGTAGTACTAGCCGTTCTCTTTACTCGACTATCTCAAAGCAAGACTGCGAACATAAAGAGTGAATCAATTGGATAAATATCCGCTTGATTAAAGTCGTCAATTCAAATTCCTAGAACAAGTTTGATTCACTAAGAATCTTACCATTGTTGCTTTCCAGTTGACACAAGCTTGATTCATAAGAATCTCGCAAGTTACCTACTGTAGCGCTGTTTAATGTTGACGCTAGAAGGATTTCCATTCGCCACTGTGAATATTAATAAATATCACTCTGAATGTTCTAGCAAGACCATAAAGATATTGCGTAGAAACCTGAAAAGAGTTTGAATCAATCAAGAAACAAACCACTGTTGCTTTTCAGTTTTACATATGTTCAATTCATAAAGAATCTTACACATGACCTACCGCAATGCTGTTTGATGTTAACACTGGAAGGATTTCCACTCATCATTGTGAATACTAGGTAGTATCACTCTGAGTGTTTTAGCAATATCGCAAGTATATAGCGTAGGACTCTCTTGATCGTCATCCGTGTGTCCTCAAGAGATTTGATTGATCTCTAGGCTCTAGACTCAATTTGTGCACTTTTAGTGGTCGGAGGCTGGAGCAGATGCCACCTATTCAATATCAACTATCTTGGAGTGAGAAAGTCATTAGAAGTCGTGTTGATCTATGTGACAATAAAACAAACTTCTTTTGAGAGAAGCCTGAGTCAACTAGGAGGGGTTGTGCATTACATCACTGGGTCCATGATGCGTTGTCTTCATGATGTGTTGACCCGGTTTCTGCCTAAGTTATATGGAGGGCTAATTTCTTTACACCCTTTATCCTTACATTTATTTTTCATTCTTCAACCCCTTACCAAGACATCATTACTAGCACCTTGTTGTGATTGTTCCAGTGCTAGCATCAGTACTTAGTCGGCATTCAGCTTCGTTCACATTCTACTCCATTTTTTCTAAGGACTTCTAATAATCTATTGGATTGTCCCTGGGAAGATCCCTCCGGTTCTGGTTGGATCATAGGACTTAAACCTAACCACCCTTTTGACACCAATAACGTCGTGAATTAAAGATGTTGTGGGTATTTGATCGTAACCACGAGTGCTTGAGTCTTTATATCACATTTTAATCACATTTTCTTCTCCTATCTCTAATATATAAAATCGTTTGATATTAGATATACCAAATTTGATTAAAATATATTGTGAAAAAAATAGTCTTGAAAAACTTTCGGGAGAAAAATGTGTCAAACTTAGCATGAATTTGGAACGCTCCCCCTCAAAAACTGATTCAATTGAATTGTCATTACGAGGATATGATCCAAATTAAACTTTTGAGGATTGGAGTTGTTGAACATACAATTTTTGAAAGATTTTGAATAATCATTGAAAAATTTTTGAAAAAATTGTGTTCAATGCTTTTTGAAAAATCTCAAAATTCCAAATTTTTTGAAAAGAATGGATTTTTTAAAAGCATAAACTTGAGTTCATAGACTTTGAATGTCTTGACGAATCCACTCAAGTGTAAGAAGATTCCTCTTTTTTTGCTTAGGGTAAGGGCACTAAATCGTACACTGCCCCGTGAATATAGATCCGGGTTGCAATCTGAAAGTGATTACAAGCCATAGTGTTGAGCTCAAAACGTTGAATGTTTTGTGACAAGCTCAACCCAAGATAGATTGCTCTACCCGTTGTTTGAAAAATTGTCCAAAATAGACATTTTCCTTTTTTTAAAGTAGAAATGACATGTTTTGAAAAATATGTACAACTTTCATTCGAGCTTTATGTACACACCCGTGTCGTTATTGAGCGACATTTCTAGGTACGTCCATATTATCGATACTAAAAGACATGTTGAGAAGAATATTTTTGGATTTTCAAGGATCTTTAATTTTGTATTTTGCTTTTTCATTAATATTTACATGTAGATGTTTGATAGATGAATCAAGCAGGCTTCTTTGCCAGAATCTCCAGTTCTGCGGGATTCAAACATCTCATACCAATTTGCCTAACTAGATACGCAAACCTCTCTTTCGAAAGAGCTTTTGTAAACAAGTCAGCTAATTGGTAATCAGTTCCAACAAAGTATAGTTCAACGATACCCATTTCAACTTGTTGCTTAATGAAATGATATCGGACATCAATGTGCTTCGTGCGGGAATGCTGTACCGGATTGCAGGAGATGGCTATGGTGTACTTTGAGTCACAGTACATAGGAACTTTATCAAAGTGGAAGCCATAATCCATGAGTTGTGTTCACATCCAAAGAACTTGAGCACACCACGCAGATAGAGACACATACTTCGCTTCGGCTGATGACTGTGACGTGCAATCCTGCTTCTTGGAAGACCATTCCACGAGCTTATCTTGACCTAGAAATTGTGCACCACCAGAAGTACTTTTTCGTGTATCAAGACACCCTGCATGATCAGAATCTAAATAGGCCGTTAGAAAGAAACCGGTTTCCCTCGGATACCAGAGTCCCATGTGAATGGTATTCTTAAGGTACCAAAAGATCCGTTTAACCTCCTTGAGGTGTTTTTCAGTGGGTCGTGCTTGATATCGTGCACAATAACACGTAGCATGTGATATATCTGGTCGGCTTGCTGTTAAGTACATGAGGGAGCCGATCATGGAACGATATCTCGTTTGATCTATGACATCTCCCTCCAAATCAGTATCTAGGGATGTGGTTGATAATGGTGTCCCAATAGGGTCACATGAGGTCATACCATGCTTTTTGATTATCTATTGACAATAATTATCTTGGTTGATAAAGATACCACTTGGGGATTGGTGAACTTGAATTCCTAGAAAGAATTTTAGTTCGCCCATCATTGATATTTCAAATTTGTTGTGCATTACTTTTTCAAACCATTTTGAAAGTTTTGGTTTGTAGACCCGAAAATAATGTCATCAACATAAATCTGCACAAGCAAAATGTCATCCCCATATTTATTAGTGAACAAAGTTAGATCAATGGAACCTTTTGAGAAACCTTTAGATACCAAAAATTTCAAGAGTTCATCATACCATGCCCTTGGAGCTTGTTTTAGTCCATAAAGTGCTTTGTGGCGACGATACACCTTGTCAGGATAATGAGGATTGACGAATCCTTCCGACTGTGTGACATAGACTTCTTCCTTCAAAGGACCGTTAAGAAACGCCGTCTTTATGTCCATTTGATAAACGATGAATCCCTTATGTGCAGCATAAGCAAGGAAAATCCTGACCGCTTCCATACGAGCTACTGGTGCAAATGATTCTTCAAAATCAATACCTTCTTTCCAGCCATACCCTTTAGCCAATATCCTAGATTTATTCTTGATGATCGTGTTTTCTTCATCCATCTTGTTTTTCCAGATCCATCGAAGATATAATGGTGTTACATTGTATGGTCTGTCAACAAGTTCCCAGACATTAAGTATTTCAAATTGTTGAAGTTCATCCGTCATCGATTCAATCCAAGCGTGATCTGCCAAGTCTTCTTTGATATTTGTTGGTTCAGCTATACTCACGGCGAGTGCGAACATATAAACATCACCGTCAGTTTCAAGTTTTCGTCTTGTACGAACGGGCTATGAAGGGTTTCCAATTACTTGAACCAAAGGATGATCTCGGGTCCAATGGTGTGTTGAAGGATGTCGTTGATAAAAGGTATGCATATTTGACAGATCAACATGGCGAGTAGAAGACTCTCTAGTTTCGTGTACCGGTGTACCGAATGGGTTGATAAAGTCGTCTTCGTCATTTAATGCATGATCTTCTTGATTTGTGTTCTCTGGAGCAATGACAGTAGTGGTGGATGTTGTAGGAGCGGTTGTTGATGTGATATTCTGAGGAGGTAAATCTGCAGCAACCCGTGTTGAAGTAGATAAAGTTGTATCCTTTTGTTGACGATGATTAGTATCATCATTCTTATCATGAGTGACAGCGAAGACTTCGATACAACATGTTTCTCCCCCGTGAAATATTCATCATACATTGGTCCATATAACATTTCCAACTCTTCAATTGTCGTGTTGACTGTCATATTTGCTCTTGGAACATTTCCTTGAACCAGCTTTGAACTTGACAGTTCATTGTTGTGGTCTTGAGTTCCGAGTTCCATGCGGTTGTGAACAGAAGTCGTTTTTCATTGTGGATCGAGACTTAAACCGTTTTGTTCAAGTGCCATTTCTTGTAATTCATCAAATCTGATATGAATAGTCTCGACTATCAATTTTTTCTCTTGTTGTAAACTCTATATCCCTTAGACTGAGTTGCATATCCCACTAGAATACATGCATCACCTTTCTCTTTCATCTTATCCAAATTTTCACCATCTCGTATAATGTAACAAGTACATCAAAAAACGTGAAGGTGTTTGAGTGAAGGTGTAAAACCACAACATTATCGCGTCCCTAATTCGAGGACGAATTATTTTTTTTAGAGGGGAAGAATTGTAAAACCCGTATTTAAAAGTTACGACTATTAAATACGCAGTCTCGACTTTATTATAAACTATATGTAATTATTCAAGAAAATAATTATTAAGTTCAGGAAATATTACGAATGTATTATTTTAGCATACGGAATGTATTATTTTAGCATACGGAAAAGATAGTTACGTTTCAAAAAAAAAAAAAAACAACGGGAATTTTAACGAGAACACGTACGTTTTTAAAAAAAAAAAAAAATAAACAATAATATAAAAGTATGCTTGTTGTTGTTTTGGGCTGCGACTAGACAAAAAAAAGAGAGGAGGAAATGGGCTTGAAGCCCATCTTGGCATAACAAAAAAGAAATACGGGGAGTCCCCCTTTGTAAAATCAAAACGCAGACAAAAAAAAATATAGAAAAATTAGGGTTATACCTACTTGGCCGCCGGATGTAAAAGAAAAAAAAAAAAAAAAAAAGAAGATCGTGTGGAGTGAAACAAAAAGGGAATCGCGAGTTGTGTTTTTGTTCGAATTGGTGGTGCACTCGTCATTCTATCTTAAATCATAACGGTAATCATTCTTCCCTTAAGTCTTTTCTTTTAAATCACGAAATGAGTATTTTGATAAGATCCAAACAAATGAGATTATAAATAACATGAATGAGCAAATCAATCAGGGGGTGACGGGTTGTTTGGCTACACGAAAACCGAGACCACTATGGTCTCGGTGTGGTTTTCTTTTGCCACCCGTGACCACAATTGGAGTGTGGAGTGTTTGATATTGACTACAGCCCCAAAAAGACTAAACAGGGGGCTGTTTGGCTTTCGAACAGCAGAAACAAATACCATGGGGCGTTTGGATTGTACATGAGTGTTTGTGTTAACCAAACAGTGGGAACAAACAACTAATCAGCGGGAACTGTACAAAATCAGTGGGGATCTTATAATAAATCAGTGGTTAAATTCGGACAGAAAAATACAGCTTTTAAAATGACTTTAGCGACAGATTAGCGACGAAAATTTCTGTCGCAGATTCTAAGTGACAGTTTCTAGGGACAGTTTTGAGCCAGTTTTAGTCACACTATTTATAGCGACACAGATTTCTGTCACTAATTCCAATAGGCAGAATTTAATATTGGTTTGTTTTAGTGCGACCGAGATGGGGTATCTCGGTAGGCTCGGGATTATAGTTATAATATTAAATGAAGATTTTAAATATACCTTTTTAATCATTTTGTTTAAATAAATGTTGTGATGATTTATTTAGTAAATTAAAGTTGTTAAATTAAAATAGTTTTATAATATTTAAAAGGGTATAATTTTATTATAGAAATTATAAATGATTTTGGAAACATTATAACTAGGAAACTTTATATTATTAACATGATACTAAATATAGAAATATTATAACGTCAGAATACGTGTTATACCGTAATTAATAATAGAACATGAATACGTTAATCAGAAATATTAGAACATTCAGATTTATTAGTTTAAATATTAACAGTATTACAGGAATAAATAAATTAAACTATGAACATATAAGAAGCAGAAACAGTAAATAGTAATCAGACGACTTATTTTCCGTCCATTATTTATGTAGTATCCGTGAAGGCAGAGTCGATCCTTCAGCTTTCATTCTGATTTCATTATTGGACACGAGGTATGGATTTTACGTCCTTTCAGTAGGGACTTTCTGTTATGCATGATTAGGATTTCCCGTCTTCAGCCAAATGTTTTCCCCAGAATATGTTTAAGCTTATCCGTAATCACGTTAATAACTAAATAAATTGCCTGAGCATTATATACAAGCATGATCAGTTTATGTACTAGTTACGGAGGTACCGTAACCACGGCACTAGAGGCACCGGTGTCGTGACTCACATGCAGGAGAGTGATATCCTGCATCGTCCCACTCAGCTCAGCTTGGCCATTTTATCAGTATTATTAGTGGGGCGTATGGATGCATCCTAGGCTACAGTTTACAGTTTAGCAGGTGAATGTGGTGTGTGCTCTACATCCTTCACATTGGAGCTGATCCCTCCACCCAGCACAGTTATTTAGAGGTCACCCCTCTACAGCATGACGAGGTCACCCCTTTATGTATTCATGCAGCAGTTGTTACAGCACATGACCTATATAAGCTCTTGGCAATTAAAATACAGTAAATGCATGTTTTTAGATTTATCAGATAACGATTTAGCTTTATTATTTACAAGTCAGACTTTACAGATTATACACAGATTTCCGCTGCAACTTTACTTATCAGACTTACAGCTTCAGTACTTATCACCTACTTCATTTCAGTAATTCCTTATCATGCTTCATATCCGTTCACTGAGCGTTATGCTCAGCCGTAGTTCTTTTCATGTTCTAACGGCAGGTACACCAAGACGCTTTTAGGATTCTAAGAGCATGTGCATTTGGATGGAAGCTATCCAGACTTCTTACTTTATGCATTTTTTACATTATTCTGCTTATTTGGACATTATTTAGTCCTTTCATTCAGTATTTTATTTTCATGTTTTGGGCTTATGTTTGGATTGCCGATGTTTGTTTCCGGTATTTCCTTTATGGTCAGTTAATGTTTTAGGACATTTACCTTATGCTTTGATGACACGCCATAAATACACGTAACGGTCCACTTATCCAAGTGGGGTGTTACAGAAGGTTTTCGATCATGAATTATGTGATATGGTGTCTTTTCGTGTCTTGGAATAATTAAGGATCAGTTTTGTATGTAGCATGTGGTTGACACGGCTTCGACCCAAAAGAATAGTGGAAGTTTTGAAGCGGATAATAATGTTCGAGCAGCCTCAATTAATGTACGGTTTCGTCTTTTAACAACGTCGTTTTGTTCGGGTGTTCGAGCAATAGATGTTTCATGTTCAATTCCTTCGGCTTCAAAATAGTTCCTCAGAGTTGAATTTAAAAATTTTGTGCCTCTGTCAGTACGAACCACTTTTACTTGAGCTTGAATACCACGTTGTATCAGTTTAAGGAAGTTGATGAGAACTTCGGGTGTTTCATCTTTGGACCTCAAGAAGTGAGTCCATGTGTACCTTGAGTAATCATCGATAATTACCATAATGTATTTCTTCCCATTGATGCTTTGAACACGCATGGGACCACACAAATCGATATGAAGAAGATCTAACCGTCCTTTAGAGCTTGGTGTAGTCTTTGTCTTGAAGCTACTTCGTTTAGCTTTACAAAGCTCACAAGAAGAACAAAGATGATCTTTGATGAATTTCAAGCTTGGAAGGCCTCTCACAATATCTTTCTTGGAAAGCAAGTTGATGGTATCAAAGTTAAGATGAGATAGACGTTGATGCCATAACCATGCCTGAGTCGTTGAAGCTTTAGCCATGAAGCAAATTGGAGTTGTAGAAGTTGTGTCTTGAAGTGAGATTGTGTAAAGATCTGTACCGCGTGAACCAGTGAGTAAATCATTTCCATCATAATCACGAACAAAACGTGTCTTCTTTCTGAAAGCAACCTCCAAATCTGCATCACATAATTGACCAACCGAGAAAAGATTGTGATTGAGCCCTTCGACGTAGTATACCCTTTTTATCGTGATATTCCCCTGGACCAAATCTCCATATCCTAGGGTTGGTGCAAATTGATCATTTACGAATCAGACCTTACCCAGGAACTTCTCCACGAAGTTAATTAGAAGCTTGAGATTCTTCATCATGTGCTTCGTGCATCCGGAGTCCAGTATGAAGAGAATTATTTGTATCACCTGCAGAAGAATTAGAACACGATGGAGCATTTTCTAAATTGGATACCACGTTAGTTGAGATTTCAGAATCATTAGTGTCCGTGGCAACATTTAAAGGCATACTAACACTCGTTGTCACATTTTCTATCCTAACTTTAGCCATCCATTGATATCCTAGAGGACATTGATTAGCAAACCACCATTTCCAAGACTTGATAGCAGACTCATATAATTCCCTAATTCTTCTTCTAGGGTTCTTAGTGGTGGAGTCTGATGTAATACTTTTCTTAGGGGGGGTTTCACCAGAATGGTTCACTTTGCGTTTGGGTTTACTAGCACTAATAGGCATCACAACTTGCTTCTTAGTTCTAGTATCTACGCCTTTGACATTATTCATAGCACACATAGAATGATTAGCATTAGCACATTTTCCACATTTGACACAAACAAATTTAACATTCCTAGCATTTAAATCATTCAAAGCATTCAAATCGTCATTACACGCGATTACAGACATTTTATTCTTAAAAACATTCAAATTCCTAGGGTGTTCTTTTACTTCCTTCATCTACCCTTGACTCTTGTGTTTCCAAACCTTATCATTCACTTGAGTGCACTTAAGCTGAGGCCGGCTAACACTAGCAGTGGAGACTATTCCTGTAGTAGAAGACACACGAGTATTAGTATTTCTAGAAGTCTGAGGCGATTGACTAACTTTGTTTGTGGGTTTAGTGTTCATTATATACATCCCTGGTTTAATCACGTTATTGTGCTTAACGCTTGGTGCTAGAGTATTCCTTATGGGTTGATTTTGTGGTAACCTTTCCTTTCCATCCATCTTGGGGGCAAACACAGGTTTTGCAAACGAGGAATTTGAGAAAGCGGATGGTTTTCCCAAGATAGAGGGTCTATTCACTTTATAGGCATTGGATTGTCTAACAACAGGTTTCTTAACGCTAGGTTCCACAAATTTCCCACCCATCTTAGCAACGAGTTTCTTCAACTCTGCTATTGCTATGTCTTTTTCTTGTAACTGAGCTTTCAAATCCGAAATATCAAGACTTTTTTCGTTTAGTAATCGACATGACTCAGATAATTTTACTTCCAAAGGTGTATCATTTGAAAAGCTGCTAACTTTGTTTTGCAAAGCAAGTTCAAGTGAATGACAATGTTTTTGAAGATAATCATATCTATGTTGAATTAACGAAAACTCTTTTTGGTCAACTTTATTCGAAAGCTCAGTTTCAAGACGTTCACACTCTTTGACTTGATCAAGATATTTGAATGCAACATCAGAATATTCATCAATATCAACACAAGATGTAACATAAACACACATAATATCTTTTGAGAGGCATTCTTGCAAGAGTAGATCATGTGCTATAGAAAATTCGTCTCTTTCAGGTTGATGGTCGTTCACTTCTTGTTCAAGAGATACCACATATTTCAAATCATCAAACATTTCTTGTTTAATTAATGTTTCAAATTCTAAAATATGTTTTTGCGTTCTTTCCGCAAGCGGAATCAAAATACTTTTCACAAGCACAGTTATATCGTGAGGAATTTCTTTGTTGCCTTTCAAACGTTCATGTTCTTTCCAGTCGTCATCTACAACCTTTTTGAAATTTTCAATATTTTGTTTAAGAAAACTAAGTACTTGCTTACTCTTGCTTACAGAAGCTTTATATGGCAAGTACTCAATAAATTTTGAAACATTAGTTTTCTTAGTGGCAAAAACTTGTCTCCATTTAATTCTTATTTGTTCACATTCATAAAATATTTGCTCACGATACTTCTATTTTTGTGGTTTGAAAATTTCATGAAGACTATTTTCATAAGCATATGGTTTCAAAAAGTTTTTATTCATTGGTGATCTACTCTGTTCTTCAAAAATTAATGACTCATCACTATCGGGCCTAGCAATTAAACAATCAACGTCGGTCCATTGGGACTCCTCAAGATATAGGCGCGGGTTCTCAGATTGCGCTTGCTCGAGGTACTTAGGACTAGCAAAACTAGCGTTACCCTTGAAAAACGAACGAGGTGCCAACATTCACATGGTTTGAATAGATTGATTTGTTTTATAAACAATTTTCTTATAAAAATCGATTTGAACTTCAAGTTCCACGACTTTTTCAATGTATTTAGCTTGTTTAATTTGGAAATCCTTTTTCAAGTTAGCAACCTCTTCCATTTTCGCAGTGACTAGTTTAGTTTTATCCTCTTGAAGAAAATCAATCTTTTGAGTTAACTCATTCACTTTGGTGGTAGCAAGATACGTTTTGTGTCGTTCCGTACTTAAAGAGGTGTTATAATTACGTTTCTCTTGTTCTAAAAGCTTAAGAGTTTCGTTGTATTTAGTTTCAAAAACATCCTTTATAGTAGTAACAACACCCCCTTTGTACCTTTCAAGCTCTTTGTCTTTTTGAATAAGCTCAGCTCTGCAGCTTGCAAGAAGCTCACTAGATTTTATGACTGCAGCTTTGCTTTCTTCAAAATTTTGAGTGAGTGTAGCGTTTGCCTTCTTTAATTGCTTTTGGCTTTTTCTAGTTTCGTTGACATCTTTTTGTAAAGAAGCAATTAAGTTAGCAAGCACAATACGCTCCTCATCATCATCATCATCATACTCATTTACATGTTGATCATCCTCATACTCATTATTGTACATGCCTGATGAATTGGGTGTGGTATTGCTATCAATCGTTTCCATCATACATGTGTCATTAATGGATTTGGGTAGCTCACAATGCTCATGAATATTACCAAACACATTATATTCCTCTTCAGTGTGTACCTTTTCGATTGGCTCAGTATCAAAGATAGGACCGTTGTCATCTTCAGTGACATTGAGAACTTCTTCAACCTTTTCCATGTACGAGTAATGTGCTTCAAGTTCTTGGTTAGAGGCTTCATCATCAGTATCATCAAACATTGCTCCTTCCTCATCCGACTATTTAACCCCAGCTTCCATCTTATTGCATAACAACATCTTTTCCTTATGATAACCAGAGTCCCTAACCCATTTCGGCTTCCTACATTCCTTTGCCATATGCCCATAACCTTGACAATTAAAGCACTGAATCCCACTTTGCTGAACCACTTGAGTTCCAACAGTTTCCCTATTCCCAGCAACAGTAGCAATCCTCTGAGTATCATACTTAGCAGTTTGTCGATCATACCATGTAGAACCCTCAACATGTGTTGGATTACGTCAATCATACCTAGGAGGACATTCATCGCGTTGACGTGTGTCATACCTTCGAGGACTCTCAACATATTGGTTCCTTGTGTTAGATGATGTTCGAAGATTGTTGTTGGTGGGTTTGAAGATTTTCTTGTTGGTCTTCATAATGAAAGCAATTTGTTGGTTCATCTCCCTATCCTTCTAAGCTTGTTCTTCATCACTGTCCTCTTCAGATGATGGCTCAGGTGATGGTGATGGTGCTCTTGGTTCTTTCCCTCGTGATCTTGTGGAAGCTGAAGACTTGGATGAAGTGGAGTATGACTTTGGAGCACGAGAGCGATGATCTTGGACATGGTGAGTGGTAGACACCAAAGCAAGTGGATTAGCAGTCTTTGCTACCCATTCAGCTCGAAGTTCATTTGCCTCATTCTGAAATTGTTTCAAAATGTCAAAGAGCGTGTGATAGTTGACCTCGTCCAACTTATTTTGTTGTTTCACCAAAGTTACAAATCGTGTCCACTCTAGTTGAAGTTGTTGTAGAAATTGCACATTGACTTGCATGGTGGAGACTTCCAAGTTGTTTATTGTCATGACATTCATCATCTTGTAGAATCTTGAGTAATATGAATCAATTGATTCCCCATCCAATGAAGTAAACTTACCAAAGTTCCAAAACAAGTTTGTTTTGACATCTTGTTTGTTTAATGATTCTCCTTATCGCAGACGTTCAATTGCAAACCACATCTCTTTAGTAGTAGAGCATGCATCAACCGTTGAGTAAATATCATCCCCAATCCCACTTATAATCAGATAGATTGCTTCATTCTCTGCATCAATCCAAGCACGGTTCTCTTTTGAAGTATTTTCATATGTTTCCTTAATAGTCTGCTCAGCGGCACCTGGCGTCGAGTCGGTTGCTGGAGTTGCAGGAATGGTGATTGTAGTGGGAGTATGGGGTCCGTCTGTGATGCAATGGCGAAGAACATCACCATTAGGTTTTGTGTCAAGATATCGAAGAAATCGTGATTGCCATTGTGCATATCGACCGGACACAAGCATTGGTGGTCTCTCTTTGTTACCCGCCACCATGATGTTGTTATTAGCAACACGATATTCAGTAGTAGAATACATCTCGAAAATGAAGTGAATAGGATCTTAAGTAGATGTTGTTGTGAGTAGGTTGTGGTTGATATTCCGAGAAACTTTGTGAAAAACCCTAAACACTGTCTTCGTAAGAAACCAAAAATTCTTAGACCAAAAAACTTGCGAATGTTAAAATTTTTCAAAATCACGTTTTTGATAATTTTATAACACAACAATTCGGAATATATCTTCAACAATGTCGGAATGTTTGGTATTAGAAGTCGGAATCCAAATGTGTAGTATAAGTCGGAATCCCAACTATGTAGCATAAGTCGGAATCCAAACTATGTAGTATAAGTCGAAATCCAAACGATGTAGTATAAGTCGGAATCCTCAATCAGATACACAAGTCGGAATCCACAAGTCGGAATCCTCAATCAGATACACAAGTCGGAATCCGTAATCCGGATTAGATGTAGGAATTCGTAATCCGGAATGTGGTTACTTGGTGTAATCCGGAATAAAGGTTTAATCCGGAATCTGTGTTTTCTTGGTTTAATCTGAAATACGTAATCTGGAATGCTATGTGTGCTTGTTTTAATCCGGAATAAAGATTTAATCCGAAATCTATGTTTACTAGGTTTAATGCGGAATACTACACAAGATCACAAGTCGAAATACAGAATATACTATTCGGAATATAGTATAAGTCGGAATACGATATAAGAACAATTCAGAATGTGGAATATGGTGACAATAAGTCGGAATAATCAATTATGCCAAGCAGTTCGGAATGTGCTAAACCCTTTTATTCCGACTTGTACTCCAAAAAAAACTGTAAATTTCAAACTTTTTACCCAATAATCAAGCCAAAACTACCAATTTTTCGTGAAAATCACCAAAATGACTAACACAAATTCCTACCACAACTTTGTAGGCAATTTGTACGAAGATTTAGAGCTCGGAAACACAAAATTTTTGAGACGAGATGATTTGATGATAAAATCACACGAATCAAAAATAATAACCACAAACTAAACACGAATCTACTCCATGGCGATTGATACCAAATGTTGTCGCTAATTATATAATGATAGATTAAAGAAATGAGATGGAAAAGATATGAATTTCTAGATAGAGAAAGTAGAGAGAGAGATGATTAACTATGTGAATATTAGATTGAGAAAAATGAGAACTTCCAACCCTCCTAACATGCTAGGAGGGTGCTTATATAGTCCACCCACATGCGGGATTTCTATTGGACTATATTTATTTTGGGCCGGGCTTGAATAAATGCTTAGTACCTTGAAAGAGGCCTTTTAAGCTAGCCATCAAGCCCGTAATGTCACAGATATTTTAACTAACTATTACAACGTTCTAATAAATGTTACAAAACCTATGACCGAACATTCTTGTTTGACTCAACATTTTGAGGCTAACAAATAGATACAAGTATTTTCAATTTTTCAAATAATAGTTTTTAGTCATAGTTTAATATAATCTAGGTCTTGTATTTTGATTTTTCTTTAATTTTATTTGTTTTTAGGTTTTTAATTAACTTTAAAAATTAATAATAACTAATTATTATTTTTTAAAAATTTTGGTTTTAATTTTTGTCTTAATTATAATTTTTAGAACTTAAATTAAGGGCTAAGTACAAATATGGACACAAGTACACTACATGGTCCCCTACCCAGAATTTTTTTTTCAAAATTCCAAAAAGAGACTTGTACTTTTGATCAACTGATCTACCTAGTTAATATTTTGTCACGTGTCCAACTAATCAACTTTTTTTATTTACAAATATAACTTAAATTACAAATATACCCTCATCTTTATCTTTTTATTCCCACCCTTACCACTCCATCACCACCACCACTACCAACCTACCACTTCATCACCACCACCACTACCAACCTACTATTTCATCACCACGGTAACCTCCACAGACGCACACTTGGTCGTTTAAACTTCTGGACTCCTTTTGGTTTTTGAGCTTATATGTATCTATTTGTTATAAAGAGGTCCATGGTGAGGAACTTTGGCCCCTATACATACATCGTTAAGAAGAGTCGGATGTAGTTGATGTATATCAGTAGGTATGTTGGAATACAAGTATTTGATACTGAATATGTGGATCCAGCAACATGATTCACATTAATGACTTTTGTGAATGGTGCAAAAGCTATAAATACTCTACGGATCCCCAACTTTGGCATGAAACTTGTGACTACAGACCGGGACTAACTTTTATCGAACCAAACACGGACATTGAACTCCCGCCTTGGTTGATATATTTAGCTACTCAGTAAAAACATCCCATGATATATTGGATGCAATAAGTTTTTATTAGAATCTCTTGGTTATGCCTTCACTGAAATACTTGATAGTGTTCAGTTAAGAAACATGGAATTATCATCTTTGGTTTTGTCATTTGGTTGTCACGCGAGGCTACTACAATTACTTATGTTTTCAGATCACGAGAATCAAGTTGATAAAGTCTTATATCTTGTATTATGTGCAATTACTTATGTCATTGTTTCTGTGTTTGAAGAACATCCGGAAGTTTTTCAGTATGTTTCTTGAACAAATTTATAACTGGATGTTCTTCAGTATGTTTCCGGAAGCAATAATTAATGAAATAGCAATATATAACGAGAAGTTTTGATGATTAGTAGTGGTGGTTGTGATGAATTGGTAGGTTGGTAGTGGTGGTAGTGATGAAATGGTAGGTTGGTAGTGGTGGTGGTGATGAAATAGTAGGTTGGTAGTGGTGGTGGTAATGAAGTGGTAGGTTGGTAGTGGTGGTGGTGATGGAGTGGTAAGGGTGGGAATAAAAAGATAAAAATGAGGGTATATTTGTAATTTAAGTTATATTTGTAAATAAAAAAGTTGATCAGTTGGACACGTGGCAAAATATTAAGTAGGTAGATCAGTTGATCAAAAGTACAAGTCTCTTTTTGGAATTTTGAAAAAAAAAGTCTGGGTAAGGGACCATCTAATGTAATTGTCCATAGTACTTAGCCCTTAAATTAACTTTTTGGGAATTTTTAGGTAACTTTTAATTTTTGTCGCGTTTTACGATTTTATGTTTTGAACGTTGTAGTGTAATTTTTAGCGTAATTCGTCTTTATTTTCCAATATTTCTCAACAAAAAACGTTACTAATCCAAACTTGATTCTTAATATTGGCACATAACACATACACCTACTTCGAGAACGAACTTGCATTTATCGGTTTTACGATTTTCCTAAATCGTAAGATTTAATACTTGCCATTTGTACTTGTTTTTCCTGAAACTCGTATAAAAACACTACATCAATTTTGGCACCGCTGCCGGGGAGGTGTTTTTAGTGCCTTATATATATCGTGTTTGTGTGAGTAGTGCGTTTTTGCTTTTCATTTTTGGAAAACGTATACATCGTACATACTCGTTTCTATTTTTTCTACTATATTATAAATATCCAAATAAATCGTGTTAAATTGTTCCTCAATTAACACACAAATATTTTTCATTTTATCATTTTCGTTTATTTTGTGAATACTATATTATATTACGTAGCACAATTAATAAACAATAGTTATCCAAATACGCGAGAAATCGCACCTCGATAGTGGGCGTTCCGGTCATTATCGAGTGTGTCAAATTCAAACAAAAAAATCAATGCCAAAATAGATAAATACTCTTAGTTGATTTAATCTCAATTGATACAAACTATATGGTGGGTATAAGGCGGGTGTTATAAAGTACACCCTAAAGAAAAAGGCTCTTAAGTGTGCTTCGCGCCGCCACGTTTCTCCGCTTGCTTGTGCGTATCGATTTAGTGACGATTAATTAAGGGTTTGCCAACTCAAGTATTATTAATCTATTTTTTTGAGCTTTAACTATTGAACCCTCAAAACGTTTTGGCGTTCTGCCAACGTTTCAAAGTCGATGAAGGTTTTCACTTCACGTGATTACTTTCATTCTCTTGGATTCATTAATCGAGACTTTGATTATTGGATAAGTTTTTATGGATTAATATCTACGTAATACACTAAAAAAACCATTTTTTTTTTAAAAACAATCAAAAATTAAAAATAATCTTCGTTTCTTCTTACCAATTAATTCTTCTTATTTACCCTCTATCGTTTAATTCTTGGAGCGCTATGGGGATCACTTTGAAATTTGGGGACGAGATAATCGTGTTAAAACCAAGCAAGGAACAAATTTTTAAGGAGAAAATAGTTCACATAACCCCATTAATCGCGGATGCCCTTTTGGGAAAGGCTAAAACGACTTAGAAGTTATTATTTCTAATGAAAAAACTTTTTCAAAAGATTTTGACATGAAAGGGAACGATAAACGTTTAAGGAAAACTGTAGATCCGTCATTTTTCAAAGATGATCAAATTTTAAAACCGGAGGGACGCGTTAATGCTATTTCCATGACTTTTGACGATCCGTCTTGTGATGAGCCTATTTTGGAGGAGATTATCGACACTGGTTCTTCTTCGATTTTTATCTTTAGGAAAACCGATGAATTTTTTACTTCATCAACCTATGTCTACAACAACTATGATGACGGCTTTGGAAAACCGTGGTTCGACAAGCCTATTTATGATGAAGAGATCCTAAGCGTCGACATTCCTTCGTTTGATGACCATTATGTTTGCCCCACCACCCACGACTTAAACGTTTGAATTTCTAGTGTACCTAGCATTATTTTCGAGACGCCTAAATTGAGTAGTGTGCCTATTGAGTTAGAGACGCCTAAGCGTTTAGTGTGCCAACATGTGTTTTAGAGACACCTAATGTTTTTAACTTTAACAATGGAAAATCGGAGTTTCAAAATGAGAAACTTAAAGATGAAATAGGTAAAAAATTTGTATCCACTTTAAAATATGTCTCTAACTCGATTTTGTCGTCAATTGATTTGGAAATTTTTACATCACCCTTTGGTGAGACTACTTTTACATCGTCTACCCTTTTGACGAGTGTATTATGGAGTTAGTATGGGGGAAGCCCCACTTGTTCCCAATTGTTTCTCCACAGAGGACGAGATCTTTGACCCCGGTATCACGTTTAAGGGTAAATCTTGGACTTCCACCGATGTAGTCAATAGAAGATCTTTCTATACTTACGGTGCGAGCTTATCTCAGGTAGCTCATCGTGTTTATGCCCCACCCATCGTCCCACCCTTCTATCTTCTTTCTATTTTCTTGTGTCCCTTGGGGTCGTTGCTTGAAATGGTGTTATTTCGTTTGACCCATGAAAACGAAGACACCATCTTCGACCCTGTTATACACTTATCGGATTTTTAAGTACTCCATGTACTTTTTGGGCCTTGTTTATCATGTAATCCCCACCAAAAATGACCATATCATCATAATCCCTAAATGATCACCTTTATGGGGATTCGAGCTGAGCTTTTGACTCAGTTACCAAAAACAAGGTGCCTCGTGGGGGATTCTCATGCTTATCCTTGTAAATATTATCGTTTTCTACTAGTGTAATGCGGAGACTTGTACTCTTCCAACCTTTGTTTCATGGTTGTTTGTGATTGTGATTTATTAGGTTCATCTTCATCATTGAAGCCTCTCGTGTTCGTTTTACGTATCAATCGAGCTTCGATCGTTGCCTTTGAAGATTCCGATATACGATGATATCTTTTTATGTTCTAACGTTTATTCTTTTAGCATAATTCATAAACGGCTTTTAGATTATTCGTTTTACCCTCTCCATGCTCGAGATTAAGCATTCGACTTTTCGTCTCTAGTATGGGGGTGTTTCACCCTTAGACTCGAAACATTGAGGACAATGTTTAGTTTTAGTGTGGGGGGTGAATAGATACTTTACCTTACTTACGTCATCACGCAATCCAAAATTCATCTTTTTGTTATCGTTTTGTTGCAAATAAGGCTAAAAATAGCCAAACTTTAAAAAATTTCTTGTTTTTTATAAGTTGTTAAGACACAAATGTAGGTTTTTCGATGGTGGGAATAAGAGTAACTTTTTACACGACCGTACGTGTTGAGCACTTAGATTCGATTCCTTAACTATATTAGGCTAAGTCTCATTAAATTGAGGACGAGAAATGATAGCGTTAATTATAAGTTATTATGCTAAACGTAGAGTATTCGTATTCTTTCAAAAACTCATGTGTCCTAACTATTTGCTTATTCTCCCCATGCTTATACATATAATTGTTAATAAATAGGTTTTTTGCGGTTTAGTCTTAATTGTTGGTTTCTAATTGATTCTAGTAGCTTCCATGTAATTAAATTGGGAAAACATTAAGGTATCGTTAGTGTCACGGTTTTGAAGTATTGGCACCCGAATAATTAAAGGCTTCCCCAATAATAATTTTAGGTTCCTCTTAACCTAAATCAAGCAAAAATTTGAAGCTCACAAGGCCGAAAAATCTATGCAAAATTGACATGAATGTCTTAAATCTTGAAGCCTTAAAGATCCAAAATTCACCTTAGCGTGAGTATATGCGTCAAGTCATAATAAACACCTCATGGCGAGGTTAAATAAAAGACAAAGGCAAGACCAAAGTCACAATAAAAGCTCCATGGCAGAGTTGAATAAAAGATGAAGGTAAACCATGATAATCAAAGCTACCGATGATGAGGTGGGTAATAAAATTCATGGTAATAAGTCTCCTGTTCAAAACCATTCTAAAACCGTGTTTATTGATCCTTTTGTTGACTTAATTTTTTGACAT
The DNA here is from genome assembly GCA_025667525.1 of Glebionis coronaria. Lineage (NCBI taxonomy): Eukaryota > Viridiplantae > Streptophyta > Magnoliopsida > Asterales > Asteraceae > Glebionis > Glebionis coronaria. The sequence goes on from CM046881.1 coordinate 500,721,080, forward strand.
CGTTGTCTATTATGAGAAATTATTAATTCGATGATTTTGATTACACCGTTAAGGCTCTATTTTTGGACTTAATACCTATCTATGCATAAGTAAAAAATGTGTCCACGTGATCATTAAGACAAAAATAAAATATAAGATATACCAATTAGGAATAAGGGAGTTTAAGTACGTGATTAGAGCATACGAGTAGTGTTAGCATTACTAACTTATAATGACAATGATCTTGTTTCACGTTTAGCATGGAATTGGGTGAAAATCGAGGATGACGAACTTATCTCTATGAGGCATTCATGTGTTCTTGTTCTTTCACCCTAAAAGTCACGTTCTCGTGATGAAAACAATACATTATGTATAAAATGCAAGTGGTAGTTAATTTAAATTTAAGTTTCAATAAATAAAAAATATTATACTATAAAATACAATACCCATTTGGTCCACCTATTAATCTCCATAGTCCATTTGGACCATTTCAATATATTTATGTTGTCCAAACACACCCATTAGTTCTAAAAAAAATGACCCATTCTATCCATATTTATTCAAATGGACTAAAATTACCACCTTTACTTGAAACCTAAGTCATTTAACAATGCATCATACACATCAAGCGAAAATAGGTCTACATCTACATAATCATACCAAGCTATTGTTAGAAATCGATATATTCTTCGAGGTGGTAATGTAAAATCCCACTATGACTGATTCTAAGGCTTAATAAATTATTGTATATGTATGTGAAAATAAGCAAAACATCAACAACCACTAATATGTATAATTAAAACATTAATTAGTTTTAAATGAGTATATTAAACACCAATAAGATCTGTGCTCAATTTACACCAAAAGGCGATACAAGCATTCTGAATATTGAATTGATTCAATACAAAAAATGATTGGGATGAAAGTAGCTAGAAGTTGAGTATTGTTTCGATCATATTTTTGATCAAATTGGAATTGATTTTTTTTTTGTGTATTGGGGATACTTTGCGCACGTGTTTGTAATAACAGGAAAAGGGTCTCAGGGGTTTTTTTACAAAGGTAAAGTGAGGTGTTCAGTCGTTAAGGGAGGAGAGGAAAGGACGAAAACGCCCTCACGTACAAGGCACGCAAATGAGATAATGAGCAAAATGTTAAAAGAACATATTAAGGGTTTTTTTTTTTGCACAAAATGCAAAGTTAAATGATGTTTTTACACGAGCTTTTATCTCAAGAATTTTTGTTTCAAAAATGAAAAAAGTTTAAAGACATAATTTACAATTTATCTTTTTAAAATCCTCAAAATACCTAGATTTTTCCGAATGAATAATACCAATTTCATATATTGTGATGCCCAAATTTTTGACTAATTCTTTATTTATTTATTTATAAGTAGGTAATTGTTCCACACCTTTTAAAAAACACTTATCTCACAATTGTTTTCAAGATGCTCGACGACCTCACGAATATTTTTTTTAAGCATTTTAGGGCATTTTCAAGAGAATCGAGTTCCATGAAAAAAATAAGATACGTACGATTAGAAAGAAAAGGATGGTGATTCTTATTGATAAACAGTGAGAAATAATGGATGGCTGTGTTGATATAGACATTTTTCTGTGCATTTTGTTGGAAAATCCATTTGTAGTAAGAACAATTTTGATGACTTATCCATTTTTCCACTTCTTATTTAATTACTAAGATACACTACCAGTTGACCTTAAATTTTCTATGGCAAATTAATAACCACCACCCTTCTTGTCTGCCAAAGGTGTTTTTTTATCCAATACGAATGAAAGTTTGTTTATAATATTTATCAACTAAAAAATAATAAATAAATTTAATTCGTATGTTTAAAAAGAGGTTTAATCCTATAATTGAAATACATGACGCAATGAAAGACTTGAATATAAAATATTAAACCTTCTACATTTCATCAATCACAATATAACATGTAAACTTAAATTTATTTTTAGACCATCCTATTAGATCCATATATCGAAACTCTTATCTCTACCACAAAACTTCGTATGCAAATATTGTTGTTTCTCGAGTAATCAAGTTCACGAAATTAATTCTCATGGAGATAACAATCAACCTTAGCTTGTTAATTCTCATGATTGTAAAAAAAATGTATATAGGAACATGCAGGGGCGGACATATGTAGAAGCTACGGGGCGGCGGCGCCCCCCATAACTCGACCAAAAACACGATATTATAATGTATTTTTTTTCGATTTTGTCAGTTTTTTTAAATGCCCTCCATTCAAAACGCAAATTGCCCCCCACTCACACATTAAAATCCAACTTTTAACACTCTAAAACTTGAAAATTTTCATTTTTACGTTAAAATATTCGGTTTTTAATTCGAATTTTATTTTTTTTGCCTTATTTTTGTAAATTTTTTTTTTCCCCACTCTCCAATTTTCTAGATCCGCCACTGGGAACATGCAAACGTTCATTAAGTTTAAAGCACCTCCGTAGCTAATTTTCGTAAAACATAAATCTCCATAAACTATTACATCTGATCATATAAATTTACAATGTTCTAAAAAAAAACATTCACTTCTTTTGTTATATATATATCTTTGAGTGTTAAAATGTGAGACGATTCACTTGTCTTTCTTTTCCTCCAACTTATACACATGAACATTCTTGGATCGTCTAGCATCTCCGATGTAGATTTATTGTGATTCGGCAATCGGCATCCTAGATGGAGTTTATACTTTATAAAATTCACCTACCATTGCATGGGAAATAAGGCTAAAAAGAGAACAATATGTTGGTTCCCTTGTATGGATATATAATTGAGTTTTTTTATGTGTGTAACCATGGAGTTTATAGAAAGGAAAATTTTTAAAAAATATTCCGGGCGTCGCAATGCTCTAAACTTTATCAAGTTCAATTCGAATGTTTATAAACGTTCACATGTACATGCAATGGTAAATGAATTGTAAACTCCATCTATAGCTAGCTAGTATGTCAACTCACCAATGAACTCTTATTTTAAGTGTCCACTGGAGATGCCTTTTACAATTTGATGTATATATAAATTACAAAAATAAAACGTTGAATACTTGAGTATTTTGGATGCATAATTAGTAATCAAAATGAGTTGTGTTACTGTAGCTGCAGTTATATTTATACCCTTTTCACCCAACACGTGATGATAAGATTAAATAAACCAAACTTTAACTTAATTTATGGGTGAAAATATTGATCCCCCAGGAGTACGATTATCGATACTCATGGATAAACTGCGATTCGTATGTAAAGACGCCATGCAGATATTATTTTGGGAGATGTTTTCTTTAGTTTAGGTGTTGTCAGTTTGGTTTACAGTTTACTGCTTTATAAGTTCTACGTTTCGCTATATTTGCCGTTAAAACCATAATGCTGATATTGTGATTTTTCTTTACTATACGTTTATTTTCTATTATCCGGATTGCAACAGACCTGCATCATAGACAACATACATATTGAAGTAAGAAGCTAGACGAGATGAAAATAGATATGAACAGTAAATACTCGGTTAACAGACAATTTCATATTACTGTCTTTTACATAATTAATAAACCTCAAAATTTGCATTGAAGTGTCACACGAATGTAAGCTTGCTCTCTTAGAAAAAAAGGCAAGGTTGTACGCACCTAAAAAAATAAAATACAAACCCCTAACCCGAATTTAACCAAATAAATAGTAACATGCTCTTGCAAGAAGAACCTATTAAGCAGTTGATCCAACATCAAATTTAAAAGCAATAACCACAACTTGATCATGATAAAATTAGTGAGCTAATGGTGCTGATGCGAAATGGTGTTGACCATCTGGGCCACCTGGTGCAACCCTTCCAGGGTTGGCATCAAGTGATCTTCTCTTATAGTATTCAAGATCAGAAACTTTCATCCCTAGTTTACGTAACAAAAGTTCGCTTGAATCCTCATTTTGCATGGCTTGACTTGCATTTAAGGTAACGCTGAAGACTAGGAAGATGATGATAGCTACTAACAACCCCTTTGATGAGAAGGTATTTGCCATTAGGGTTAGTTTTTAGATTGTTTTAGGTCCTGTTTTATTTGTTTGGATGATGTTGTTGTAAAGATTGCATGCATACAGAGAGTATTTATAGAATGTTGAAATGATGAGATAGAGAAAGACCGATAGATGGTGGCATGGTGCCATGTTAGTTTAGAATCTATTAAAATGTTTGTCACAACAAGATCTATGTCATATACACATGGCCTATTATTAGTTGCAAGTCTCTATCTGTCATCTTTACATGCGATTCCTAAAAAAAAAAACATTCTATATTTTAAATCCTTATCTTTTTTAATCCAAGTAATGATCAATTAATTTAGTGTCGTTTAACAAAGATAAAAAAACTATCAAATGAATCAACCTTAATAAGTGTTTAAAAATTCGGATTCATTCATAATTAATAAGTGTTTAACAATATATATTAGTGTTTGTTAATGTTTTGCTTATTTGCATATACATATAAAAGAATTTGTTGTCTTAGAGTCAGTCATAGTGATATTTTACATCATCATCTGGAAAGATATATCGATTTTAAACGATAACTTGGTATGATTATGTAAATGTAAACCTATTTTCACTTGATGTGTATGATGCATTGTTAACTGACTTAAGTTTTAAAAATGGTAGGATTGTTCACTCGTATTTTTAGATACCAGGCAAATCATTGGTTGACGGATTGGTACCCATAGATTATGGTGAAAATATAGCATAACTGAAGACGTATGTTACCATTTTTGGAATGTGCGTAAGTCATAATAATAAGTATACGGCTAGAAGTACGTGCGTTTACAGGGTCACACACTTATGCGCTGAGATTAAGCTTTGTTAAATCTATATAATAAATATTTACATTATATTTATTTTATTTATATAATCTACCAAGACTTAAATATTTAACGGTTGTCAGTTAAATAGTTAAGTAGTTTAACGGTTAACTAACAAGAAGTCTTTGAATTTTATGGTGATTAAGGTAAATATCATAGAATTTTATAGATTGTTAAAAAGTCAATCCAAGGTCATCTGAAGCCTTCTAAAACCAAATTTGAAGTGGTAGGGGAAAGGAAAATGAGTTAACTTCTTGAAAGATATTCTTATATTATCTTTGTCTAGAAGTTATTTCTATGTTTTTAGCCATATATAAAGAGAGTCATAATTACGTTATTTGTTCATCCCTAAACCTTAAAAAGCCTTAGAATTCGTTCTCCGCCCTCCTTGGGTGTAGAAGAATTTATTTCAAGCCATAGATCTAGATCTAAGGTTCTTGGTGTTTTTGTTCAAATTAATGAGATGTAGCAATCGAATTTAATCGTGTACACGTAGAGGAAACCTACTTTTGGTTTCTTTGTGGTTTTGGTGATTGATCAGTTCGTGTGGTTATACACGAATTAGGGTGATTCCCAGTTTGATGAACTAGTTAATCTCCTTGATTAAATCATGTTTGCTAAATGTTATGATTCATGAATTTTGCTAAATGTTATGATTCATGAATTTTGCTAAATATTATGATTCATGAATTTAATGTCTAACCTGTTAGGGAATGCTATTGAACTAGAAATCATCAATTGAATTGGTGTTTGCATGTATAAGATTGTTGTTATAAAAATATTTTAGGGCTGAATCTAAAAAACTCGAATAAAAAATACTTTTTATAGAATAACCTGCATTGATTCAGCATCTGATTTCAAATTGGGCACTAAAAACTCGTTTTTGGGCAACTTTATAGTTTTATCCAAAATAGGAACAACTAAAATAAGAACAACTAAAATCTTAAAATGGGATTTACAAAATTTGCTATTTTAGTGCATGATTTTGTTGTTTATAGTTGATAAATGACTTGCTTTTGCTTATTATAGAGTATATCTTTTATTATGTTAATCATATTCTTGTCTTGTTTTTTTTGTTTTATTCACTTCCTAATTTTTTTTATTATAATAGACTAGAAAATGAAGATGTAAGATTAAATCAGTAAATATATATATATGGATAATCTAGTTCGTCTCTTCTTATACTAAAAAATATAAATTCATTAGAAGTAATACATATATGATATTACTCTTTTACACTTCTAGCATATCTTATTCACTCTAAAAAGTACACGACACACCTCTATTCCTCTAACACATCTAAATAGTTATTCAGTTATTCTAGTTTCGTATTTTTATAGATATTGTGTTTAATTCAATTTCTTGAAACACACATTATTGTATTAACCCATGGGTTTACCCACGGGCATGGGTACAGGTAGAAAAATATACCCACAAGTGGGTGACGGGTACGTAGTAGGTATGAAAAAATTCACGTGGATGGGTGACGGGTTTGAGATACCCGTACCCATTACCCACGGATACCATCCCAAATTTTAATATATGAGTGTAGGTAATTTGAATTTCGAGTGGGTGACATTTAAAAAAAACCGCTAAAAATACATTGTAATCTGGTTGTTTTTGTCTAGCCATGAGAGACACAGTCACTTCAAACCCGAAGCGTATATCCCGCCCTGTATAAAGTCTTTGTTGTGTAAACAGTTTCAGATATACGCATATGTACGTTTTTGTGGCATCAACACAGATTAGTTGAAGAATAAAGTTCATTTTTAATGTCTTAATATAATCAGATGTTTAGTTTTTATTACAAACGGCAAATTTTCTTGGCAACCTTGCAAGACGTACACTACTAGTCAGCGAAGAAGCACAGTTACATATAAACATTGGAAGAATGTATTTTTAGGTGCCGCCCCACATTGGATAAAGGGCTCAGAGTGGTTGCCCGACAGTGGTGGGTTGAACATGTTTAAGAACGATTTTTAATACACTAGTCAGAGGACCTCCTACATGGAATTTTGATGCCTCTTCATGTGTAAATTTTTTATTAAACTAGTTAACCTTAAATTATTACTCCCTCCGTCCCATATTAATAGTCCAGTATACTATTTTTGGACGTCTCATATTAATAATCTAGTCCAAAAATAGATAAGAAATATAGATTAAGTTTACTATATCACCCTCACTTGAGGGTATTATTACAAACAATAAATAAGTTGTAAATTAATTAGTTAAAAGTAAAATTGTCTTTGTGTAAAACGTAAGAGAGAAAACCGAAAAAGTGATGTTTTTATTAAACTGCGTGTTTTTTGTCGGTAGACTATTATTATGGGACGGATGAAGTAGTATATAAAATAATTGAAGGGAAAAGGTGCATCAACCGAAAACCAACTAAAAATCCAAACGGTTTTTAAATTTTGATGTTGGGTTCATGTTAAAAGATGATCAAGATTCCAAGACCACAATTCTATAAACCTATATTTATTTATTCTTGTTCTTTCTAATAAACAAACTTTTATTTGTCGCATAGATCATTATTAGATTAGTTATAATAGATACATGAATCAACTAATTGTTGGAATTTATAATAATATTAACACGTTATATTTATATGAGTATGCAACGGAAGGCAAGTTCAAGTTTAATATAAGTAATTAACTCGATATAAAAGAATTGTGTATCTTTTAGCAATAAATTAAATGAAGATAACTTTTCAATATAGTTGTATGTATAAATCGCATACGTGAAACAATTAGTGACTGGTTTGGGTATTACTCATGTCTTGTTAGTTAGGTTTTTTGAACCTAGGGTTTATTGATTCTTTCAAAATCATTTGCTTGGATTTTTATTGTTACACGACGACAACCCTTTACCTTAAAATCATTACTTTTAAATCAGTCGATCCAATCATTCCTTCTGGACTGATTTGGTCGATTAATCTTGTCTGATTTTGGGTCAGTGCCATCGTTCCCTTGGTTTTATTGTCGTGATCGCTTGTTGGGTGATTTTTTTAGAACGGCACCTTAATTTCGACTGAAATCTGACCCCCGAGATATACTATCCATAATAGGCAGGCCTCGGGACCTGAACCAATAGAAAAGACCCGTGAAGAGAAACTCCTAGAACTCACGACTTCACACTAAGGAGGAAAATCTTGAATTTTTGTCTCTTCCAAGACTCGAACCCAAGACCAAACACCCTCCTCAAACTCCGAAAGGAGCCTCGGTGACCAACTGCTCTACAACAGTTGGTTCTTGTTGGGTGATTGATTTGTGCTCTCTGGTAACCCTAACTTTAATCAGGGTTTTATTTATCTCTTAGGTATCTTGGTTGGTTTGTGACAATCTTGTTTGTTTGGTTTTATGTGTGTGGTTCCTAATTGATCAGGTTTCTGGGTTTTAAGCTAAGACTAGAAAAAAGATGTTTGAATGCTATGGAGAGAGGGAACAATAGTGGTGTTAAGGAGAAGAAGGGTGTTGGTGAGAGTGTGTTGGATAATAGTGCTCATCTTAATGGGGAGCATACACCGAGTATTACTCCTGATCTTAAGGTTGATTCATCCTTTGTTAATTTATTTGCTAGTGATCCGAGTAGGTTAAGCCTTAACTTTCATACTCTTGTTACACCGACGGTGAATGAGGGTGAGGAGTTGGTACCACTGGAGTGTATCTCATCAACCAGTGAAGGGTTTGTTAATTTGGCATATGGTTCTTTCTTGGGAAAATGGTTGGCATACTAAGTTGTCGAGAATTATGTTAAGAATACTTAGAGTAAATTTGGATTAGTCAAATCAATTCTTAACTCATCGACCGGATTATTTTTCTTCCAACTAAACTCTATGAAATATATGAATTCTATGCTTGGAAGTGGTCCAAGGATTATTCAAAATGACTCAATCATTCTTAATATGGGAGCCGGATACAAATATGCTGTTAAAAGATATCGGTAATATTCTAGTTTGGGTGAAACTCCATGGTGTTCCTATGATGACATTTAGCGAAGATGGTCTTAGTACAATTGCTACAAAACTTGGTACTCCCTTGATGCCTGATTCATATATGACTGAAATGTGTTTGAAATCATGGGGCAGGTCTAGTTATATGTGACAATCCTTGATTTTCTAGTTTTTACTTTTAACTATATACTATAACTATTTACCGTAAAATCATCTAACTACCGTTTATTCTCAAAGGGAAGCTATACTATGCGTGATATACAATATATTATCTAAATGATAGGCTATAGAGAGTCTATATATTATACAAACACTATTATTATTTCATTTCCGATCAAAAAGGATATTTTAGAACCTTTTGTCGATACGATCGTATTTTATTCAACATTTTAAGAACGAAATATTAATTTGATGTCTTTCTGATCCCAACACATAAACTAAACTTTAAGCAAATTTTACATCATTTACAAACCCATCATATTAATACCCAAGTACTTACCCTATTTCACCCTATGATCATTTTTACTCTCGTTCAATTTACCGTAAACCAAACCCGTCATATTAACACCCAAATAATCCTTGTTTACCCATTATACGTGTAAATTAACAAGGTTTACCCATAAAATACCTTGTATCCATTTTTACACAGCATAAGTATACCAAAATACCACATCATGTAAAACATTTCACTTATTTCCTTTTCTTTCCTACCTAGCCAGTTTTACACCATCATATACACATTCGTTTTGTCAAATACAAGCCATACTACAACATCATTACACACTATACACAATTCACAAATACTATCTAAGATAATAAGAACACAACTTGCACGTACCACCCTATACCCCATCTGAAATCACCACCTTTCTTCCTATACCTATAGTTTTTATCATTACAATATTACAAGTGATAAGGAGCTGAGATTTTGTAATAAAAGATTTATATAACTCATCTCATTAACCCTTTTTATCATCACCATACACGAAACATACATACACATACTCTCCTCATCTCTTGTTCATCTCCGCGAGCCTCATACACATAAAAACTTCAAAACTCCATTTGTAATCCTTGAGACTCTAAACTTAGAACATTAGACCTTATTTATAAGTTAATTAAACACCTACACTAAGAACATAAGCAAGAACCATCCCTATTTATCATATACTTCGTGACCTAGAACACGAACTAGACGAAGAAAATCCTAATTCTAAACGAAACCCTAGTTTGGTATACACTCGTTTCCTTTTTATCCATTGTTTCCGCGATCTTAAAAGCCTCAAATATACACCCTTGTCTTAGTTTGTTGATCACAAGACATCGTTTATTTAAGATTATAGCTTTGGTTTGGGTTTGAAAGAGTAGAAATGAAAAATGTGTTTTTTAGGGCTTTCTAACTCTAATACTACTTAAACATTAAAATATTTGAGATACATTATGCATGTTCATATTCTTAAATACATGCATTATTCCTAGTTAGTAGTGCTTGAAATTCAAAGATAACTTGAAAGATATTACATGCACACGTAAAACTATTTTTATTTCTTAAATATATAAGAACCCATAATTTATAGATTATGGAGTTTGAATGATAATAGAGTAAATTTATCAATACCTACGTGGTATAAAATCATGTAATATAACAAAAAAAATAACAATTTACACTTTATTTTTATATAATAAAGATTTACCGAAACCCTTATTGTTAAAGGACCTATACATGTCTCATTTTGAATTATACTTCAACCATCACGACTTGCCTAATAAACTAGTACCTATGTGCATCATATACTAGACAATATAATCTTTCTTATTCTTTTTGAATCACTTAAAACATAAAATAAATGACCAAGATATTGACCCGTAAGGATATACGATTTTATGTGAAATATAAGACTTATATTTATGTACCATCTTTTGATAAATGAATAAGACACCTAGAAGTGATAATAGAATAGAAAACCTAATGAACTAGATAAATTATAATATGAGTAAGATTCGAAAACAAGAACCAAGTAAAAAGGTTATATAACGAAGTCATAAAGAGCACCTGAAGTGGACAATAACTCTACTAGTACTTTTCTTCGAAACCCTACTTTATTATATAAAGAACCTGAAATAGAAGCAATATACTATTTCATATTAATTTTGATCCGTCAAACTAATTTGAATATGATAACTGATGACGTATAGTCTCTAGTCGGACTGGATAACCCGACCCACTGGTACAACCCGTATTCATTAAACATGGATCATACACAGACAACGTTAAGGACCACGAGGCCCAGTAAGCCACTGTCCCACATGGTTTTACCTCAGCCGTGTCCTGGCCGCACACGGACATGATCAAACAGAATATAATCTAAATTAGATTATAATTCACCTAAGTTAAAGAGATATACACTATCTTTATTTATGCGATAAGGATCCGACTATATTCGGTGGTTATCTCTTGCTTAGCCGCAAGAATAAGGGAGCCTAATTAGGGTTCCATCGGATATAAAAGGAACCCCGGAGGTTCCACAAAGGTACGATATACACAATACTTTAAACCCTCACCTATCTCTCAAATCGATTACTTACTCTCACGCCGGAGTCTAATCGTGGGAAACGCGTCTATGGTAACCCTAACGATGTCTGTTATTTAGTGTGCATGATCGTCAAACAAGTTCACTTGGTGCAAGAGTTGGAGTCCTCAAGCCCCGAATTAAGCCTAATTCGGGTCAAGCGCGGTCCATCCAATTTTTATATCAACAAGTTGGCGCCATACGTGTGGCCCTACACTAAACTCTAAAGCATGACTAAGGACGGTACATACGTTCCTTATCAGAAAAGGGGGTAGCAAAAAGCATCAATGGCCGAGGCCCAGATCACGTCTGCTGACCTTACCCCTGGATCAACCAGTAAGGCGAACAACAAGGATGTCGCGAATCCACATCCGCGAGGATTCAATTCACTGTTCCTCACACCCATACCCGCATCGAGAGAGAAAAGCCCCAACAGTGATCAACCCAACCCCCTCCAAACAAAGAGAAACGAAAACAACCCCTCATAACAACAGATCACGATGAGGTTATCACCACCAATGCGCGAGAGATGGAAGAGTACGTCACCCAGAATTTGGATACTCTCATTCCATTGGTCACCGAGCATATGAGGGGCCGACAAGCTAAGGATCGGAGTATGGCTGATCCGGAGGAGGGAGAGCTAAGTCTGGAACAGCGGGGTGGATCCCAAGAAAACCTAAAGACTCCCATGGAAAAGAAGCCTAGACAGGAGTCCCGGGGAAAAAAGCGAAGGAAAAGTAGTGACAACAAATCCATACGAGGAAACCAATCCCAAAGAAAAGACTCCTCTAGTTCTGACTTTGAGGACCACCACCCCAGACGTCGCAGATCGAGGAACTCCTGCTCGGATACCTCGGAGAGCGAGGATGGTCAAATAAAAGACTCTCAACGCGCCTTTAGACACGAGTATAGGGATTTTCCCTACCATGGAGACGGGAAGGGCTAATGCCTTTACAAAGCGTATCCAACATTACGCAGAAAGCAAAAGACGACGAATGCTGTCAAATGTCAAGACATATGACGGTACCACAGATCCAAATGATCACTTAAAGGTCATCGAATCACAGGCAGGGATCGAACAATGGCCAAAACCTACGTGGTGCAATATGTTCAACTCCACCTTAGTTGGTAATGCGCGAAATTGGTTTGATAAACTCCCGCGCCGAACCATTGACGGATTTGAAGAACTACCAAAGGCTTTCAAGAGAAATGCGCAACAAAAGAAGTGCGACAATAGCCTTGTTTTGCAAGTTCCAAATCGGCTAATAACGTGTGCACGTATTAGTCAATTAGCCGTGTTAACCTTAGGGAGCGATCGGTTTGTTTCTTACACTTTGGTAGTGTCAAAATTCGATTTCAAGGTAGTGATTATCATGACACAACTCGATTTGGTTTTATTCTTTACTTTCTTGTTGTGGTTTACTTTGATTCAGATTCTTAATTACCAACATTCAACATGCTTGAATTCGCAACCATTTTTAAATCTTCTTTTAGCATTTTCCGGCCTTTCCAAGAGAATCGAGTTCATACAAAAAAGATACCTACGATTAGAAAGAAAAGGAAGATTAATTTTACTTATAAACAATTAAACAGTGAGAAATGGATGGTTGTATTGATACTAACATTTTTTCTTGAAGCATTAAAACCATTTGTCCATTTGTAGTAATAACAATTTTGATAACTTATCCATTTTTCCACTTCTTATTTTATTAAGATACACATACATCACATCAGTTGACCTTAAATTTTTTATGGTAAATTAATAACCACCATACTTGTTGTCTGGCAAAGTTGTTTTTTTCATCCGAAACGAATGTGAGTTTGCTTATATTCTAGTTCGTGAGCTATGACCCTTATTTATCACTTTGTTACTTATTTTTTTTCTACCACAAAACTTCACGTGTAAAACTGGCTGTTTCTGGAGTAATCAAGGTCCCGAAGTTAATTCTCATGGAGATAATAATTAACCTAGCTAATGTAGGGAAACTATAACACATTTATTTATAAATCATATAAATAAAATTAATTAAATTAACACAAATAAATAACAGAATATAAATAACAAAAAAACAAACACAAACATAATTATAAACGATAATTAAATAAAACAATAAACTAAAGAAAAGACCTCTTAAATCACCAGCAAGTCGAGATACGTGTTATACACGCTTAGCACTAAAGAGCCGAGACACGTGTTTGACACGCTTCCCTTAAAACAGATACGCCGTCTGTTTCCCAGGATACAACAACCGAAACAGTAAGTTGTACTGTCGGAATTAACAAAACTGCCCGGAATTTCACCTTTAAAGATGCGTACTCCATATGTTGGAAATCAATAATAATACTTATTGATTTGATGTGTGAAAAAGCTATGGAATTAGGCCTCTATTTATACACAATAGACTCCCTTCCAGTTTACTCATCCCACCGATGTGGGACAAAAAATAAACTATTTTTCCTCTTTAAGCATGGTACCAAATGCCTAACTTTGAGACACGATATCTCATTCACATCACCTTCATTTTAGACACATAAAGGCTCATTGCAAAGCTCTCTTCAAGGAGAACACGAACCTATAAAGTATCACTAATATATATGATACATACATATACATAATTGTGTCCAAAGTTGGTTAAAAGTTATTTTGCCAACAATATTTTCCAACAATCCCACACATGAATAGAGATCAGTTGTAATACACAAAAGTTTCAATAAAATTAAAACAGTTGAATTTTGCATAGGATAGGTAGGTGTGACCCTTTGAACCATCCCTTGTGAGATGCACTTATTCTCTTAGATCTAAGTAGACGCGATGTCTTTGAACTTAGCCTCTGTTTACGTAGACGACAATACACACTCACACAAGACTCTCCCTGACATTGTCAAGTCCTCATAGTCGTGTTCGTTATGGTCATGAACACTAGCCTAGTTCTGCAAGAGCTCTTAGAAATTGCTCCCCCATAATTTCCTTTGAAGCGACCCCTACTTCTCTCTCACATAGGTGACTTCATCTTAAATCATTAAAAACATATGTTTTATGATTTCTTCTTGAATCATCGTGCTTTATGATTTCATTCTGAATTATTTAAGCCATATGTTTAACCTCTCAATAAGTCACATTGTTCTAGGAATGGACTAGGAAAGTTATTGTATTAAGTAACTCCCCCACATTGACGTGACTTCCCCCATATTTCTATGATTAGGTTGTCCTATTGAATCCAGATCTTGGGATCTCCAGTCAAGTGGGTTAGGTTTTCCTTCATAGAAAATCATTCCTTCAAGGGCTTTAGTCCCATTGCTTTAGATGATTCACTAACTAACTCTCTGCTTAAGCCTTTCATAAGCGGATCCGCGATGTTATCCTTTGACGTTACGTAGTCAATCGTGATAACTATAGTTGAGAGTAGTTGTCGCAACAATCACAATCTATGATAGATATGTCTCGACTTACCGTTTTACATTTGTGATATGATCTCTATCAAACTCTATTGACTATCACACTTTATAAACATGGTCGTTACCGATATACGCCATTTTGGTGTGTCCTTTACGAATAGTGTAAACTTTCCTGCATATTCTATAAATTTATCTCAAATAATAAATTCATATTTCATCATAGCTATAATTGTCTCTTTGAAATACTTTCATGATTTCTAAGACATAGCTTTCCACTTAGGATCCGCTCTAGTGGATCTAGATTCTTATATGTAAGAATCTATATTTTCATTACTCTATCATTTGATAATAGTATGATATCTTCCATAATGCAATATTGTTAGTATCATAGTACTCAAGTAATACTTATTCAAATGGTCCCTACTTGAATTACTAATATATCTGCTTTCCTGATTATAAGTTCAAAATCAGATCATACACACTTCATTAGACACATAAGATGCTTAATATTCTTTGAGTATTCAAAATGGGAAACACCTTTACCTATATTTCAAATAGATTTAAAAATATGTCATTGGACTCTAGCTAGGCCGGAATCCCCCACATTGAACCTCTCAATAACATTGTTATCTTAATGTTTAACTTCAAAACAAATCCATATGGGTTCAAAACAAACCGAATAACAAATGAAGTTCATGTCAAATCTTGACTCCAACATATCATTAGTGAATTTATTCATCTCGTTATCACTTCTAATGATAAGTATACCATCTCTGTATAAACACAAGAGTACATATTTACTATTGTACACATATACATACATTACTTTTGAGTCCACATTCTAACATGATATGGTCAAAAAATTTGATGTCATTGTTTGATAGCTTGTCTTAAACCATATAATGACTTAATTAACCTACAAACTTTTCTCTCTAGCATAAGAACTATGAAACCCTCGGGTTGGTTCATGTATAGTTCCTTTTTCTAAATCCCTGTTTAGAAATATCGTTTTCACATCCACATAAGAAACTTCCAAAATTTCTTAATGCGGCAATAAAGTACCATCATAATTGAGGTTATTCGTGCAACATGCGAATAAGCATCAAAGGAAGATAGACCTTCTCGTTTTTTAAATTCTTTGATTACCAATCTTTCTTTGTACATGTCAATTGTGACATAGACTTTTATCTGCTTTTTGAAGATCCATTTATAGCCTAGTGATTTACAACTTAAGGTACATCCACGAGCTTCTAATTTT
The DNA here is from genome assembly GCA_025667525.1 of Glebionis coronaria. Classification (NCBI taxonomy): domain Eukaryota; kingdom Viridiplantae; phylum Streptophyta; class Magnoliopsida; order Asterales; family Asteraceae; genus Glebionis; species Glebionis coronaria. Next base: position 500,737,090 of record CM046881.1, read on the forward strand.
ACTTTTGTAAAATAAAATCTATTTCACTTTTAATGACTTCTTTCGATTGATACCCTTTCAAAGAAGTTACTGCTTCTTAGTAAGAAGTACACTCATTTTTCCATTTTTTTTATCATAAAAGAAACAAAAACCGAATCTAACCAATCTCTCGGTTCATGCCGTTTTGTTTCTTATAGGTTTAACCTCTTCTTGGGTCAATCTTGTCTCTCTTCTAAGAGATCAGTATCATCTCGTTGTCTCTGACCTTGGACAACCTCGTCATCTATTCTAGATGATCTTTCAATTTCCTTCGTAAACAAGGAATATATTTTCGAAGAATGAATCATTCCTTAGTTCCATTACTATGTCTATTTTCGATTCATGTACAATGAAACGATAAGCACTGTTATTCATAACAAATCATGTGAACATACAATCCATGGGTTTAGGTCCAATCTTTCGAACCATGAATTTCATACGGATATCTTAGCTAGATATCCCCCACATTTATAAGTACTTATAAGATAGTTTTCTTCTCACCCATAGTTCGTAAGAAGTATCTTATTTTATTTACAAGGGATCTTATCTAAAAGATAAGTAATCGATATAATCGCTTCCCCCACATGCCATGTCTTAAACCTGGACTTAAGAACATGGCATTAACCATTTCTTCTAAGGTACAATTCTTTTCTATATCAAGAGCAATGATTTTGTGTCTTATTATAAGTTTAGCATAAAAATTTAGAAATGGAGACACATACTCACCTCCAATAACTTCGAATCACCTTATTATCGATATGAGTTGGTTCTCAACTTACGTATATAGATCAAGCTTATCTATATCCTTACTCTCAAGTAAGTGTAAATAGCAATATTTTGTACGATATTCAGCCAATATGATGAAGTACACGATACTCTCTACCTTAGTAGGTATCAATTCCAAATCACATAAAACCATGTGAATTATATCAAGGTTTTTGGTTATTTCTGTTCAACCAAGAGAAAAGACTTATCAATTTGGCTTCAAGGTAAGTTTTGATTTTGTAATCCGTGTCAATACAAAAATGGGTATCCAATTCGGTTTAATTGGACAACATGATGAGTAAAAATTTAAAACATGTCAAAGTAAGTCATAACATACATTTAAAAATGACCATTATAAAATATAACCAACATAACCATTTTAAAGGCATAACCCGTAATACTTGAATTTTACCCCTTGTATAAAATCTTATCGTCTGAATCTCTTCGAATTGATTACCGGTCTAAAGTGCGACTCAATTGTCTTTTGGTGAACAAGAGAATGGTTTGGTTGATTATCTATTTTAAACTAATAGCAAATAAGTAAGTGTCGTTGAGTAAAGTAGAAGTATAAAGATTAAAAATAAAATGACGAGTTAAAATTAAATGCTTGAAAAACTTAAAGACAAGATTAGGAAAATTACTAGAACACTTAATAAAACTAACACTTGGAAACTTTATAAAAAACAAGAACTAAAACCATCGGAATATTCAAAAGGAAGACTGATCGGAATATGCTATCGGAAAGTAAGATCGGAATATTCGAAACAATCACTGATCGGAATATGCTAAGAAGGCTGCAATCGGAATGTTGGAAATGAGCCTCAATCTGAATGATTTCAAAACTAAACCAATCGGAATATTGGTAGTAAGCCCACAATCGGAATAAGCCAACCACCGCAATCGGAATGTTTAACAAAGGGTGCAATCGGAATATAGTAAATGACTCAGATCGGAATAATCGAACTTGGCCCAATCGGAATATCCACAAATCACAAATCAGAATATAGCAAAAATCATGTAATCAGAATAAGGCAAAACAAGCCAAATCGGAATATGGTAAACCCTATTCCGATTAACAGGATCGGAATGTTAAGGTGCAAATCGGAATGACCCAAAACCCTTTTCCGATCTATGTGATCGGAATGAGGAGGGAAGTTGGTGGTCGGAATGTAGCGATCGGAAAGGGGTTTAGACCCTTTCCGATTTAGGTGGGATTCGAAAATAAGCCAAGGAATAAGCTATTTTTATAAGCTTACTCCAAGACTAGCACGAATCAAAAGTGAAATATACTAAATAAGCACAATCAAGAACTTATCCAAACATAAAATAAGCAAACCTTTAAATCAAATCATAAAAAGATGAACTTTTTAAGAAAACATTTAAAAGTAAATAAGCTAAAAGAAACGAATAAGCCAATAAGCACAAGGAACTTAAAGCTCAATCGAATGAAAGCTTATGTAGGAACAAAAAGATTAACTTTTTAAGCACAAAAACATCAAGATCAACACGGATTTAATGTATACGCACCAAAGTTAATCTAATATCTAAGAAAGGTAGAAGGAGATTAAAGATTAAAAGCTTAAACTTAAACTTGATTAATGAAATCAACAATATAAAAGGACTTAATCTTGAAAGATTAAGAGAAGAAAGATGAAAACTTAGTGAGAGAAAGTGGAGAACTTTCTCTCTCTAAAAACTAGAAAGAAAAGTGAAAAATGAAAACTTAAACTAAAAACTAACTCCCCTCCTAATGTGTATTAGGAGGGTATTTATAGGGACAATGGAGGGAGTGCATGTGTTGCATCTTCTTTCTTTCTTCACGTTTTCTCGACTCGATTTAATTCTTTGTCTTTTCTCGACGTCGTCTCGGGATTTGAACTTGTCTTGTTAATTTTCTTCTTTAATTTAGACTTGAGTTCTTCGACTTCATTAAACTTCCGTCTTTAGACTTTTTTTCTTCGATAAATCTTCAGAATAGGCCTTGGACTTCCGTTCTTTTTGCACTTGTTGGAAATACGTTTTTCCAAGGAAAGTCTCGGTCACATCATTTTTAGCATAGATCACGAGCTATAGACTATTTAGGACATTGTAACTTGGAGTGACCTCCCTTTGGGGGAGATTGTTGGAAATACGTTTTTACGTATTTAGAAAGGATCGGTCACTCCAAATATAGATACAAGTATTGGGCTCGTGATCTAATGTATTAGGTATAGCCCATATAGCCCACATGTAGGGTGGGCTATATAAACACCCCTCCTAGCATGTTAGGAGGGGTTGTTGAACACTTTCATCTATCACAATTCCATCTTTCTTTTTCTCTCCTTTCTCTCTCTACACCCTCATCTTCTTCTTCCACCATCTCCATTAAATCAATAGATCTATTCTTTGTTTACCAAATCCCAAGATTACGTAGACCTTCAATTGGTATCAGAGCTAGGTTGCATCTTAGGATTTGCGTGCTTTTGATCTATTGATTTGGTTTTATTTTTTTTTTCTTTCTTACTTTTTATTTTTTTTACAAGTACCAGTTTACTTTACAAGTTTAATTTGTCACGGTTTAATTTTAACTAAGTTTAATTTTTTTTTTTTTTTTTTTTCTTTTTCTTCTAAAAGTATCAGTTTTTCTTTGCTTTTGTCTCGATCTATGTAACTTTGTCTCAAAAGTTGTTCAAAAGTATCAGTTTATCTTATTTTATAAACTTTTGTTGTGTCCTTTTTTTATCATCTTTTGTATCGGAAAAGGGTTTTAAACATTCCGACAGATTGGTCTTTCCGATCACATTCCGACAAGGGTCTTTCCTATCACATTCCGAGAAGGGTTTCCGATCACATTCCGATCGAGCTTTCCGACACTCATTCCGATGGTGTTTTTTGTTTTGACATTCCGATGGTGTTTTTGCTTTGACATTCCGACGGTAATCATTTGTTGACATTCCGATGGATTTTTTCCACCACACTTTAAAACCAAAACAAACACCAAGACTCGACTCGACCATAAACGGACTCGATAAACGACCCCACTTGACCAACAAAACTTGACTCGACCCTCACAACAAACACCCTCGTCTCTTAAAACGACTCTCGACCCTCACCAACACTCTCAAGGCTCACACTCTCACACCTCTCTAACAACTCTCGGACTCACACACTCGACAAACGACTCTCATTTTTCACCTTCGACTCCAAACACCCTCAATACAAACTCGACTCCTACACCCACCCTCACTCTCGATATCCATTCACCTAAGTCACACAATCCCGACACACCCTCAACTCTAATCGATCCAAACAAACCATTTCAAACACACAAACCCTCTCGTCTCAAACCCACCCTCGACTCGACCCACAAATCTGACCCTCGAACCCCTCACACTCTCGACTTCCTCACACACACCCTCGACTCTTAACATAGAATATCAAGACTCAACAATAACAAATCAAGATCTCAGGCTTTCTTTTCGTTGTGTGATGTCTACAAATTCATGACCTTTATCAGATTCATTCACACGAAAAGAAATGTATCATCATCAATCTTATGTGAAGGTTAAATCTTCTTCTTAATTTACGAAATCAAAAAGAGAACCATGAACAAGAATGTTCTGATTTTTTCTTTGTTTCGATAGATGACACTTAAACCAGAAAACAATCACAAAAATACAACCTACCCGAGACCATTTGAAATGATCTAAGACGAATCATTGCACCATCGTGTTCTTCGATTCACAACTGATGAAAGTCAGTCTTCACACTTAGTGAAGCCATCGTCGATTTTATGGTTTTAATACTATGATTAATCAATTCAATGTTTAGATGTGAGTTGAATAGTATGATTATCGGGGATTCGCAGCTTTGGTTGTGATTGAAAGATTTGAGATGAAGTTGGGATTTAATCTGTGTAGAGATGATGAGATTTGATCTGTTTGTTTAAGGTAAGTTGAGGAGAGAGAGACGGAGGGGTAGAATACGGTGAGGGAAATAGGTTTTGGATTTTTGTTGAGACTGTGACAGTATTTATTTAAAAAGAAAAGGTGGACGGAGAAACCAAGGGACATTTAAGCTTTGACCACGTATTTGGCATCTTTCAGAATTTGAAGCCACGTTTTTCCATTACGTGTTGTATTCAAGTAAAACACATTTTCATTATTTGGACTCGTTTTTTTTTGACAATTGGGCCACGTATTTACTTTTACGTATTTACTTTGTTTTAATATAGGATATAAAATTTAAATAAATTGGTATTGAATAAATTGTTTTTGTTTCATTTTATAGATTTTATAAAATTTATATCCAAATTTTTATCATTTCAATTTTTATTCAAATCTTCTTTGTTTTACTTTTATTTTGAAAATTGTTATTTTGGATATTAATTTTTATTTTGGATATTAATTTTATTTTGATAATCAATTTTTATTTTTATTTTTATTCAAAATTTTTATTTTGGAAAATTTTGTGATATTAAGTTATAGACGTGTTAAAGTGACAAGATTTAGTTGACGGGCGTTATTTTTGGAGTGAGCCGACTTTGATTTGGTCTCCGGTTTGTTTTATAAACGTTTAAGCCGATCACGAAATTTTTGAGCGGAGGAAAAGATATATTACCCAACAAAGATCCAAGAATTTTTCATTGAACGATATGGATTCCTGCACTGCTTTGGGCCCAGGAAGCGAAGGGAATGAGCTCGGCTGCTTCTCCTCCAAACTTCCTTCCTTTTCTCCGTGCCCGTTCCGCATGCGCTTCGCGCGCCATTGGCGCTTTGCTCTCCTCTTATTCTTCATTGGACGGTTCGGATGGACTTCGCCGTTCTTTCCCAACTAAAATCGAAAAGGCTTTATCACATCGAGATGTCGATTCGTTTTCCGCCCCAAATGAGATAGGGAATTTATAACTCCCTATTTAGACTTTTTGGCCCTTCATCTTTCTGAATCAAGACCCGGCCCGGCTCGCGTCGTTCCAACAACCGGCGGGGAGCACCTCAGTATACGATCGCGTACAGTAACTGGGAGTCCTATTACACCTAAGGCCAACTTCAATTCACCAAACCAAGGTTCATCTCGTGTAGTGATTGTGGACTCGTACAAGGATATTGAGTAGACGGTTGATGTATCAGACTTGACCCTATCTTTCGTAGCATGCATTCCCATCCGTGTCGCAACTGATTCGGTAAGCTACTCCGGTCCACGGAGAACTGCCTTCGGTCCCCCAAACTGACTTACTCGTGGCAACCTTCCGGCCGCCCAACGACCTATAACGCTAGTCACTACTCCCACCGGGGCTAGGAAGTAAGCCCCACAACCCAAAGCGGCGAAGAACAAATAGAATTTGCTACAAAAGCCGGCTAACGGGGGTATTCCTGCGTATGAGAACATAGTAATGGAGAAGGTAATAGCCGAAATAGGATTCGTTTTGGCTAGAGCGCCCAAATCCGCTATATATTTGACACGGCTTTGCCGTAATGCTGAAACTATGGCGAATGCATCTATCGTCATTGATGCATAAATAAAGATACCAATTAGTAGTGAAGCCATCGTGTTCTTCGATTCACAACTGATGAAAGTCAGTCTTCACACTTAGTGAAGCCATCGTCGATTTTATGGTTTTAATACTATGATTAATCAATTCAATGTTTAGATGTGAGTTGAATAGTATGATTATCGGGGATTCGCAGCTTTGGTTGTGATTGAAAGATTTGAGATGAAGTTGGGATTTAATCTGTGTAGAGATGATGAGATTTGATCTGTTTGTTTAAGGTAAGTTGAGGAGAGAGAGACGGAGGGGTAGAATACGGTGAGGGAAATAGGTTTTGGATTTTTGTTGAGACTGTGACAGTATTTATTTAAAAAGAAAATGTGGACGGAGAAACCAAGGGACATTTAAGCTTTGACCACGTATTTGGCATCTTTCAGAATTTGAAGCCACGTTTTTCCATTACGTGTTGTATTCAAGTAAAACACATTTTCATTATTTGGACTCGTTTTTTTTTTGACAATTGGGCCACGTATTTACTTTTACGTATTTACTTTGTTTTAATATAGGATATAAAATTTAAATAAATTGGTATTGAATAAATTGTTTTTGTTTCATTTTATAGATTTTATAAAATTTATATCCAAATTTTTATCATTTCAATTTTTATTCAAATCTTCTTTATTTTACTTTTATTTTGAAAATTGTTATTTTGGATATTAATTTTTATTTTGGATATTAATTTTATTTTGATAATCAATTTTTATTTTTATTTTTATTCAAAATTTTTATTTTGGAAAATTTTGTGATATTAAGTTATAGACGTGTTAAAGTGACAAGATTTAGTTGACGGGCGTTATTTTTGGAGTGAGTCGACTTTGATTTGGTCTCCGGTTTGTTTTATAAACGTTTGAGCCGATCACGAAATTTTTGAGCGGAGGAAAAGATATATTACCCAACAAAGATCCAAGAATTTTTCATTGAACGATATGGATTCGTTGACTTCAACAGTTCACGAGGGAGAACTACAACACATGCAACTCAAAGAGATCAAACTGCGTAAAAAATCATTGGAAATCTTTCACGAACTCAAGACACATCTTGCACTTCTTTATCCGCACAACATGCCTGATCTTCCAGCTACGGTTCAAATATTCTTTGGCAAAGTGGATAATTTTAAAGAGAAGATTGTTAATAACTTGAATGAGTTACGGTTGCAACTTGAAAGGGAAAATCTTCATGAGGTTAAAACAAAGTTATGTCTAAAAATTATTCGCACACAGTTTAAGGATTTCTTTGCTTCAACAATGGTACCTCCTTTTGATTATTCGACTCCAATCCTTCACCAGCTTTTCAACACGCATACGGGTTGTCAGACTGAAACCTTTAGAAGTGGTTTACTCAATCACATCAATATACTTGAGAAGTGTATTGAGGTCAGGTTCGTTAATTACAACGAGATACGGTTGAAAAAGGGTCAGATTCAAAGAATCAAGGAGTAGTCTAAGTCATTGAATGCAGCAATACCTCATGAACATGATAGAGAAACATGCTTCAAGTTGTCATCAAAAGATGATTACATCTGCCCCGAGCAAGAAATAGATGCCAGTCTGGTCGTCAAGGTAAGCAATGGCAAGGAATCAGGAGGAACGCATGAAACAAGCAGGAAGTCACAAGCACCAACTGTTCAGGTGCCAAGTTTCAACAATATACAGCATGTTGAGCTTTCTGAACCTAATTATGCCAAACATGGGATGGAAAAGAGTGATAGCGATACCACTTCTGATTCATCCGATGTGAGTCATAATAGAGGAGAAAGTGTTCAAAATGCTAAACATCATGATAAGTGTCTTATGACTGCTTCTTTAAATAATTCTGATTCTAGGATTAAAGAGCTTGAAATGATTTTAGCTTAGCAATCCAAAGAGCTTGAGGATGCCAAAATTGAATTTTCAAAGAAAACGGAAAAATTTGAAACGTATTTTGAAAAACTTGAAAAGTCAAACGTTGTTCTTGAACGAAAATTGGATCAAACTGTTCTAGATTCTAAAGCTGAAAAGGATAATCTTTTGAAACAAATTAAGTTGCTTGAATCTAAGTTGGCATCTCAAGATAGATTGCTCAAAGAGAATGAGACTTTAAAAGCTCAAGTTCAGGAAAAGGTCTTTGCAATAGCGGCTCTGAAAAACGAATTGAGGAAAACTAAAGGAACTAGTGTGGACACTAAGCTTGAAAAACCATCAATCTTGGAGAAACCGCCTACAAATCAGTTCATTCGACAACCGACTGCATTTAGATCCGAGCGATCACAATCCTCGAGACCGCGGTTTGCCTCCCAAGTTGATATGGTTCATCTTTCTAGACCAGTCACTCCACCAACTAGGGCCAATATGACTAAAACAGCTTTTGCAAGACCTAATCACATGATTGCATCAAGTCTCCCTAGACACAGTCCAAAGAACACGTCTCGAACTAGTTCAAATAACGTTCGCCATACATTTGGTCTAAGGGAAGCTAAGCAAAAGACACAAGTAAGAGATAGGCATTTCAAACCTAGTCAGATGCCTCCTAGTTTACCCAACACTGCTAACCGTAGCATGTCACATCCTAGGAGCATCAATCAATCATCTAGGAACTCTAGATCTTACTCGGACATTAAATATGCTACTTGTAAAACATGTAGCAAATGTGTCTTTACGGCAAATCATGATTCTTGTATCAAGAAACTACTTAATGAGGTGAACTCCCGTGCTAGACTTAAATCCCAGTGGGTCGCTAAAATCAAACCCATTGGTAAAATGTGGCGCCCCACTGGTAGAACTTTCACTCTTGTAGGAAACGAGTGCCCTTTAACTAGGATTGTCTCCGATTCTACTAAGACTACTAGGGAGGAAATTGCAAAGGATGATACATCACTTAAGCCTGAACTTAAGGTTTTCTATAAAAGGAAACGTTTGCCAACTAAGACAAGTGATTCATCTCCTCAGGTCACCTCTTGCACAAGAAAAGACAATTATGAACCCCCACTTGCTTCTAAGATAGATATCGCTAACCCATATCAAAGCATGCAAATTCCTAATGAGAATGCAGGTACTACAGTTGATGTTCCAAAAGAACGAAGCGGTCCAATAGTTGTATACCGTTCAACTAAGGACACTCTTAGAGTTTGGTTGCTGAAGAAGCAGATATCGGAGAAACAAGTGTCTCAGGGGATTCATGGTTAAGCTTACGAAAAGGACTTATAGTCACATCACAGACTATAACTCGATCTTCAAAGAAAGGAAAGTTTATCGCCGATGGTAAACTTATCCTAACAACGAGAAATTAATTTTTCTCGGGCATGAGCTTATATCAAAAAGATTCCAAGTTTTTAAGCTCATGCACAATGGCTCCTCCTTAAATGACAGACGATGACCCGGACTTCAGAGACAGGGAAGTTTATCTACGCAACGATAACTTACCCTATTAACGAGAAATTAAGTTTTCTTGGACATGAGCTTATCCTAAAACTATTCAAAGGTTTTAAGCTTGTGTATAAGGCTCATCATTAAATATCAGATGATGACCCGATCTTCAAATAAAGGAAAGCTTATCGCCGATGATAAACTTATCCTTAACAACGGGAAGTTTACAACTTCTCGGACTTGAGCTCGTTTTGTAAGATATTCAACATCTTAAGCTCAAGTAATTGGTTTTCAAAACATTGAACACAATTTTTCGAGAATTTCTTAAAAAGGTTTTCTAAATCTTTCAAAATTATGTGTTCAAAAAATGTTTTGATAAAAAGAGCATGTCTTCTGGAATCGATAATATTTACGATACTAGAAATGTCATTCAATAATGACACGGGGTTGTAAATAAAGTTCGAGCAAAAGTTCAAATGTTTTAAAACATGCTCAAAATGGTTTGCTATTATTTCAGATAGTAACCCGCTTTTCATAATCAAGTCAAGCATTTCACCGGAAAGCTTTGACTCAACAACGGGAATTCATTTTCTCGGGCATGATTTACTTTACAACCATGTAAGGGATTGTGTTTACTTTATAACACAATCTAACACGGATAAATGTACGTGTCAGTGCATTTATTTGTTAAAACAAGAGAAATCTTGTTTTTATGAAGTTATCATCTCCACCAACCGTAGCAATTTACAATTGATATCTACATACTCGACGATGCGACTACTCAAACGGCGACTACAGCTCTTTCAATAGAACACGGGTCAACAATTGAGGGGGAGCAATTGTCCAGCATTCAGAATCTTTGACGCCAAAAGTGCCAAAGTTCACATGTTGGTGTCAAGACAACGATATCAATCAAATGGAGTCAAGAGATAACTTCAGACGTGATGAGGCGACCAACATTCGTGAATAAGAACCATGTGCTTCTTTCATATGATGTTCTTCATCATTCAGGTCCAACCTCATAAACCGCTAATCTTGTGAAATCATTATCATATATGATATTTGCACGTGATAAATACCTTACACTTGTGTTTAAAAGGTATTTAATTTACGTCTCAAGTAGTCCCTCATTAATTTGAGGGGGAGCTTGTGTAATTCATGAAGATATATGGCTTTGCATTTTTCTTCCCAAATTTTCTTAAAATGCTATTAAATCAATTGATATTAAAAACATCGATTGGGTTAATATTTTTAATATGGGGTAGAAAATGTGATTTAATATGGGAAATGATTAATCACAAATGGTTTGACTTAACGTGTTAGCTCATCCCTACATGTGCGAAATGTTTTCGGATATCGTGACATATGTTAAGGGGGAGCAAAATGGATTGCACTTCAAAATGGATTTCATGGTGACATATACTTACCCAAAACATCTCTATTCACGACGGTGAAGATTGTGGTGACATAAGGATGGTAGGATAGGTTAAAGTCCAATGATTCCTCTAGAACCGGAGGAATCTTCCCAAGGACATTCCATAGCTAGAAATAGTAGTCCTTAGGAAAGATGGAGAAAGATTGTGAACGTAGCTGAATGCCGACCAAGTACTTAAGTTAGCACTGGAACAATCACAACAAGGTGCTAGTGATGACGTATTGGTAAGCATTGAAGGGGTTGAAGAATGAAAAAGAATTGTAAAGATAAAGGGTGTAAAGAAAGAAGCCCTCCTCACAACTTAGGCAGAAACCGGGTCAATACATATGCTATTAAGATCATTGTTTAATGATTCTTGATATTAAAGACAGACATCATGGACCCAGTGATGCAAGGAACAACCCATCCCAGCTAACTCAGATATCTTTCAAAAGATATTTGTTTTAATCACACAGAGACAACACATTATCTATTGATTTATTCACTCTGAATAAATTGGTATAGAAATGGTGGCACTCCTCTCCAGCCTCCGATCACTAAAATCCAATATGCACGATTGAGTCTAGAGCCATTTGAGATCATCAAATATCTCATTAGGACACACTTTCATAATTCCTTGCTTCTTCACACACTGCGAAAAGTAAGAAAGATCTTAAGAGTCCTACGCAAAATCTTCATGATCTTGCCTGAACATCCGAGTAATACGAAAGTATTTACAATGAAGATGGAAATCCTTCTTGAGCAAACATCAAAAAGCTCATGGTAGGTGACTTGTGCGATTCTTAATGAATCAAACTTGTGATAACTGGAAAGCAAAAGTGGTTTAATTCTTAAATGAATTTAAACACGTTCCAGGCCTCTACGCAATATCTTAGTGATCTTGCCAGAACACTCAGAGTGATACCTTAGTGTTCACAGTGATGAGTGGAAATCCTTCTAGTGTTAACCTCAAACAGCACTTGGTAGGTAACTTGCAAGATTCTATACGAATCAAGCTCGTAACAACTGGAAAGCAACGATGGTGCGGTTCTTAATTGAACTTCACTTGTTCCAGGACGGCTTCAAATCATGCGGATATTATTATCCAAATGATTCACTCTTTATGTTCGCAGTCAGCTTTGGACGGTCGAATAAAGAGAACGGGTTTACCCACGAAATCTTGTCAAGGAGGTTCTTAATTGAAACTACCTGCCACAAGTACGATAGTTAATATCTTCCAACGGTCTTCACCGACCAGAGGTAAAGTGCTACCGATTTAGAATGAAATGTTCAAAGCCATTTCATCCGTGTATATGTTTTGTTGCTAACTGTCTTATGCAGTGTAACAAGAAGGTGGCATTGCGGTGTACAATCCAGAAGAAGTCGTCACCACATGCTAATACTAAATGCACTTAATACTTCATCAAATTCTAGAAAGTCTAAAAGTCAAGTCTTCCGTTGTATCAAACTCTGAAGCTTTCAAGAATTACGAAGGTATAAGTATGTGGAACATGAAGTCACAAGGAGGCAAATATCACAAGTGATGAATGCACAAGGTCAAGGCAAGAGAACATGCTCAAGACTAAAGTCAAAGATCTCATCAGCATATTCACAAGAACAAGATCGAAGACTCAAGCATGGTATGCTAGGTTTAAGATTTTGTAAAATGGTGTGACCTCCCTTTGGGGGAGATTGTTGGAAATACGTTTTTCCAAGGAAAGTCTCGGTCACATCATTATTAGCATAGATCACGAGCTATAGACTATTTAGGACAGTGTAACTTGGAGTGACCTCCCTTTGGGGAGATTGTTGGAAATACGTTTTTACGTATTTAGAAAGGATCGGTCACTCCAAATATAGATACAAGTATTGGGCTCGTGATCTAATGTATTAAGGTATAGCCCATATAGCCCACATGTAGGGTGGGCTATATAAACCCCCCTCCTAGCATGTTAGGAGGGGTTGTTGAACACTTTCATCTATCACAATTCCATCTTTCTTTTTCTTTCCTTTCTCTCTCTACACCCTCATCTTCTTCTTCCTCCATCTCCATTAAATCAATAGATCTATTCTTTGTTTACCAAATCCCAAGATTACGTAGACCTTCAGCACTCTTGATCTTTTGACTTCGTCTTTTCCCGTTTTCTTCGATAAAAGCCCGTGAAAGCCCGTGTTTTCTTCCTTTTTAATCTTTTGGTCCTAAAACACAATAAAAACACAAACCACGCATAATTCCGACTTTTACGACATAAAATACACGTTTTGGTCTTGTTATTATAGGAAATAAGTGGTAAAAGGATAAGTGTTTTCACACTTATTAAATCCTCTACACTTGACCATTGCAATGCCCTCATGCAATGCATTAATTTTGAAGCACGGTTTACATTTTCCATCATAAATAACCCACTTTGGCCTTTATTAAATACTAAACATAAAAAGATAGAAACAAGTAAAGAAATTAAAAACTTACATTTGGTTTTGGCTGCCATGAACGTTTATCATCCTCAAGTTTCACGTTCCCCATACCAAGCTTAAAAACGAGATCATTGTTATTATAAGTTAGCAAACTAACACGAGTTCATGTGGGCCAATTATTTACTTAGACTCCCTTATTCCTAGGTGTATCTCTTATATTTTATTTTTGTCTTGAATGATCACGAGGATGCATTGTTTGACTTATTTCGATAGTTATTTAGGCCGAAAATAAAGTGAACAATTTAATCAATAGTTAGCTAAAGGACAAAATCTTTTAAAACTGCTTCTCGGGACCTCATAAAGTTCATATCTTGGCATAACTCGCTTCACGATTTGAGACCTTTCTCGGACCGATATTTGGCAGCGACTTCATACTTCAAATCTTTGAGAGACGTTCATGAAATAATGGCCTTCTCTTCATAATAGGAATATTTTCACTTGAAGTTTTGAGAGATTCTTCATATTTGGACCACGACTTCTTCATTTTTCTCCAATCTTTATTTTGGACTTTGATATACAACGATCCGCCTCCTTTTAGGACTTGGATCTATTTATCCTCATACCTTGTTAGGGCCTTTATGGATAGACTTCTCCATGATCTTTAGGGGAGTATTTGCTTTTCGTCGTGTGTCTCGATCCTTCATATAGATTTTCGATAAATGATTCTTCACATCACTTTTGGATCTTTAGCAACAAAATGTAGCCCTCATGCCTTGTTAGGGCCTTTTCGGACTCGCCAATCTTCGCATCCCGCTTCAATAAGTTATGCCTTGGCTATGAACTCTAATCCGTACCGAGCAACTTTTAAACGATCTTGGGCTAGAAGCTAAGTAACCTTTTAAATCGTACAACCTTATTTATTGCAGATAAATTTATTAACAAGCGAAGGGAGAATAAGCTTATAAGTAACTCACATAAATTCACGAAAGAATACCAAACTTATAATTGACTCTATCATCTCTCGTTCTCCACAGTTTAAAATCTCAAGTAATGAGACTCGTGGATGCTTAGCCTATTGAATCAAAGTTTTGGGTTTTCGAGTCGCCTATAGGATCTTGCAAATTCTTAAACTTTTTCAAGTTTTAGAAATCGCATTTTAAAGTTCCCTTGATAAACGACTCTCTAGGATCAATTATAGGAACTTGCGAAAAGTTCTTGTTCTTAACCCGTGAGAGTTAAGACTTTCGCGTTTTATAGCTCCCTATATAAAAGCCTAGCAAAACTTGACTTAAACACGTTAAGGATACTAGCTAGAGTAAACTTAGATAAGTAAACTCGGGTTGAGTCAAAATGTTCATGACTAAGAAAAATTTAAAACCACTTTATTTAAGCAAGGAAAGAAAATAACCATAATGAAGAAAAATACCACTATACAACTAGGCCAAAATAGATTAAATTTTTTTGAAAAATGTCAAAAAATCAAATTTTCCGGTTAAAATGAGGGCAGATTCATGGAAAAGACCACTTACTTCGATAAAAGTCCCCCTACACTTGAGATAAACATTGTCCTCAATGTTTAAGCATGTGGGAGTAAACTCCCCTACACTTAGGACATTGTGAACTTTGTTTAAATCTTGCTAAGGAAAGGACAACTAAAGTGAATTCAATGTGAACATATAAGATATGAAATATTGAATCACGAGAGTTTAGGATAGAACCGGGAAATAGGAACACGGTATCACGGTTCGTCAAAAGTCATCAAGGTGGATCTTTGAAGCTTTAATCCCTGCACAACACAAGAAACAAGACAACAAACACATACGGGGCTCCCCCTACACTTATTATGAAAGCAGTAAAGGATAGAACACGGTTTGCCTCCCGAGAAGCGCTTGTTTTTGTTCACCCAGTCACAAGCCTGACTCGACCCAATTTAGTTCATGGGGAACATGGTGAGGGATGGAATCATCTCTTGAGAGATGTCCTCACCAAAGTACAGCATCAAACGCTGGCCATTCACCTTGAAATTGGGCCCATTTGGCTGAGAAAGCTCAATGGTCCCATATGGAAAGACTTTGGCGACGGTGAATGGACCAGACCAGCGGCTCTTCAACTTGCCAGAGAAGATCTTTAATCGAGAGTTAAAAAGTAAGACTTGATCACCAACGTCGAACTCTTGGTTCTTAATCCTTGCGTCATGAATGATCTTGGTCTTCTCCTTGTAGATCAGTGAGTTCTCGTAAGCTTCATTCCTCAGTTCGTTGAGCTCGTTGAGTTGAATCTTGCGATTATCACCGGCTTTGTTGATGTCGAAGTTAGCCCACTTCAAGGCCCAGTGCGCCTTATGTTCCAGCTCGATGGGAAGGTGGCATGCTTTCCCGTACACAAGACGATAAGGTGTACAACCGATCGGGGTCTTATAAGCAGTACGGAAAGCCCACAGAGCATCATCTAACTTATCGGCCCACGCGGCGCGATGCTCTCCCACAGTACGCTCCAAAATTCGCTTCAATCCACGGTTAGAAATCTCGGCTTGCCCATTGGTTTGGGGATGATAGGCGGTGGAAAGACGGTGATTAACACCATACTTAGCCATGACTCTTGCAAATTGATCATTGCAAAAATGAGTCCCGCGGTCACTGATAATAGCACGAGGAACGCCGAATCGAGCGAAAAGCTGCTTTAAAAAGTTCACAACCACCCTCGCATCGTTCGTTGGGAGAGCCTTAGCTTCAACCCATTTAGAAACGTAGTCAACGGCTACGAGGATGTACTTGTTCCTTTTGGATGATGGAAATGGCCCCATAAAGTCGATGCCCCATACGTCAAAGATTTCACATTCCTGTATGAAATTTGAGGCATCTCATCTTTATGTGTGATCTTGCCTTGGCGTTGGCAAGCATCACAATGCTTAACCATTTCGTGAGCGTCACGATAAATGGTGGGCAATAGAATCCAGAGTCAAACACTTTCTTAGCGGTGTAGTTGGGACCAAAGTGACCACCGGTGGGTCCTTTATGGCAAGCAGCAAGGATTTGCAAAGCTTCCGGTCCATCAACACATCGACGAATGATCAGATCAGCACATTGTTTGAATAGAAAAGGGTCATCCCAAAAGTAAGTCTTAACATCATTCAAGAACTTCTTCTTTTGTTGGGATGTTAACCCTTTGATGAGAACACCACCCGCTAAGTAGTTTGCAATGTCCGCAAACCACGGGGTGTCATCAAGATTGAGATTTATAGACATTAAGGTCTCAAGGGGGAAAGAGTCATTGATCTCTTTGTTCGGATGATCCCCTTGGTATGGATCCTCAAGTCTACTCAGATGATCCGCGGCTAGGTTTTCAGCACCCTTCTTGTCACGAATTTCAATGTTGAATTCTTGAAGGAGTAAAACCCAGCGAAGAAGTCTTGGCTTAGAGTCGTGCTTAGTCATCAAGTACTTCAACGCGGAATGGTCCGTGTATACGATGGTGGTGGATAAAACAAGATAGGGGCGAAATTTTTCAAAAGCATAGACAACAGCTAAAAGCTCTTTTTCGGTTGTCGTATAATGCAATTGAGCCCCCGTCATTGTTTTGCTAGCATAGTGGATTGGTTGGAAGTGTTTATTCACTCTTTGCCCAAAACCGTACCAATAGCAAAGTCGCTAGCATCGCACATCAATTCAAAAGGAAGCTCCCAATTAGGGGTAACCAAGACCGGTGCCTTAGTTAGCTTATCCTTAAGAAGATTGAAGGCTTCAATACACTCTTTAGAAAAGATAAAAGGAGTATCTTTTTCCAAGAGGTGGGTCATCGGGCGAGCGATTTTAGAGAAATCCTGAATGAATCGACGATAGAAGCCCGCATGACCCAGAAAACTTCTCACACCCTTCACGGTTGAAGGTGGAGGTAATTTGGCTATGACATCTACTTTAGCACGGTCGACTTCAAGACCGGCTTTAGAGATTTTGTGTCCTAGCACAATGCCTTCTTTTACCATAAAATGGCATTTTTCCCAATCCAGAACAAGGCGAGTGTCTTCGCACCGCTTAAGCATACGTTCCAAATTGGCAAGGCAAGAAGAGAAGGAATCCCCAAAGACCGAGAAATCATCCATGAAGACTTCCATGGTTTGCTCAACCATGTCATGGAAGATAGCCAACATGCACCTTTGGAAAGTCCCGGGGGCATTGCATAAGCCAAAAGGCATTCTTTTGTAAGCAAATGTGCCATAGGGACAAGTGAATGTTTTTTTCTCTTGATCTTGGGGATCGATGGGTATTTGGAAATAACCCGAGAAACCATCAAGAAAGCAGTAATATTCATTACCCGCTAAACGTTCAAGCATTTGGTCCATAAAAGGAAGAGGGAAATGATCCTTTCTCGTGGCATCATTGAGTTTGCGGTAGTCTATACAAACTCTCCACCCAGTAACGAGACGTGTAGGAATCAACTCGTTGTTTGCATTGGGCACAACGGTGATGCCGCCTTTCTTAGGCACACAATGGACTGGACTAACCCATGGTGAATCCGAAATAGGGTAAATCATACCCGCATCAAGAAGTTTGATAACCTCTTTTTTGATGACTTCATGGATTTTAGGATTCACCCTTCGTTGGCTTTGAATTGTGGGCTTAAATTCGTCCTTTATGAGAATTTTATGTGTGCAAAAGTGAGGATCAATTCCGCGAATATCGGAGATTGTCCAAGCGATAGCTCTTTTATGCTTCTTCAACACGGCGATAAGTCGGGCTTTTTCTTCTTCTTTCAGGTCCTTTGCGATGATGACCGGTAACTTCTCGTTGTCTTCAAGGAAAACGTACTCTAGATGAGGAGGTAGGTCCTTAAGCTTGAGAGTAGGAGGATCCTCAATAGATGGTGTAACTAACGATGGATCATCATTAGTCACCTCTTTAGGAGAAGGAGGAGAGAACGGGTCTTCATTGAGAAGTCTCTCAATAGTACGAATGTCTTCATCCCAATCGGTGGAAGAATTATCATACTTAATATCGAGAGGACCCAAGCTAGCTTCGAAATCATCCAAGTCAGTTTCTCCAAAAGGAGTCAATGCCGGAGCAATTGAGGCAACGGTCTCAACATTGGGTAGAGAAGAAAGAGTAGTTTTGCAAGCATCATGAAAATGTTCTTCACAAGCCTCATCGAGAACATCAATAGCATTAACACTCTAATATGAATAAGGTTGCTTAGAAATTTTACCCATGTTGAAGACAATTTTATCGTCACCAACTCTCATGATTATTTCGCCCGCGGCTACATCAATGAGAGTGCGACCGGTCCTCAGGAATGGACGTCCAACGATTAATGGAACACGAGGATCCATCTCATAGTCAACGACAACAAAATACGCCGGGAAGGTGAATTTGTCAACGCCAACAAAGACATCTTCGGCTATCCCCACTGGATAAGCAACCGTACGGTTAGCTAATTCCAAAGTCATTTTGGTGGGGACTAGCTCGGGGAGAGATAATTGCTTCCAAACACTTAAAGGCATTAAGTTTATACTGGCACCTAGATCGGCTAGGGCCATGCAATTCTCTACTCCCGGGAAGTTGCAGGGAATCAAAAAGCGACCCGGATCACCAAGTTTGGTGGGCAATTTCCTTAAGAGCACTGCGGAGCAGTTCTCATTAAGTTGGGTCTGAGCCATGTCAAGAAGCTTCTCCTTCTCACTAAGAAGATCTTTAAACATTTTCGCGTATTTGGGCATGTGAGCGAGAGCCTCGGCAAAGGAGATGTTAAAATTCAATTGTTTAAACATTTTAAGAAAGTTTAAAACTTGAATATCATCCTTGCTCTTTTGCTTCTCTTTCCTCAACCTTGAACGATAAGGTATATTAGATGAAGAAGAAGGCTTTAGGGGAGTAGGATCACTCACAACCATGGGTGGTGGGGAAATGGGGGTAGAAGGCAAAGGAGGTGGGGAAAGTTGCTCTTTTTCCTTGTTCACAATCACGGGTGGAGGTGTAGGAAGCTCGGGTTCCGTATAACCTTTTCCACTATGAGTGGTGATTGCTTTCATCTCCCCTCTTGGATTCGCAACGGTGTTACTCGGAAGAGTACCCGAAGAAGAGGGTTGATTTGGATGAGCGAACCGATCATATCACGTATGTTAAGCGCTTGAGTGCTGAAAGAGTCTCTGATGTCTGCACGAATTTCATTGCTTTGTTTTGCCATGTCATTCCTTAGCTCGGCTCGAATATCGTTCCCTTGTTTCGCCATTTCGCCCTTCAAGTTGATGAATTGACTCTGAAGATTCGTCACCATCTCTCGATTAGTCTTCATGAACGTTTCGACATCTGGATTCAATGCCATCGGTTGATTGAGAGGTGGAGCTTGGTAAGCTTGAGAATTTCCTTGAGTTGGGTATGGGTTTCTTTGGGATGTATATTGATTGGTAGCACGAGGTTGGGATTGGTTGTTTCGGTTATAGCTTTGTTGTTGGTTTTGGTTTGGAGGAGGGAAACCGGGTGGAGCAAGATAGTTGTTTGAACGATAACTTAGCAAGCTACGGTCTCCTTGAGGACGAGCTTGATAGCCTCCCGTGGGATAAGTACCGTATGCCGCGTTAACGTTTTCAGGAAAATTGCCTTGGGTAGAAGGACAATCATTGTAAGAATGAGGACCACCACATGTGTCACAAGAAATAGCAACGGCTTTAGCTTGTTGAAAGTGGTTTGTGGCCATGGTCATGAAATTCTTGTTCATCTCAGCGAGTTGTCGAGAGATTTCAGTCATCTCGGGATTGGAAGTAGTAGAATAAACATTGACTCTCGGGTTAGATCTTGAGGATGCGGATGAATCCCAATTCTTGTGGTGAGTAGTCATGTTTTCAATCAACTCTCTACACTCCTCCGGTCTCCTTTTCATAAAAGTACCACCGGCGGCGGCATTGATCGTGTCACGATCACGAAAAGTAAGACCATTGTAGAAAGTATCAATGAGAGTGACGGGGAGCATGTTGTGATTTGGACAACGGTCGATCAAATCATTGTATCGTTCCCAAGCATCGAAGAGCGATTCATCATTGTCTTGCATGAATCCACTAATTTGGTTACGAAGGCTTGTGACCATGGATGGTGGGAAGTAGCGCGACAAAAAGCGTTGAGTCATGTCATTCCAAGTATAAATAGAATTCTTTGGGAGACGGTCAAACCATTTTTCGGCATGGTGAGAAAGCGAGTGGGGAAATAGTTGGAGGCGAAGGTCATCCATAGAAACACCGGGGGACTTCATGCTTTGGGTGATGGTAATGAATTTGTCGAGGTGTTTGTTGGCATCATCATCCGGAATTCCGCGAAATGGGTTAGTTTGCACTTGTTGGATCATGTGATGCTTCAACGAAAACTCCTGAGCCGTGACGTGCATCGGCGCAATCGGGCCTCCGCGTCCGTTCATGGTGGGTTGACACAATTCCTCCATTGGTCGTAAATCAGGTAGGGGGACATTGTTGTTGTTATTGTTGTTGTTATTCAAATTGGGTAGAGGTGGGTTATTATTGTTGTTATTAACACCAGCCATATCTAGATCTTCACGAGTCTCGGGCTCAGAATAGTTCGAAGATCTAGTACGCATACACCTGCAGAAGAAAAATACAAAGAGAGAATATCTATATAATCTTTTTGGTGCAAAACCTTTTGAAAAGAATTGCTTTTTATGATTTTTTTTAATGTTTTTGTATTTTTGAAGAGTTTTATATTTTTTATGGATTTTGAAAATTTTTGAAGCAAGGAAAATAACGTTCAAAGAACGGATCCCAAAATTCAATGCGTCTCTCACTAGAAACCGTTAATCTTAACGAAAAGAGCCGGCAGCGGCGCCATTTAATACTTGAATTTTACCCCTTGTATAAAATCTTATCGTCCGAATCTCTTCGAATTGATTACCGGTCTAAAGTGTGAGAATGGTTTGGTTGATTATCTATTTTAAACTAATAGCAAATAAGTAAGTGTCGTTGAGTAAAGTAGAAGTATATTAAAATTAAATGCTTGAAAAACTTAAAGACAAGATTAGGAAAATTACTAGAACACTTAATAAAACTAACACTTGGAAACTTTATAAAAAACAAGAACTAAAACCATTGGAATATTCAAAAGGAAGACTGATCGGAATATGCTATCGGAAAGTAAGATCGGAATATTCGAAACAATCACTGATCGGAATATGCTAAGAAGGCTGCAATCGGAATGTTGGAAATGAGCCTCAATCTGAATGATTTTAAAACTAAACCAATCGGAATATTGGTAGTAAGCCCACAATCGGAATAAGCCAACCATCGCAATCGGAATGTTTAACAAAGGGTGCAATCGGAATATAATAAATGACTCAGATCGGAATAATCGAACTTGGCCCAATCGGAATATCCACAAATCACAAATCGGAATATAGCAAAAATCATGTAATTGGAATAAGGCAAAACAAGCCAAATCGGAATATGGTAAACCCTATTCCGATTAACAGGATCGGAATGTTAAGGTGCAAATCGGAATGACCCAAAACCCTTTTCCGATCTATGTGATCGGAATGAGGAGGGAAGTTGGTGGTCGGAATGTAGCGATCGGAAAGGGGTTTAGACCCTTTCCGATTTAGGTGGGATTCGAAAATAAGCCAAGGAATAAGCTATTTTGATAAGCTTACTCCAAGACTAGCACGAATCAAAAGTGAAATATACTAAATAAGCACAATCAACAACTTATCCAAACATAAAATAAGCAAACCTTTAAATCAAATCATAAAAAGATGAACTTTTTAAGAAAACATTTAAAAGTAAATAAGCTAAAAGAAACGAATAAGCCAATAAGCATAAGGAACTTAAAGCTCAATCGAATGAAAGCTTATGTAGGAACAAAAAGATTAACTTTTTAAGCACAAAAACATCAAGATCAACACGGATTTAATGTATACGCACCAAAGTTAATCTAAAATCTAAGAAAGGTAGAAGGAGATTAAAGATTAAAAGCTTAAACTTAAACTTTATTAATGAAATCAACAATACAAAAGGACTTAATCTTGAAAGATTAAGAGAAGAAAGATGAAAACTTAGTGAGAGAAAGTGGAGAACTTTCTCTCTCTAAAAACTAGAAAGAAAAGTGAAAAATGAAAACTTAAACTAAAAACTAACTTCCCTCCTAATGTGTATTAGGAGGGTATTTATAGGGACAATGGAGGGAGTGCATGTGTTGCATCTTCTTTCTTTCTTCACGTCTTCTCGACTCGATTTAATTCTTTGTCTTTTCTCGACGTCGTCTCGGGATTTGAACTTGTCTTGTTAATTTTCTTCTTTAATTTAGACTTGAGTTCTTCGACTTCATTAAACTTCCGTCTTTAGACTTTTTTTCTTCGATAAATCTTCAGAATAGGCCTTGGACTTCCGTTATTTTTGCACTCTTGATCTTTTGACTTCGTCTTTTCCCGTTTTCTTTGATAAAAGCCCGTGTTTTCTTCCTTTTTAATCTTTTGGTCCCAAAACACAATAAAAACACAAACCACGCATAATTCCGACTTTTATGACATAAAATACACGTTTTGGTCTTGTTATTATAGGAAATAAGTGGTAAAAGGATAAGTGTTTTCACACTTATTAACCCGTATGCACTAAATTTATTTTATTCGTTAAATCGATTATATTTGATTAAAACACATATGAAAGCTAAATTTCATTAAGCAACCATCCGGACATAAGATTCCTACGAATCTCCAACACACACATCGTTGGTTAACTAACTTAGTGTATTTTCCAAATGTGAATCACATCTTCTTTTTCCTTGATATTCGCAGTTGGAGAGTTGCTCAAACCTGTTCTCTCCAATCTCAACTGCATTATAAGAGTTAATCAAACTCTTATCGCCATATACATGACATGATACTGAAGTGCAAATGAACCATTAGCTATGGTTGGATTCCATTATGGCCTCAGTTTTCATGTCATTTAGACCATATAACTCATAGTTATGGCACAACAAGTTTCTGAATGCTTCAAAGTATCTACCGTACAAGTAAGTATCGGTCTCCCTTTTGATGTCACTCGTGACATTCTGAATGTTATTAAGAGGTCCCATGACTTAGTTGACACTAATTTCGGTACTATTAACAACATGTTAAATCACATAGTGTTTCTTAACCAAAAGCGAATTACATCGACTTTTGTTTTAAACGCAAACGTTTTGTAAGATCCGTTTTACAAAACCCACTTTAAAGGAAGTCTTTCGACTAAACAATTAAAGGAAATATCAGCTATAACATAATATTTTTACCAAAAAACACATATGTAATATTATGTTGTCAATCTTCATTCAGAAGATCTTAACTTCACATGATCTATTTTTACAATGAAACTTAACAAGGTTTCAGTAAATCCATTCTACTAAAGAAACTCCACAAGGTTTCTATAGATTTACCTTTAAACTCAACAAGGTTTCTATAGATATATCTATAAACTCAACAAGGTTTCAAGAATTATATCTGGTTTATAGTTAAACTCGGCCCAATTTTTACAATGAATTACACAAGTCAAACAAACTCTTCCACTAATTTAATAAAAATAGTGTATGTAATCTGATATATAATGATAACTCATACCATTGTCAACATCTTGTTTCAAAAAAAATTCTTCTTGATTTCATTGTACACGTTTCAAAAGTCTAATAAAATAAGATCTTGCACTTTATGAGATCAATGAATACGTTCTAATAATCTCATAAAATAGCAACTTATCTTTTATGAGATTTGTGTCAAAGAAACTCCACTTGATTTCAATGATTCTAAATTCACCATGATTCCAATCATGCTGTAACTAGTGCCCAATTACATTTACAAGATTCACTAGATTCACAATTGTATTACCACAAGTAAAGTTGTCAATATTCTAACGGAATACAGTTAAGAACTATTAAAACAATTTGTTATCTAATAAACTCGACATGGTTTATACAAACTTGTACCAAATCTGATTCAAAGAAACTCAATCGTGGCTTTATTAAATCTAGGTTAAAACTATAACATATGTAATAAACAACTAAACGATCAGTTTGAAAATAGACTCATCATGATTTGAACACAAACTAATACGATAAACTATTTTTTAAAAATCGTTTATAGATCTGTAACACCAGATCTGTTAATTAAAATTCTGTTTACGTGAAAACTGATTTCCCAAAGAAACACAATCTTGGTTTCCAGAGAATACAGTTTGTATAAAAATTTGTTAATTAAATTAATATGATTTTAGCAAAAAAGTGTTTAATTCTGTTACACATAATCTGTTTTAAGACTGTAGGGAAACTATAACACTTTTATTTATAAATCAAATAAATAAAATTAATTAAATTAACATAAACTAAATAACAGAATATAAATAACAGAAAAACAAACACAAACATAATTATAAACGATAATTAAATAAAACAAACTAAAGAAAAGTCTTACTAAATCACTAGCAAATCGAGATACGTGTTATACACGCTTAACACTAAAGAGCTGAGGCACGTGTTTGACACGCTTCCCTTAAAACAGATTCGCCGTCTGTTTTCCAGGGTACAACAGCCGAAACAGTAAGTTGCACTGTCGAACTTAACAAAGCTGCCAGGAATTTCACCTTTACAGATGCGTACTCCATATGTTGGAATCAATAATAATACTTATTGATTTGATGTGTGAAAAAGCTATGGAATTAGGCCTGTATTTATACACAATAGACTCCCTTCCAGTTTACTCATCCCACCGATGTGGGACAAAAAATAAACTATTTTTCTTCTTTAAGCATGGTACCAAATGCCTAACTTTGAGACACGATATCTCATTCACATCACCTTCATTTTGGACACATAAAAGCTCATTGCGAAGCTCTCTTCAACAAGAACGCGAACCTATAAAGTATCACTAATATATATAATACATACATATACATAATTATGTTCAAAATTGATAAAAAGTTATTTTGCCAACAATATTTATTTTTCAACAGCTAATTCTCATAATTGTTAAAAGGTAAAAAATATGTATGTATAAAGAAACATGCAATGTCATACTTTTTACATCAGTTTAGTCTAGCTTTGTCTAACCCACTTAGAGCATATCAAATGACATGAATTTCGTTAAGCTTGTATTACTTCCGCACCTAGTTTTCAGTAAACTTACTTTTCATAAACTTTTACATCTAATCATATAAATCTGCGATGTTCTAAAAAAAACCATCCACTTAATTAATTAATTCCAAAATATGCTGTTTGACATAGCCAATTATTTATATAGAACATGCTTTCATTTTATGGTTATAGCAGTCCAAGAAAAGCTTCTGATTCAAGATAGAATTAAGAACTGACAAAATAATGGTGACTTAGAAGTGTGTGTTTTGTAATAGGTGTGTAGACTCTAATGACCATTTATAAAATGGTTCAAGCCCGACTTGTAGTGATTATTTATTTTTGAGCAATAATAATCTTTTATACAGTAAAAGAAATTAGATTTTTTAAGAATTTTATTAGAAAGTAAAGATTATAGAAAAAAATAATTGGACCAATCAAATTTTTTGATTTTGACAAATAAACAAAATCGAACGATATAATTGGTAGAAAAACGTCAAAATTAAATTCAATTTAGTTAAATTAAAATTTTTGGTGGAGAAATTTGATGAAAACACACAAAAATATATGTGTCAAATTTGTGAAAATAAAAACTTAAAAAAAGAGAAAAGGATTGATAAAACTTTATTTGTTTAATTTTAAATAAATTAGATAAACTTAATAACAAACTTATTTTCTAATATTTTTTACTAATAACTTTATAAAATAAATAAAATAGCCTCTTAAACTTATACCTTTTAGACTTTTTATTTTAAAAATACAAAGTTTATGTTATATTAAAAAATTAATAAATCACATGATTATAAATATTCAAATAAAAACATAAATTATTGTCTATTTCTATTTTGTCATTTAACAAAGTCAAACAATGCAATTTACGTAAATTATTATTAACACTAATATAAATATCAAAATGAGTGTCGGACCCTAAATATCGGTGTGACGTAAAAATAAATAGACGAGATGCTACATATTACAACATATATTTTTTCAAAGATCGTTATTCGTTACTAAACACACAATGTCTAGAAAATAATTTGCTAACATTTCAGTTAAACAAATTCAAATTCTTTGTGCAACAAATATTTAAACAAAATATCAATTAATATTATCACATAATGCAAAATCATGTAAAACTTGTGGGCCAATGGGCATCGTAACTATTTAGGTATTAAAATAATAATATTGTTTTATAAAATAATATTAAGCATTACAAAATTATGAATTTATAAATCATGTATACGTAAGGTTGATGTAAATGGTTTGTTGATTAATAATTAAGATATAATTATTTAAAATAAAAATATCGAAAGTAAAATGAGTATAAAATTCGAAAAGTAAAAATTAATCTGAGTTTATATTAACTTACGGGGTGTACATTAAAAGAATAACATAATTAAATATATAAACATTAGATGTTTTAAAAAATATATAATATACATAAAATCGAAATAAAAAAATTATTGCTTAATTTATTATTTATATTCAAGTTCCGTACATACACGGATATTAAAACTATTATTATTCACACGTAAAAAAAACCGTTATCTTTCTCTTTCCCTAGCTTATACACACAATGTTTTCTAGACTATCTAGCATCTCCGATGTAGATTTATTGTGATTCGGCATCCTACAGTTCACTTACCATTGCATGTGAGAAGTTTTAGAAGTTTATATAAGAAGGTTTATGTGTAGAAATTAACCAAGGAATGAGAACAATATGCTTGTCCATTTCACATTTTAACTTATTATATATATAGACAATGTATATTTATGTGTTTTTTTTCCTTTTTTCGGGGGTTAACCATTTCACTTGATGAAATTTATTAAATTTCACATGTGCGCAATGGTAAATGAATTGTATAAACTCCAATCCATCTAGTATGTCAACTCACCATAAACCCTTCTTATAAATCTCCGTTGGAGATGCTCTTACACTTCGTTAAGAATCCTGAACGCGCATTCTTGTATTTTAGACTGCATTCGTTAAGGCAATGTTAAGGAAATATGCTCTTCTTCGTTAAGGAAATGTTATATTCTTTGTTTAGCACTTTTATGAAGCTTCAGTGATGTAAATGTAACTGCTCTGTTGCCTCTGTAAAGATTAATTGGCCGTTATTTGAGGTACAAATAAGCACAACTTAGATGACACTTGTGAGGTATAGTTACAAAAAAAGGAATGGTTAACCAATCAAAATGAGTTTCGTTACTGTTGTTGAAGTTATATACATATACCTTTACCCAATATATACCTGATTTGATTAAATAAACCAAAAGTTGAATTTTTGGGTGAAAATATCCTCATTGAGTTTCATTTATGGAATTTTTCTTTAACGACGAGTTATTAGTTAGAGTTGTATATGTGGATTGTCAGGGATAAACTGCAATACCTAATGAATAGAAGACATGTAGAGTATCATAGATTCACAGGTAACATACATATTTCAAGTAAGAAAACGAGATGAAATAGATTTGAACCAGGTACTTAATCTTCAGAAATTAACACTTATAGGATAAGTACACAATTGCATAGTAAATACTCAATTAACAGACGATATATAATATCATACCGATCACTGTCTTTTACATAATAAACCTCAAAATTTGCATTGAAGTGCACACAAATGTAAGCTTGCTCTCTTAGAAAAAAAAGGCAAGGTTGTACGTACCTAAAAAATAAAATCCAAACCCCAAACCCGAACTGAACCAAAAAAAAAACAGTAACATGAAAGGAACACTTATTAAGCAGTTGGTCCAACACATCAAACTTTAAAGCAAGAACCACCACTTGATCATGATATAACTAGTGAGCTGATGGTGATGATGCGAAATGGTGTTGACCATCTGGACCACCTGGTGCAACCCTTCCAGGGTTGGCATCAAGTGACCTTCTCTTATAGTATTCAAGATCAGAAACTTTCATCCCTAGTTTACGTAACAAAAGTTGGCTTGAATCATCATTTTGCATGGCGGCTTGGTCATGGCTTGCATTTGAGGTGATGCAGAAGACAAGGAATATGATGATAATGAGAAACAAGCCCTTTGATGAGAAGGTATTTGCCATTAGGGTTTGGGGATTGTTTTAGATTCTGTTTTAATTGTTTTGGAGAATGTGAATGTGGAGATTGCATGGATACACGTAGTATTTATAGAATGTTGGTATGATGAGAGAGAGAAATGGTGATTGGTGCCATGTTAGTTTAGAATCTACGGAAATGTTTTGAGTCACAACAAAAATTTGAATAAAGCACCATGGATAAGCTGCAATTCTTTATTTGTCATCTTTACACGACGATTCTTCCGAAAAGAACATTGTATTTGATTAAGAATATATCAACATTAAATTTGCCTCGACTGATAAACTTAGGGTTGTAAATGAGTCGAACGAACGCGAACAAAAATATGTTTATGTTCGTTTATTTAATATTAATCAAACAAATAAACGAGTGTGAACGTATAATCGGACTTAAATTGTTGTTGATATTTGTTTATTTAAATTTAAAATTGTTAATGTTCATTTATATTCGTTCATACTTAAACGAATGCGAACGCAAGTATGTTTGTGTTCGCTTATTTAATATTAGTCAAACAAATAAACGAGCGGAACGCATAATCGGACGTAAATTATTGTCCATGTTCCTTTATTTAGATATAAACTTGTTCATGTTTATTTATGTTTGTTCATTAATAACTTAAGTGAATGTTACCGAACAAACATAAACGAACATAAATGTCCATATATATAGGCAAACAGGCTAAAAGAGCGTGTAACAATTTTTTTTTGCTTTAAACGATCTATATCATCATCTTATATACTTATATTATTATTATATCCCAAATATGATCTTAAATAAAAAAAAATCATAATAGCTGATCTTAAAATATAGCAAAGTTACTAAATTAGCATCATTATCGTCATGCTTACATAAGAACATTTAAACAACATCATTATCATAGTTAATATTCACAATAACTTCTATTTCTAACTTTAATATATACTTTTGAGAAATTTATAAGTACATTGTATTAAGTACTACAGTATATTACTAATATATTTAGCACCTTATATTATTTGTTCTATAACTCATTAGTTTTTTAACATTTGGGATGTTAATCAAATGTAAACGAATGAATAAATGATCGTAATCGGACGAACATAAATGAACATTTACGAACGTAAATGAACGAACGAATCCTTTATATACGCTCGTTTATTTAAGTAAACGGACCAAAAATCTTGTAATATCCGTTTATTTATTAAATAAACGAATATAAACGAATTTTTTATCGAGAGATCGACGAATGATTCGTTAAATGTTCAGTTCGTTTACCGTCCAAAATACAGTAGTCGAAGAAATGAAGATACTTTGTCAGTCTTGGATCCTTCATAGGAATAGTAAATAATATCGTAAATGCTGAGTGATTAATTAACGATTCAAAAAGTTCCGTTTTTTTACATGGACGTTTTTGTGTAAGAACTTAAAATAGTATTCGTCGTGTAAACATGTAAAAACATAATATAAGATATATCACCCTTATATGTGTAAGAACTTAAAATAGTATTCGTCGTGTAATTTTGTTCATATACATGGACGTTTTTGTGAAACGACAAGAAAGTGCATTTCGATATGATGTCCTATACTTACGAATTTTTAATGACGTATAGTCACCGGTCGGACTGTTTGATCGGTCCACCTACACTATTCATACCCGATCCAACAAGAATGGATCTCTTCAGTTCGACGAATCCTAACGGGCGTGGCCTAGGATTAGTCGCACGCGGTTTTACGTAAACCGCGACTAATCGTACGCGGTTAAGTCCGAGACAGAATCATAATCTAATTAGGTTATAATTCATCCGAGTTTAAGAGGATATAAACACTTCTTATTTAGAAGATAAGGATCTCGAGTATATGATATATATCTTCGGGTTGGGCCGCAAGATTCAAAAACCCTACTAGGGTTTTACCGAGTATAAAAGGAACCCTTGTGGTTCCCTCAAAGGTAGGACTCTCATACGATCTAAACCCTAACTGATTACTCAATCAAATTGATTACTTACTCTTACGTTAAATTTTAATCATGAGAGACAATCCTAATATAAATTTAATGGTATTTTATTACTGTGTAAAGTATTCAAACAAATTTACTTGCTGATGCAGGAGTCAAAACCTACGAATACTCGGATGACTTACATAATTCGGGTTAGAAAAGTCCAATCTGACTGTTGTATCTATGTACTATAGTAATCTATCATTAGGTATAAGTATTCAGTATTTACTAATATGTTGAATTATTCATATGTGTATTTTTGGGTGCCGCCCCACATTGGTCCAACGTCGGAGTGGTTACTCGACAGTGGTCGGTTGAACATGTTTAAGAATGATTTTATTAATACACTTACTCAGACAAAACATCCAACGAGGAATATTTTTGTCATGAACTTTTATACTATCTACCTATCCAAGTTTTATAACACGTATACCTTTTCTAAAATTTCTAATATCATATACCTTTATGTATTGTTTACAAAGAGTAGTGTCTTACGAGTCAAATTCCAAAGACGGGTTTTGCTTGAAAGCGTATTGAATGTGAAGCTTTCTGGTTTATTAATGTTGGTTCTGTTGGACTACCTTCAACGATAAGGTGTAATATGTGCCACAACAAGAGGGATTGTGTAGAAAAACATGATCAGAAGTATCTCAAACCACAAAACCTTTTATTAACAAAGATTTGATAACACAAAACTGAATAAGAAATATACTAACGACTACCAGTGCTACTCACGTGTAACCCTATGATCTACATGATCATAGTCTTACAATCAAAACAAAATAAATAAGGTTTCTGAGATCAAACTAGAGAGAGAGAGCAAGTGTGTTTATCAAAGAGAAAACACACAGATACAAGAATGAGGCGATACAAACGAAGAAATGAACGCTCATAACTAAATAAAACCCTAAAGGGCCAATAAAGCCGTTGTGGCTTCAAGATGGGCTTGAGCTCAAGTCCAGCAAATACATAAGCAACTTCACAACTTTAGTCCTTATCATCCAAGCTTCCCTTCACACCATGTCCTTGTAGCTAACTGAAAGTTTAAAACATATCACAATCAGTCCTTAAAGTTACCATGGGTTATCAGATTAAGTCCACAAATTTAACATCCCCCTTAATCTGATAACCCATATAGGTTAATCATACCAAGTTTTGTAACAAACTTGTTATGCAAATCTGTTTCCAACCCTTTTGTAAGGATGTATGCAATTTGATTTGCAGAATCCACCTTTTCTGTTTTAACAACTCAACTCAAAAAAATTTCTCTCACAAAGTGAAGATCAATTTCTAAATGTTTTGTTCTCTCATGAAACACAGGGTTGACTGCTATCTTGATAGCAGAATTGCTATCACAGTGAAGTGTGACTGGGAGCAAGTTATCACATTGCAAGTCATTTAAGACTTTGAGCACCCATATCACTTCACTGGTTACTGAGGCAAGAGCTCTATACTCTGCCTCAGTAGAAGATTTGGAGAGAGTGTTTTACTTTTTCCTTTTCCAGGAAACCAAGTTTCCATTAATAAACACACAATACCCAGTCACAGACCTTCTAGTGACAACACATTTTGCCTAGTCAGCATCTGAATAAGCATCAAGAATCATACCTGAGTTCCTTGTGAAATGAATACCCAAACCTGGAGAGCTTTTGAGGTATCTTAAAACCTTAAAAGCAATTTAAAATGAGAGTTCAAAGGACAATGCATGAATTGACTCAAATAATGCACAACATAAGAAATGTTAGGCCTGGTGTTAGTCAGATAAATGAGTTTTCCCATAAGCTTTTGATAATCAACAATGTTATCAAGAAGGGGGTCCTTATTAGTGGGCTGATTAGTGATAACAAGTTTAGAAGGTAAAGGAGTTTTAGCAGGTTTACAAGCAAGCATACCATACTCAGATAACAAGTCCAACACATACTTTCTTTGGTTTAAACAAACACCATTCTTAGTGTCAACAACTTCAATTCCCAAAAAATACTTGAGTTTACCCAAGTCTTTAATCATAAACTTGGTTCTTAAAAAGCTCTTAAACTTTTCAATTTCAGCAATATTATTCCCAGTTATGATTATATCATCAACATACATAAGTAACACAAGAAATAAATTACCCTGAGATTTAGTGTATAAAGAATAATAAGACTTGCTTTGAATAAAGCCATTTTCACTAAGAACAGAAGTAAGTTTGGCCTTCCACTGCCTAGGAGCCTGTTTAAGCCCATACAAAGATTTTTTAAGCCTGCAAACCAAGTTATCACCCCCAGGAAGATATCCTTGGGGTGGTTTCATGTACACAGTTTCATCAAGATCACCATAAAGAAAGGCATTGTTGACATCAAGTTGGAAAATAGGTCAAGATTGAATGATAGCAAGGTTAATCAAGCACCTAATAGTAACCATTTTAACAACAGGGGCAAAGGTTTCATCATAATCAATGCCCTCCTTTTGCCCGAAACCTTAGGCAACAACCCTAGCCTTATACCTTTCAACCTCACCACTAGACTTAAACTTTAATTTCCAAATCTACTTACAACCTAAGGCTTTCATACCTTTAGGGAGTTCAAAAATGTCCCAAGTAACATTTTCAAGCAAAGCAGCAAGTTCAGTGTTCATAGCATCAAGCCAGTGATGATTCTGAGATGCTTCAAAAAAACTTTTTGGTTCACTCATTTTGTTAAGTTGAGTGACAAAGCAAAAATTTTCTTTATCAAGTTTGGAATATCCAACAAAATTTTCAAGTCCATACTTGACTTTAGATTGAACAACAAAATCATTATAATTTCTGGGAAAAACAGAAGGTCTTGAGGACCTCCTCAAGCCTTGACCACCCTTGTAGAAACTAGAAGGGGGGGGGGGGGGGGTTGAATAGTTTCTCTTCGATTGGTGACCAAATTAAAATTACTTTCAATTTGGTTTATATCAAAACTATCTTTTACTTAGAGCTAAGTTGCATAATGATTAGGTTCAATTGAAATGCACTAGCAATACTAATAAGCAAGTATAATGATAATGAAATAAGTAAAGAGAAAGGAAGGAGACAACCTAGTGGGAAGAAACCAAGATTTATAGTGGTTCGACAACGAGGCTCTATCCTCGTTTCTACTCCACTCCTCGAGTACACCTACTCGAGATTTCCACTATATCCACAAGCTCCCTTCTCGGCGGAGAAAACCTTACAACGTTGCTTACATTATTTTCCGACACTAAGCTAAATGTCGAGACCTAATCTTTAGCTAGGACCAATCTACACGACGTTGCCTACTTCACAATTTAATGACACAAGGCTAGATGTCGGGTTCTAATCGAAAGGTAGAACCAATCTTCACGATGTTGCCTACTTCACCATTTTACGACACAAGGCTAGATGTCGAGTTTTAATCGAAAGCTAGAACCAATCTTCACGACTCTTCACTTTGAAGCT
Source organism: Glebionis coronaria (assembly GCA_025667525.1). Classification (NCBI taxonomy): domain Eukaryota; kingdom Viridiplantae; phylum Streptophyta; class Magnoliopsida; order Asterales; family Asteraceae; genus Glebionis; species Glebionis coronaria. The sequence goes on from CM046881.1 coordinate 500,771,123, forward strand.
AAGTGAGAACTTCACACAACACAACTACTAGTCACTTTAAAGTTTAGTGAGAACTCACAAGACACAACCACATCACTTTATAGTTTAGTGAGAACTCCTAATCAAATCTATTACAACTCAACTAGACTTATCCAAGTACACACATGTAGCTTGGATTTACACAACACAAATCCAAGCAAACACATATGCAATGGATGTACACAACAAATCTAAGTATCCACAAATAACTTGGATGAACACAACTAGTCTAAGTATTCATAAATACATTGGATTGACCTAAAACAAAAAGGTATGATGATGAATATGACTAGCTCATAGATTCATCTTTATCACAACACTAGTGAGTGAGTGATCTTCTCATTGGACATGGTAAAGGAGGGGATCAAGAGGATAATCATATGTAAACATCCTTAACAAATTAAGTGATCATTTACTAATGATTATGCTATAGAAAATAGAAAGAGGGCTGAGAAAATCGTCCAAGAGGCTTGCTGGAAAATGAGATTTGACCCACTATTTAAAGGAGACAAAGTATAACGGATCTATAACGGTCTTCTGTGCGCGGTACCTTATCTCACCCCGCGGTACCTTATCGATAAGGTACCGCCTAGGTACTTAAGGTACCGCCACTAGACTCCGCTCCATTTTTTGTCTTTTAGTGGGGTGGGAATATCTGAGGTATTTAAACCCTTCAAAGGATATTCTAACAGCATTTGGAATATGCCATTTTCAAATTTTCATTTTCCATTTTAATAAAACATTTTCTAAAAAAGAAAGTTTATTAAAAATACTTTTGTCTTATTAGCAAAAGTGAGTTTTAAGGATAATCATTTTTGATGATCACTAAGTATGATTAAGAAAGGTTAGTGATATGATTATTACCTTGATGATAGTGTTAGTTAAATAATTCATTTTGTGTTTCTACACTAAATGTGTTGTATGGTTTGTTGTGATCAAAACTAAGAATGATTAGTTAACACTAATAATGTTTTTAGGCATTACTTGCATTAACAATCTCCCCCTTTTTGATTACGACAAACGATAAACTCAATTACGTATAAACACAAACTATGGAATTATTGACTAGTTTATCACTATCATTTCTCCCCCTTTGTCGTAGCAAAAAGGTTAGCATAAGTCTTTGAAGTGCATCGAACTTTGCTAGTAGCTCCCCCTTGGTGGTTGCTCCCCCTTGCTTGGGGCACCAAGTTTGTGAGCTAAGGTGACATGCTACACAAAGGTTAGTAGAAAGGAAAGAAACACCAATGTATATATGATCATTACCTACTAAGTAACTTGAGAGGGAGAAAGAGAAGAAATCTCAAATTAGAAGCAAGTATTTTGCTAAGTATGTCCAAAGAGGTAATTGACAAAATCAAACTTCAATAAAATGAAGATGATAGGCTTGTCAATAGGTTAAAGCTTTAGAATTGATGGAATCACCCATAAGCAATTGTAAAAATTTAACCAATATCAACTCAAAAATAGAATTAACTAGATAGCACATAAATAACACAAAAGTAAAAAAAATAATACAACAAAGAGGATAGTCATACACATAGTATGAGTATCTAAAAGCAATACATATGGAAAATAAACCACTAAGCATAAGCTAGTCTAATAGTGATATTTTCCAAGATTGCTAAAAAAAATAAAACTAAAAAGACGACGATGCATCATTCGAAGTTTTGTCCACCGGAACGAAAACTTGAATAGGAGGTTGAGTGAGGAGGAATTCAAGAAAATTTAACTTCTCATACACATGAGCAAGTTCAATTTGTTGAAATCGGAAACAATCACACGAGGATCCATGATGCAACACAAAATCGTTTGATGTGGGTATGGCATCAAACTTAGGGTTTGGTGGTGATGGGGTAAAGGGTTTGGGAGTGTTTTCACAATGCCTTGTGAGGTTTGGGAAGGTGGAAAGGTCATTGAGTTGGGGGGTAGTGAAGGATTGTGGTGGTGGTGGAACATGTTCTTTTGCTCCGGTGATGGGGTTTATGGTGTAAGTCTCATTCCAATACTTGATTGGAGAGAAGGTAGGGTTTTTGGGTGGTTTGGACGAAGATGGTTCATTCTTCTTAACCCAAACGGGTCGAACCGAGATTTTCGGTTTCTTAGAAAGCTTGGATTAGCAAGCTTTGGGTGAGTGGGGTTGTGACAAAGAAATGTCAAGGTTAGGAATGTAGGAGTTATGCATTGTGAGAGTGTGAGAATGATATCTCAAGGTTATGTGAGAATGAATTCTCAAGGTTGGGAAGGTGTGAGAATGAAATCTCAAGGTTGGGGTATAAGTAAAATGTAATCAAGGTAAGATTTTGAATACAAAATGTGTATTGTCAAGGAATGTTTAGTCAATTTGAGTAAACAATGAATCTTGACTGGGAATAGGGTTTAAAGGTTTTGACCAAAAATTCGTCAAAAGTCTCATTCTGCCCATGGTACCTTATGTGGGCCGGCGGTTCGATATCACTAAGGAACCGCGGGTCCTTAAGGAACCGCGTCCAGAGGACTTTAAACCAAGTTTTTCCTGGGTTTTGGGAAAAACTAAGACTTTTTCAAAAAAGTTGCAAATCTTGGATTTTTACCTCCATTAGAACCAAAATATGCTAGGGTTGCATAAAGCAACACATTCACAAAGAATGTCTTGACAAAAAGTGACAAAATAATTTAGATATCATTTTGAACCAATTTTAGTCAAGTTTAGGGGTTGTGATAGATTTAGGTTCAATTTTAATTTCAAACTGAAGTTGATTAGTGTGCACAAAGGGATAAAATCACACAAAGCTAAATCCATAACACACCAACATGAGACATTCATTAATGAGGAAACAAGTACAAAGATAAATAAAACTAACTAATACATAGCTAGCTTATCATTAAATCTAGATAGGTGGTTTTCTTTGGCTTATTTTTTTGAAAATCTTTATTAAAAGAACTCCGTCATTCATCTCCTAGGAGGAGACATGGAAAACAAAGTAAGCAAGAAATCTTGCAAACCCCTATGTAGTCCATACATATCCATCCTTAGGTTTTGGATGAGGAAGTGGTTGTAGAGACAACATGGACATCTAGGACCATGAGTTTGTTGGAACCCAAAGTAAGGATCACCCAAGAGGAGGGGAAGAGGGACACCCAAAATTTGGATGTTTGAGTTGGGTGAAGGAGGAGGAGGCAAGTTCTCCAAGGGTGAAGTGGGTGAAAGTGGAGGCATGTTCCCCAAAGGGGAAATGGGAGAGTGTGTAGGTAAATCCTCCAAGGTGGGTGAAATGGGTGAGTTGTGAGGAGTCACCAAAATGTCATCAAAGTCATTACCAAAAGGAATGCTTTGGATTGGTTGAGGTTGTGGTGTCACTTCCAAGGGTGCACTTGGAGTGAAGGGTGAGGAAAGCTCATTCATTCTAGAATTGAATGAAGAGGAGGTAGAACCAATGGAGTGGTTCGTACCATGGGTGGAGGAGGTCTTGCATGGTGCAAGAGGTGGGGAAGGTGATGAAGAAATGAGGATAGGAGCATTCTCATTCTTAGGTGTATGGAAAGGTGAAGAGTTAGACTTAGCTACCTTAACCCTTATTTTGAGTGTTTTTCTTGAGGTGGAGGTTTTGGAAGTGTTTGAGGTTTTGGTACACACCATGGTTGATTAGGGTGGTTTAAGGTTTAGGGAAGTATGTTTGATGTGTGAAGAACATGCAAACAAGGTGGGTTTAAATGGTTGAGGGGATGATCCAAACTAGTAATGGGTTAAAATCATTTTAGGTGAATAATGAATTTAGATACCCTAGTTTAGGAAATGTGCAGTTTATTACTGAAAATCATGTAAGGTTTACACAAAATTAAGAAAACAATGTAAAGCAAAGATGCTGTCGTGCACAGTGGCTGGCGGTTCCTTATCTAGGACTGGCGGTACCTTATCGATAAGGAACCACGGGTCAATATGGAACCGCGTCCAGAAGGTTTTCAAAAATTTCCCATTTTAGTTTTTGATAAACCCAGATTTTTCCCAAAGGTTTTACAAGCCAAAGTTAACTACAGATCATAATCTAATAAGCTAACTATCATATGGCATGCACAAAGCTATGTAAAACACAAATATGATGGCATAATTAACATTAAGGAACGAGATAAATGATAATTCTAACATGCAATCACAAGTTAATACATATCCAAGATAAAATAAAATTGTTCAACAATACATGTTTACCAACATGTAATCTTAGAAAAGCTTCAATGCTTTCACCTTCTCTTCTTCCCCAATCCCTTGATCATATTCCCCAAGAATTTGAAACCTTTTCTTGATTCAACCCGGTGTTCGTGCAATTCCCCTCGAGTTCTAAGGTTTTCGCGGTAAAGATGCTCCATATTGAGATCTTCCGGTACTTCGCTAGAATGATGAGGAGGAGGAGCTAAGTCTTCAAATTCATCCTCGAATGGGTTTGAGGATGGATGGGAATTACTCGAAGAGTGGAAATGAGAACTAGTACCCATGCCGTCACCATCACTTGTTGGCATGTCCATGTCCTCATCATCCATCTCTTGATGAACAGATTTTCTCGATCCTCGATCGCTTCTTGTCTTTCTAGCATATGCCTCTTGAATGGGCAACATAACCCGATGAACCGGGTAGAAGCGAGAAAGATCAAGGTGGGGAAAATCATGCGCAACCCTTTTGAAAATGCGAGTTAGAAGCATAGCATAGGGAAGGTTTGTCTTGGGCTTCAAAAGGGCATAATTGATTCGTCGAGCGATATAGAATGCCAAGTTGTACTTGGTGGATGTGAAGATGCAACTTAACATATGCACCATACACGCCGGGATATGATCTCGGTTTCCACCAAGACAAAAGACATTCTCCCTAAGGATATTGGCCCATTGAACCATAAAATCCTTAAGGTCGCTAGAGAGCACTTCATATTGATTCACATTTTGTACAATTTAATGAAGGCTTCTCACAACATTACCATCACGCTCTTTCGAGACGATTTCAAGAAGGAACTCTAGATCAATTTCGGTGTGGTCATTTGGAGGTTTATCGAAGGATTCCGTGAGAGCATCAAGTCTCCATTTATCCGTAAAATGACAAGTGCCTTCATATGGCACACCGAGAATTTGACCAAAGTCTTCAAGAGAGTATTGAATCAATTGATCATTCAATACGAAACGAATGAAGATTTGTCCATTGTATTCAAACATGGAGTAGGTGCTAAAGAATTCAAGAAGGAATAGGGGGTAAATATCTTCTTCTATGTTGAGCAAGCAATCAAACCCCGAAAGCTCAAACATAGATAGGATATAGACATAACCCGTTATTTCCTTGTCAACGACTCTACCCTCATGGAAACAACAAGTGGAAAGGGATGGAAACGCGTTTTGAAGTTGGGGGGAAGCATAGGTTTGGGAGATGTCGAGCATATAATCTTTAGTGTATTGATGATCTTTTTGATATTGAGAAGGCATGATTAAGTACCTAAATACAAACACAAGACAATATTTCTCCAATCACTCATATGAAAATCAAAAAGGAAAACGAAAAATGAAAATGTGTTATATCAATTTCTTGACAAACATAGGATTGAATCCATATCATTTTCATGTTCACAATGTGTCTATTCCATCATTGACCAAGAACACATGATCTATGTTAGATCAACAATGTATTGGATCATTGGTTTTTCAAAACAAGGTTTTTAGGTAAGCATTAACAATGTCATTACCTACTTGTTCATGGGTTCATCTCAAATCCATAATTCAACCAAAATCATTTAGCCTAAATTCGGATTTGTTTTATAAGTGGGTTTTAGTGAAATCTTAATGAATATGAACCTAAGGAATCATAGTAAAATAACTATGTCAACCCACATTCCTATTAAGGTTTTAATTCAATTTCAATTTTAAAAATCCCCAATTATAAAAGGATGAACCCTAGAACAAAATAGATGAAATTAAAGAAAATACTTACAATTAATTGATGCTAGATGATGGATGAGTGAAACCCACAACTTGGAATCAATTAATTTGAGTGATTGAAGGTTTTGGAAGCTTCAACAATGGTGGAAAAGGTAAAACCCGTCGGCTGTGTGTTTTTGGGAGAGAGAGTTTAGTTTGAAAAAGAATAAAAAACAAAAACTGGCGCTCTGACAAAAGTTTCTGCCCGCGGTACCTTATCGATAAGGTACCGCGGGTTTTGAGCCGCGGAGGTAAGGAACCGCCGGCATAGGCTGGTTTCTATCTCTGAAAAACGCGAAATTTTGAAAATCCATTTTTTCTAAAATACTTAAAATTAAATCATGAGCCTTTTAGAATATCATTGGATCATCATAACACTAAGAAATATGCCTTAATGAAGGATTACGAGTTAAATCAAGATCGAAAAGAACCGAAACGGACAAACGACTACTCGTAGCAAAACGACTAAGTGGAGAGAAATCAAGGGAAGTGAATCAAGACTAGGATCAATGCTCAAGGGATTAATGACAATCTTCAAATAGTTGAAATGAAGAGCTTGTGTCATATATAGTGGTTTAAGATGTGCCTTTCCGGCGAAACGATAAACGGCTTTGGTAATGAATAAACACAAAGCAATTATTCACGTCTAAACTAAGATCACTTTCAATAATAGTCTTAGTCTAAACCAAAATATGAGCAAAGTATTAATTCACTTTCTCTCCCACAAAGGGCCTACTAACCGTATGGGTGCAAACCATGGAAATTATGCTTGATACTTTAAGCTTCTACTAACTCACTCTACATCACCATAGTGAGTCAAGTATCCAAGAAATGAAGGTTTGAGAGGATAAAAGAAAAGAAACACAAACCACAAATAAATGTCAAGGCAAGGATGCCAAGAACAAGCACATAGTCAAGTAATGATCAAAAGAATGATCAAAGGGCGTGTGGAAGAACGAGAGCGTACCTTGGCCACAAAGAGCAATCCATGAAGGAATAAGTGCTATACCCAATCAATGACTATGATGAGTACTAAGTCTTCAAGGACTAGTATCATTCCCAATCATCTTGGTATCATTATTCAAAGATGTTGAAGATCAATGAAAATGATTCTTCTACAAGTGCAAGTAACTCAATCCATAACCAATAAATTGATTGATCTTCATGAGTACCTACACAAAGCAAGATGCAAACTAGTAGATACATTTCAAGAGTATATCTAAAATGCATAAAGGCTACTAATCTTAAGTGGGATGCAATATGTTTAATTAAAAGACCTATTTTTCAAAGAAAACATAGTTTTGACCAAAGAGAAACTTTAGTACAACTAGACCTTCTAATTTGAGGAGACAATGGATCGATCCAAGTTTTAAAGTACAATATACTTCAAAGATCTTGAGTGACCATCACTCTGATATAAATTGTAGAAACTAGAAGGGGGGGTTGAATAGTTTCTCTTCGATTGGTGACCAAATTAAAATTACTTTCATTTTGGTTTATATCAAAACTATCTTTTACTTAGAGCTAAGTTGCATAATGATTAGGTTCAATTGAAATGCACTAGAAATACTAATAAGCAAGTATAATGATAATGAAATAAGTAAAGAGCAAGGAAGGAGACAACCTAGTGGGAAGACACCAAGATTTATAGTGGTTCGACAACGAGGCTCTATCCTCATTTCTACTCCACTCCTCGAGTACACCTACTCGAGATTTCCACTATATCCACAAGCTCCCTTCTCGGCGGAGAAAACCTTACAACGTTGCTTACATTATTTTCTGACACTAAGCTAAATGTCGAGACCTAATCTTTAGCTAGGACCAATCTACACGACGTTGCCTACTTCACAATTTAACGACACAAGGCTAGATGTCGGGTTCTAATCGAAAGGTAGAACCAATCTTCACGACGTTGCCTACTTCACCATTTTACGACACAAGGCTAGATGTCGAGTTCTAATCGAAAGCTAGAACCAATCTTCACGACTCTTCACTTTGAAGCTAAGTGAGAACTTCACACAACACAACTACTAGTCACTTTAAAATTTAGTGAGAACTCACAAGACACAACCATATCACTTTATAGTTTAGTGAGAACTCCTAATCAAATCTATTACAACTCAACTAGACTTATCCAAGTACACACATGTAGCTTGGATTTACACAACACAAATCCAAGCAAACACATATGCAATGGGTGTATACAACAAATCCAAGTATCCACAAATAACTTGGATGAACACAACTAGTCCAAGTATTCATAAATACATTGGATTGACCTAAAACAAAAAGGTATGATGATGAATATGACTAGCTCATAGATTCATCTTTATCACAACACTAGTGAGTGAGTGATCTTCTCATTGGACATGGTAAAGGAGGGGATCAAGAGGATAATCATATGTAAACATCCTTAACAAATTAAGTGATCATTTACTAATGATTATGCTATAGAAAATAGAAAGAGGGCTGAGAAAATCGTCCAAGAGGCTTGCTGGAAAATAAGATTTGACCCACTAATTAAAGGAGACAAAGTATAACGGATCTATAACGGTCTTCTGTGCGCGGTACCTTATCTCACCCCGCGGTACCTTATCGATAAGGTACCGCCTAGGTACTTAAGGTACCGCCACTAGACTCCGCTCCATTTTTTGTCTTTTAGTGGGGTTGGAATATCTGAGGTATTTAAACTCTTCAAAGGATATTCTAACAGCATTTGGAATATGCCATTTTCAAATTTTCATTTTCCATTTTAATAAAACATTTTCTAAAAAAGAAAGTTTATTAAAAATACTTTTGTCTTATTAGCAAAAGTGAGTTTTAAGGATAATCATTTTTGATGATCACTAAGTATGATTAAGAAAGGTTAGTGATATGATTATTACCTTGATGATAGTGTTAGTTAAATAATTCATTTTGTGTTTCTACACTAAATGTGTTGTATGGTTTGTTGTAATCAAAACTAAGAAAGATTAGTTAACACTAATAATGTTTTTAGGCATTACTTGCATTAACAACCCTGAACATTGTTTATAGAATCATCCCCAAGGTTTCCTTCCATGTTTTGAACATGAGGGGAAGGAATTGGATGTATATCTAAATTTCCCTTAGAGTTTGCATTTTCATCAAGTGTGGCAGCCTCTTCCCTATTCAAGCTGACATCACTGGTATCATTGCTTGAGGCAATGTATCCAGTGTCACCTAGAATTAGAGGTGGGTTACTAGCACTTGGTGACAGATTGTCACCATTATGTTTAGCTGCTCTCTCATCATCATTGGGAAGTTCAGGGTTATCAAAGTCAAAAAAATTTAACAGATTTAAGTCTTGAGAAACATTTTCTTTATTAAAAATATTTTTATTGTAATTAAAAACAGAGTCTTTAAATGGAAATATGGTTTAAAAAACTTAACATCTCTAGAAACAAAAAACTGATGCCTATCAAGACTGTAAATTCTATATCCTTTCTGAGAACTATAATAACCCATCATAACACATTTTTCAGATCTGCTAGAAAACTTATCTGAACTATTAAGAATAGTAGCAAAACACAGACATCCAAACATTCTAATGTGAGAGAGCCTAGGACAAGTATTGTAAATCATTTCAAAAGGGGTTTTTCCATTTAGCACAGAAGAGGGAAATCTGTTAATAAGATAAGTAACAGTTAGCACACATTCAGTCTAAAATTTAAGAGGAATACCCCCTGAAACATAAGGCATCTAGCAACATTCAAAAGATGTCTATGTTTCCTTTCAACAATACCATTTTGTTGTGGTGTGTAAGCACATGAAGTTTGGTGTATGATGCCATTGTTTTCACAAAAAAATTTGAAGTTTTGATTAACAAATTCAGTTCCATTATCACTTCTGAAAATTTTAACATTACCTTTAAATTGATTTTTAATCAAATTATAAAAGTTTTGAATGTTAGAAACCACTTCATCTTTAGTTTTTATAAGAAACAACCAAACAGCCCTAGTATAATCATCCACAACAGTCAAGAAGTATCTATGGCCAGAGTGACTAGTAACCCTATAAGGACCCCACAAGTCAAGATGAACAATGTCACCAAGTTTTTTGGTTTTATGATCACTTAAGGGAAAAGGATTTCTAGTTTGTTTAGCTCTTTGACAAACTTCACAAAAAAGATTTTCTCATCTTTATCAATTTTTAAAGATTGTTTAAGCACATTAAGGGCAGGGTCAGTAGGGTGTCCAAGTCTACAATGCCAATCATAATGAGACAGAGAGCAGGTAACAAGTTTGTTTTGATTTTTACAATTAATACCTTCAGTATCTAAATAGTATAAACCACCACATTGTTTACCAATCCCCATCACCTTTTTCCGATTCAAATCCTGATTAACAAAGAAGCACTTGGTTTCATCAAACACAACAAATATTCTATTATCTTTAGCAATCTTATACACAGATATCAAAGTAACACAATACTCAGGGATAACCAACACATCAACAAGAACCAGACCATTAGGAAGCTTAAGGTTACCAATTTTAGTTATAATAGCCTCAGTACCATTAGGATGAGCAACTTTGATTTTAAGATGAGAGATATCAAACACATTATCAAGTTCCCTATCACTATCAGTCATGTGTTGGTTAGCCCCAGAGTCAATAACCTTCCCATTGTAAGTCATCCCAAGTTTAGAACTGGTGTTAGAACAATAAAACTTATCAAAGTTTTCATTAAAAACCTTGCTAGAGTTAAAAACAGTACCTGCCATATTGGCTTGTACATTCTTTCCAGTTCTACTGTTATCTTTAAAAAGAGAGAGAAGAGTAGCCATTTGCTCATTAGAAAAACCTGTAGCACTAGTAGAACCAACAGAGTTATTAGCCACATTTTTTCCTTTAAAGTTTTGATTTCCCCTTTTTTTATGAACAAAGTCACTGGGGTACCCAATGATCTTAAAACACCTATCAATGGTGTGACCATTGTACCCACATTTTTCACAAACCAATTCAGCATTAGAGGTAAAGTTGGGTCTCACAACATTCTGATTATTGGGTCTAAAACCAGTATTACCATTGTTAGGTCTAAAGTTGCCTTGATTACCATTCTGATTAAAGTTGTTGGTTATGGGTCTCAATATATTAGCATTAGGGTTATGATTTCTTTGAACATTGTTTCTGGTGGGCCCATTAGACAAAAAAGCAGTGGTCTGAGCCCTTTGTGAGTGCCCAGAACCACTGTTTGAAGCCATTCTGTGTGATTCCTCAGCAGAGATGATGGCATAAGCCCCCTTAACATTAGGATGACTTTCTCTAGACAATATAGAACTCCTAATACCTATATAAGAATCATCCAACCCCATTAAAAACTGCATAAGTTTCAATAACTGATTATGTTTTTTAAACTTACTAGAAGTAGAACAAACACAAGCAGGTAATTAATCATAGCATCATACTGTTTCCAGAGATCATTCAACTTATGATAATAATCAGAAAAATTACAACCATTTTGTTTCAAGGTATTAATCTTATGGTGCAAGTTAAACATGACAGAACCATCAACCTTATGATATGTTTCCTTTAGCTCTTTCCAAACATGTTTTGCCTTTTTTGAAAAAATTTGTCCAAGGATTGACCATGTCCCATTGCCTTGCTAAAACCTCATCAGTTACAGACCTTTTACAAGTACCATCAATAGAACCAATTTTATTTTTTCCTTCCAAAGCAAGTAACATAGCATTAGCCCAAACTTGATAGTTTTCAGTTCCCTTAAGTTTCATAGTGACAATAGTTAAAACAACTGAGTCATTAGGGTGCAAGTGCAATGGGTCACTCAGGTCATGCTTACTAATAAGTGTAACTGGGCCAGTTACACTTATAGCATCATCATCACCATGTTCAGACATGGTGAAGGGTCAAAGGTCAAAAAATGAACTCACAATACTGCAAACAAAGTTCCCAGGAATCCAAACCACTCAAGGGTGGTAGGTCAAGGGCAAGCAGCAAGGAGGATCCAAAAATAAAGGGTATGAAAAGAAGAGACTACCAAACCCCCAAAAAACAAACAGAATAATAATAAAGAGAACAAATAGTAGATAGCAAATGAAGAGAGAGTAGCAGAGGTGTTACAGTGCAATAAACTAAAGCTCAATCAAACTGTCACTCTTAGATTCACTTAGTCTAAAAAGTGACGGAACCTCCAATTCACAAACCCCAAAAATTTCTTCAAGGAAAAAATTGGGGAAAGTGACCTAACCAGCGAACAAACCACCAAATCAACAAGGAAACAGGATTAATCACCATCAATCGAACAAGTCACCAACAAAAATGAAACCCTAATTTTTTTTCAAAAAATTAGGGATAATCACTTTAATCAAGAGACAACACCACCAATCAACCCAATCGTCAATAATAATGAATAAGAGAGCAGATCTCAGAAACCCTAATTTTTTCTCAAAAACATTAACGGTTCAAAACTTTGATTCAAGCAGTAATATTAACAGATCTAGCTATTTCAATAGCATATCTTTTCAAAAAGTATAAATAACCAAAAACCCCCAATTTTAACAAACCCTAAAATATTTTTCATCGAGTTTTAACAACCTGTCTCTGATACCATGTAGAAAAAACATGATCAGAAGTACCTCAAACCACAAAACCTTTTCTTAAAAAAGATTTGATAAAAAACTGAATAAGAAAAATACTAACGACTACCAGTGCTACTCACGTGTAGCCCTATGATCTACATGATCATAGTCTTACAATCAAAACAAAATAAATAAGGTTTCTGAGATCAAACTAGAGATAGAGAGCAAGTGTGTTTATCAAAGAGAAAACACATAGATACAAGAATGAGGCAATACAAACGAAGAAGTGAACACTCATAACTAAATAAAAACCTAAAGGGCCAATAAAGCCGTTGTGGCTTCAAGATGGGCTTGAGCCCAAGTCCAACAAATACATAAGCAACTTCACAACTTTAGTCCTTATCATCCAAGCTTCCCTTCACACCATGTCCTTGTAGCTAACTGAAAGTTTAAAACATAACACAATCAGTCCTTAAAGTTACCATGGGTTTTCAGATTAAGTCCACAAATTTAACAGATTGACATGACACCACATTAGTAAAGAGTTGGAATCGTCTCACATGAGTTCAGGGCATAATGTCGTAATCAATGAACATCTAACATACGCAAGATAAAAGGATGGTATATATCAAGTTGAGACGTCACATGGGGTTAAAGGAAGGACTCTATGATAACCGGTAATAGATCCATATGTCGAACCAAGATGGGACAACGTATAATCAAGTAGCTATTTTAAATATAGTAAATGTGTTGGTTGCGCAAAGTTGGCGGGAAAAGTATATCGAGATGTTGTAGACGATAGCACAATATCGTGTCGAGACATGATGTCACATTAGATGGAAGTGGAAGCGTGTAATTGAGTAATCCAAGTGGGAAGAAAGTTATTACACGCTAGATCTTAAGTCGTTCGAAAGTGAAATGGACTAATCAAAGATGAAAGGTAATACCTACATGTTAGGACACAAAGAGCCGAATGTTGAATATCCTAATAAGGCACTAGGAGAGATTAAATCCAAATCATTGGATGGATGTTGTTTGTCAAGGAGAATGACAATGTACAAGGTCGTGCACCAGTTAGTTGTGAGAGAATGCCACAAGCAAAATTCTGCACCAGTAGAAAAAATACATTTTACAACGACTTTTTAAAACGTTTTTAACTCCACCGCTTTAAACAACTCAAAGATATTATATGGAGTGGTTAATAGAATAAAACTAATATAAAATATGTTATTTAAAACAGTTTATTTCTCTTTTTAACATTATCTTATTATTTACCGCGGTTGTATATAACCGTTTCAAATGAATGCAACATTTTATAATTTAATCATATTTTTTGAAACGGTTCTATATTACTGTTTTAAATAAGTTTAATATTTTATAGTTATAATCTTATTATCAAAGATTGTGTATACAAGAATTGTCTTTTAACTTCTTTTTCTCACTTTTTTTATTCTATCAAATCTAAAAAACAACATCAAAGCAACAATCATACACATTTTTTCTTCTCATATCTCAATAAACACACATATAAGAAACTAAGCCCACACAGTCGTCCGCGCTAGCTCACCGAATCCGTGAAAAGATGTTTGCTACATGAGTTAGGTTTGTTGTAGATCTAAATATTTACTTTCATAATTGTAAGGTTTGTTTAATATGTTGTAGATCTTGTAAGTTGATGTTTACATATTTAAGCCTTCATATTTTTTTCTTGTTGTTGTTCTTGCTGCAGATTTTGTGAGTTTGGATATCTATTAGATTAGATGCCGATTTATTTTACTTTGTAAACTTGTATTTTTTATTCTTTCATTTGAAGAACAATTATATAATGGCTATAGATGATTTATGTATTATTGGTGATAAATTACAATATATATATATATATATATATATATATATATATATATATATATATATATATATATATTGTGGATTTTGTTGTTGCATTAAAAGTATAAATTTAAAACAGTTCAGTAGATATCTATCTTGCTCAAAACTTAAGAATAATGTACTCGTATAGCATACTAGTTGATCTAAAATAGTACTTTAGTTGTTCTAAAAATAAAAATTATAAAATGAAAATAAAATGTGGTGTAATTTTAAAATTATTTCAGATTGTTTAAAGCGGTTGTTTGATAACCGTTTCAAAAAACCATACTCATTAAAAAAATAATTTATCATTTAAAATGGTTTAGAACCGTTCTAAATAACATAGTTTATTATTTACTACGATTTGTGATACAACGGTTGTAAATCGTTTTAAAAATCCTCATATAACCGCTTTAAAAAGCATTTTATGTAGTAGTGCTGAAAGGTTGGGTCTATTTGGAAGTCTGTTGACTGCGAGGATTTCTGTTTATTTTGTTAAAGTACCCAACCATAAAATGTAGCACGTGTCACCAACATAGTACTTGACATGACTCCATACTAGTATGGAGATGAGGCTGCTCGACATGACTCCATACTAGTGCGTGCCACCAACGAGCCTCTATAATACACAAAATGAAAGGCTGGTCTTTGTAGGGTTAAGAACTTCACGAGAGGTCGTAGAAATGACTTCGTCCTCATTCCATTGAATTCACTCTGAAAAAGAAAATGAATGATTGATTGATTTAATTTTAAGGCATTGCCTTCTTCTTTCTAAATAAGGAGACGAACATAACCCGTGCGTTGTACTAAGGTTGTAGGGTATTGTTTATCTAGTATTTAGGGCGTATGTTGGTGTTAAGGTCAGGTAAATGTGATTTGTTTCAAAGTCTAGTGAAGATCATGGCACGTGTCATGCATGAAGGTTATAAATGAAAAGCATTGTATACTAGATGTACGTTTGTATACTTGATGTACATTCTGAGTCTTGTTACGAGCGTGTGTAACCGTGCTTTGCACCAGGCTTGATATTTGTGAAAAATCAAATATTTACTTGTTGTTTGACTATTTAGGGATTAATTAAAACTTGTCGTGTGATGGTTAGTTTTATAATGCATTTTCTTTTTATTTTCGTGTTTACATGAATCGTACACAATTTCTAGAGTTATAGCTTTTCACGGTCGTCTAAAATTTTGAGCCTACCACAAAATAAGGTAACAGTAAGAGCACCTAAATGGATAAGACGTTAAAATCCCGTTACTTATTTTATTAGCAAATAGATACTTACGGTAAAAGATGTAAACATTTTGCTCGGTTTATAGTTTATTGCCTGTTGTTGTGTTTACTAAATGTAAAAGAGTTCGGGGGAGTAATATGCTAAATACTACATTGTATTGAATTGATAATAAAAGACTGAAACTACATGATTATGAACAAGCCAGCTAAGCTAGGTTAATTAATGGGCCGACCCCTAATTACTAATTCTAACATCCACCCAAGCTGAGCATACATGCCCAACTTGTTACAAATTGAAAACCCAACAACGATTAAAACTCAAAAAACGATAAGCATAAGTCTTCCACGAAGAAATGATCAAAATCTTCAACGAACGCAAAAATAATCGATTTCACTTGGGATCAAACTAAAATATGAAGTAACCCACAAGGTCTCAACTGAAAAGCAGATCCAGAATGACCAAAACAACCAGAATGTCTCAGCTAACCAGAATTTCCGAATGACGAAGTAACCTGTCAATACATGTCTCAACAAACCAAAGAACTCTAAAAATGAAGCAACGTGTGTGAGGTCTCAACTAAACAAATATGTCCCAAAACGAAGCAACTTGGGTGAGGTCTCAAGTCTCAACTAACCAAAGAACTCTAAAAATAAAGCAACTTGTGTGAGGTCTCAATTAGTCAAAACCCAAAAAACCGAAACAATTTATATTCATGTCTCAACTAACAAAAATTTCCACCAAACGAAGCAACCTGTCGAGGCAAGATATGTCTCGTTAACCAAAGAACTCCAAAAATAGAAGCAACATGTGTGGTGGGTCTTAATTAACTAAAACTCAATTCTGAGTCCAAAAATCACAAAGAGCATAACCAACATCAAACGATCCTACCAAGGATCAAACTTACAACTCATCTGACGAGGATGAAACAAAACATCGTCAATCAACGAGTCATAAAAAAGCCTCAACTCACAATCTAAAAATAGATTATAACTTCAAGAACACTAGACATTAAATAACCATTTGTCACTCGTAAAACTCAAAATTGATAATCTATTATCGAATCTAAAAACTAAAAAACTAAAACTAGGGCATCCAAATACCAAATTCTTCTCCATCATCACTAATCACTAATAATCAAGATGAAAACCCTCTAACAAATGATCAATACCATCCTTCAAATCGCTAAAGAACCCTAGCAAAAAAACGTGACAATGTGGCATATCCTAAAAAAGATCATCCCAATGTACTTTTTGGAATCACAATAAAAAAGGGATCTCGAAAATATATGGACTCACACAGTGGCGTGTGAGGACATGTTCCCTTTGAGGTGGTTTCCAGCGATGGATTTGGGGTTTTGCATAAATGAGTTTGGTTATATGGGAGGTGAGATATAAAATGTACTCTAATGGGTGCTCTCAAAACCAACTAGGTATCTCAAGGTACCTTCTTCAAAACTAAAATCAAAACCCTAATTGGAAGTAACTGTAATTATTATTTACTGATCCAAGCTTTGATACCATGTAAACAATGTTGGGGGAAAAGTAAATAGAGAGTACATTGTATTGAATTGATAATACAAGACTAATACTACATGAGTATAAATAAGCAATCTAAGCTAGGTTAACTAATGGTTCGAGCTCTTATTACTAATTCTAACACTAAACAATATACAATTGTTTATGTCTTGAAATTAGAAAATGTTAAACATAATGTGAATGAAAATACAATTACCTATTTTTTACAATGACTTAAGAACAAATTTACTCAAACAAAACTTATTGTATAGAAAATTAATACTTACTAACTCAAAAAAGCTGATAATCTTTTTATATATTGATTTTAAAAAAGAAGCCAATAACATCAAAACTTTTACTTAGTAAACTAACCATACTTAGTGTGATATAAAAACATAAGCCATCCGAATATTACTATTATTCTCACATACCCAATCACACTTCCATATCTTATCTAACCAACATATAAAATTTAGATCTTACTAACATCTAATTTAGATCTGTCGACTTTTTTCGTTACCTTTTCCTTTCAACCCCGAAATTACAAACGGATCTCAATGATCTTTTTCCTTTTTCTAAGTCAAACGAACGTCATAAACTTTTTCGAAAAGTCAGATTTTCAAAACGAGGGTTTTCATAAATCGGAGTAAGCACTTAATCGTCATATTGGCACATAACATACTCGGCTCAAACAATATATCATCGACCCAATAGAGTTGTAACCGGCTCCATACTCGGTCTAATATGAATTGTTACTAATAGACCCATTAACCAATTCTATGTTTCGGCCCTTTGTATCCTTGACCACGCGACCCATCATTTTGATATAACTAAAAACAATATCGTTATACAAAACAAAATGAGGATATTTAATAAGACAATAGCCTAATTTTCCTCACAGTGTACCTAATCCTTCATCTTCTTTCATCCGCCTTTACTTTTCTTTCTCTCCAAACTCATATACGCTCCTATCTTAAATCAAAAGGAATGGACATCTATCACAACCTTATACCTCATATCAAACAAATACATCTCCATCTATAGTAGATCTAGATCTACTTAATCATAAGACTGGGTGAACACTGCCCATATTATACACCTTCAATCGAGTTACCATAAAACAAAAAATGCATGAATCAACCCATGCACATCATATCATTGATCAAACCATTTGCGCCCCTTAATTCGAATCCCATTCGTTTGTTTTCCTTTAAGGTATCCAAAGGAGGTCTAAGTTAAGTTTCTTCATATATGTTTTTTATTTAACGAAATAAAAGAGAGAACGAAACATAAATATTTTAGTTCTTCTTTTAATATTTTAGGATGTGTAAAGAAAAAAAAAGCTTTCGATAGATCGATGATGGATGTGTGAGTTCACAAAAATCTATAAAGATTTTATAGAACAATGAATTTGAGATCTTTCTATATTGTAGTGTATTTGGTTCATTTCTGATTTTAATAAATATTCGAGACATTATGATAAAGGAGATGGTATTGGTTAGGATTTGATTTGATGAATTTAGATAATGGGTTTTATTGATGAAAGTTAGATGATGCTTCATGTTGTTAATGTTGTGAGAGAGTCTCTTAGAAACCTGAATGAATCATGTGAGACGCTTACTTTTTTAGGGATCCCTAAAGCATGTATATTGGGATCTTATGAATTATGTCATTGTTGTTAATATGACATGGTTAGAGGAAATCTTTGTTTGCTCGTTGTGATTTTGAAACATTATATAGTTGGACAATATGGTTGTAACTAATGGTAAGTCAACCATTCGTATGCTCAATATTATAACTTCATGAGTTACGTGACTTCAGAATTCTTTTAATATGCAAATTGAGTTGTGGTATTGAATATTGCATCATAAATACTCCATACTAAATAAGTGGACTAAAGAATGATTGAAGCGTATACAATTAAAATCGTGAAAACTTAATTACTCCTCATTCAATATGGGGACTGAATCTTTATATATAATGGATTAGTACCTAAAAACGCCATTTATCGTAAGGAAAAATAACTTACAACATTACGGTGCACATTTTACTTATTATAAAAATGGATATTTTCTTACTATTCACAAAATATTGTTTTTTTTGTCCAAGTCACATAACAGTAATTTGTATGTTTAAACATTTAACATGTTGTAGTATGATGGACATAATTAGTTGTATGAAACTGATGAGACTGCAATTATACATAGTCTCATCGTCCAAAACAGGCTTTAAATGCATAAAATATCATGAAAAATACCAAATATATGCTTGTGTTTGTTACTTGTGTATTTTAGGTACGGATATTGAGAAAATGACAAAAGATCACAAGAAACATGCAAAAACGAACACGGGAAATGAAGTCGCACAATGAACCAAGCTCTAGTGATGATTTTCCAAGAATAAACCTTGAAGATTTGAAGATTATACAAGAAGGGTCCTCTAATATTGAAGAATTGAAACTTTAAACCCTTGTATAATCATAATTACAAGTTTGGTCCTTAAAGTTTGTCAAATTACAAAAATGGCCCTCCACTTTGAAGAATTGGCAAAAATGGTCCCTCAACAATCAAGACTTGTCAATATTAGTCCTCCAAAAATTCAATCATACAAGTCAAGACCATTATCTATGAAGAACATGCCAAATCAGCCCTTCAAGAATCAACAAATGGCAAGAAATACCCCTGAAAATACTTTGGAAAAGTATTTGAGGCCAAAGTGTGAAAAGTAAAACTTGCAATACAAAGGAAATCCGGTTTTATGTATTCAAGTTACAAATGAAAGGCAAAATAAAGATTGAGAGCTAAAGCTGGCTAACAAACAAAGATACCTATACCACTCACACCTCAATACGTGTCCCACTCACTTGAATCAACCAATCACACATCACCCTGCTTCCACCTCAGCCTTCCACTTTTAACCAACTTAACTAATATCTGATTAGTTAATTATTTGGCGCCTAACACTCTTTTTAAACCCAAAAACAGATAAACCTTGCACTGTTTAACGTATGAACACAATTGGGTTTTTCCTAATTACATGTAATTAGACCTTAATACTTTCCAGATTAATGATTAAGGTGCTAATGAACACAACCCAACTCATAAACTTGAAACCTCACCAACCAACAGCCCCACACTTGATTCCCTTGCTACACTTTGGGAGAAAATGACAAAAGCTGCCAGCCATCCAACGACCAAGCTTCTAGCTTCAAACCTAAGCTTATTTTTTAGCCTTTGATGCTATTTGACTCTTGCCAACTCACACAAAAAAACCAAGAATCTTTCACATGAGCTCAAGTTATTCAAATTTGACAAGGGCATTTTTGGGACTTCAAGCATTAGGTTTTATATTTTATCAGTTCTTAGCACATGTAAGGCTCTATATAAAGCCATTAGGTTACAACATACCAACTTGTTCTTGGTTTTCCTTAGTCAAGTTTCTGTAAATCCTTGTTTTCAAGTGAATGAAAAAAGTGTTTGAAAGCTGTAACGAAATCCAAGTTCCAACCTTTATATTTTTTTGTTATTGATATATGTTTGTGAGTTTTAAGTTTCAGAGATTGGTTTTAAAGATTGTGCAAAAGTTTGCAAGTTTTTCCAAAAACTATTTTTTCTAAGTTCTTGTTCAAACACTTGAACTTTTTGGGCTATAGGTTGATCATAGCACCCTGATAAAGAGTTTATCAAGGTGTTGTGAGGCTTGTGGTTTGGAAAGCATCAAGGAGTGGGGAACCAACCTTGAAAAATCTTGGTAATTTTCATTTTCTGTTTTATAATTTTTGTGTGTTACTAATCTTATTGATCTTAGTAGCCTGTTGGAAGCTTGTGGTTGTTTAGCTAACACATAAGCTCAAACATACGTGAGTGTGGATGTACATTCATGAAGTTTGTCTTAAATCCTTGAAAATCTGATATAAAAGGGTGTTTTAAGTGATTTTGTTATTCTGCTGGTATAAGTGTGTTTTTATGCCTGGAAATTGGTTCTTGATTCATATGTTGTATGTTATGATACTTATTTGGGCTTAAATCAATCTTGAGAATACTTTTACTTTGTTAAAATTGATTTTGAAAAGTGAAAAGGGTGTTTGGGATTGACTGTTGGTTCAAGTTTGTATGGTTTTGAGTTGGTATTGTGTCACTGTTTAAGTTGTTATCTGTTATTGAGGTGTTTGAGTTCTGATATATGCAAAATTTGTGCCTTAAATCACTTAATCAAACAATTGGCTATAAAAGTGTTAAGACATTTTTATTGCAACCTGTTTGATAGATCTGAGATCTTGAATTTGGATTTGGTGTCAAGTATATCAGCAAACATTGTTCTTATGTTCATCATTGTTCATCAGTAACTGTTCTTGCTTAGATCTTGTTCATAAGTTGGATTCATTGCATGATAAAAGTTAATCTGTGTTTCTTTAAGTTGTATTGAGCTTGTGTATGCATTTGGTGGTTTGTGGTTAGATTTTACTAGCTTAAAAGTAGATTATAATCATCAGACATGCTTATTACTTGTCTGGAAGATATCTGAGCAAAGATTGAATTAACTGCACTGATTGGCTGGGTGTTTTTGTGATTGTTTGCTTGTTATTGCCTCCTTCTGATTCACTGATCACAAGGGTTCTTTGATTGTCCAAAAAAACCAAGTGAAACTCTCTAAAATCCAAAGTCAAAAAGTCAAGGCAGTGGGAACTCCTTTCCCCTGCTGCTAGCCACTGCTAGTTATAATTGGTCAACAGCTTATTACTTGTTCATTCTAGCTTATTCCAATGTGAAAAAACTTATTTTTTGTATTAGGTCTTAATATTTTGAGCTTATAAGTGACTCTGGAAGTTTACAGATTTTGGTTTTAGGTTTTGACTAGAAAACGACTATTTTGTCTTTTTCAAAATCAGCTTTTTGCTTATTTCAGCTTATTGAGTGTGCTTATTGGAACAATTTTTGTTGATTAAGCTTAGTTAATCCATTTGTAACTTATTGCAACTTGAATCAGCTCTTGAAATAGCCTAGAACTCAAAAACGACTATTTTGTCGTTTTGTGAAGAGAGCTTTGGCTTACTTCAGGCTTATTTCTTGAGCTTATTTCAAGTTTATTTTTGCAAATAGCTTAATTAGGTCAAAAGAAGGACGTGGGTAAAATTTTATCTTATGGCATCAGCTTATAACTTAATGGGCCAAAAAGCCCATTAAGAATAAGATGTTTAGAAATAAGCTAGTTTAAGCTCATTTTCAGCTTTTGGGACTCTGGAAAATGGTGTTTAAAATCAAATTTTAAGCTTGACTGGAGCTTTTGGGCCATTTCTGAGGACTTTTTCTTATTGGGCCCAATTCTAAGCCCATTAAGGATCTGTTTGGGTATTTGGCCCATTTGAAGGCCCAATAGGGGTGTTTTTGGTATTTCAAGTTCATTTTTTGTTTAATTAGGTTATAATAAACTAGTTTGCAAGTTTTTAGAATTTTTTATAATTTTTGAATTTTTAATATTATTTTATTATTAAAAATTAAAAGTTAGATTTTTCAAGTGTTTCTATTTTTCTTAGATTAAATACATTAAGTTGGGAATTTTACAATTTTTAGAATATTTTTATTGTCATTAGATTAATTTTTAGAATTATTTTAAGTTTTAATAATTTTTAATTATTTTTAAATAGTTTTAATTATTTTTAAATTTTTTAAAAATATTTTTAAATTTAGTTAAGTCATTTTAGAGGTCTACAAGTTAAAAAATCTCATTTTGGGCTTTATATTAATTAATTTGATCTTTTGGGCTTTAATTAGCATTAAAAAATTATTATTTAATTAAATAAAAGGTTTGAGTGATTTTTGGTTTTTTGCAAACTCTAATTACTTTTTTTTAGGATTAATTGTAATTTTCTAGGAAATTTTAGGGTAAATTTTTAATTTGGTCACTTTTTACAGTTTTACGTGCACGACTATTCGTCTTAGTTTAATTCATGATCGTAACCGTCATTCTTTTCTAATCTCTTTTCTTCTTTTCATTTCTCATCAATATAATCACAAACCATTAATCATTTCTTAACACAATGCACAAGCCTCCTTGAGAACGATCGCCACTTTTGGGTTATTAGTGCTTGGTTTTCCTAAACCGACACTTAATACTTCCCACTTTTGCGCTCTTTTCCTAAAGAGTAGTAAAACCACAACATCATTTTGGCGCCGCTGCCGGGGAGGCGTGTTGTGTTTTAATTTGAACAATTGTTGATTTTATATAGCCATAAGAGCTAATTGTATTAGTAGAACTCTACTAATACGTATTATCGTTTTTTTTTCGTTTTTCTTGTGAAATTATTATTACTATATTGTATTCAGTATCACAACAAATACAAAATATCTCCAAAAGTGTGAAAACACAACCTTAATTGGGATTTGATCTCCTAATTATTGTATTCGAATCTCAAACAAAAATAAAAAGGCAAAAATAGATAAATACTTTCGTGAAGCTCGATTTTGAAAAATACAAACTATAAGGTGGGTATAAGGCGGGTATTATAATATATACCCTGAGGAAAAAGGCTCTTAAGTGCTTCACGTCGCCTCATTTCCCCGCTTGCTTGTGAGTATTTTTAGATTAAAAGCTAATCGAGGGTTTTGCCGCCCAAAGTATTATTATGTATCATATATATTTGCTTGGTTTTCTTTGTGATTAAACCCTCTTGAACAGTTTGGTTTTCACCAAAGTTCTAAAGTCATTTGAAGGCGTTCACTCCACGTGATCGTTTTCATTCTTTTGAGGCTTCTTTAATCAAGAGTTTGATTCGAGGAGATATTTGGTAGATTGTTGTCTACGAAGATACACAAAATCCAAAAAAAAATTAAAAACAATCAAAAACACAAAAAAAGTGAAAATCCACAAAACACCCAAAAAGAATCTTCTTTGCTCACCTCCCATTCTTCGTCAAGTTTATGCTAACTCGTAATCAAGCAAAACGAGCTCGTAAACGTCGTCAAAGTCAAGGAAATCAAGAGCCTTTGATTGAAGAACAAACTCCAATTGTCGAACCCGTTGTAGAACCAATAGTCGTCATGGCTAATCATACTATGATGGAGTTGCTTCAAGCACCCACCGAGGGTTTTGGAGAGGCCATTGTGATTCCCGCCATCCTTGCGGAGAACTTCGAGATCAAGACGGGTTTAATGCCTATGCTTCAAGCCAACAAGTTTCACGGACACGAAAAAGACAACCCATATTATCACATTAGGCAATTCAATCGTCTCAGCGCGACAAGCAAGTTTAAGGATGTACCCCACGATGCCATTAAGATGATGTTGTTTTCATACTCGTTAGATGGACCCTCCAAGATATGGCTCGAGAAAGAACCCCCAAATTCGATTTTGACGTGGGATGATCTCGTTTCTAAGTTTGTGAATCAATTTTTTCCACCATCTAAAACAACAAATTTGAAAAACGAGATTTCACGATTTACTCAAAGATCTAATGAGAGTTTTTCAATGGCATGGGAAAGGTTTAAAGAAATGTTACATGAATGTCGACACCATGATTTTTCCGAATTGCATCAAATTGACACTTTTTATAATGGGCTTAATGATCATGAACGAGATTCCTTAAATGCCGCCGCGGGTGGTAATTTTTTGTGCAAAACGACCAATGAGGCTTTGAAAATCATCGAGAATAGGTCTAAAGTTTATAGCCCTCGTAACACACCGAGTGTTGCCACTATGGGTTCGTCGTCGTCGTCTTGTAACATGAGTGCCTTGCAAGATGAAGCAAATGAGGAGAATCGGTTTTTCGATAGGTTTTCGACTCTTATGACTCATTGGAAAGCACAAAATGCTTTGAATTCCGCTTCGGTTAAAGCGGTCACCAAGAGTTGTATTTCGTGTGGTGGAGCTCATGATTTTTCCGAGTGCATTACCACGGATGGTAACACTTCGAATGCTTATGTAGCCACGGGAACTTATAACCAAAACGGTCAAGGTTCCCGCCAAAATCAATCTCCACAAAATCAAAATGCTAACAACTATCGAAACAACAATCAAAATGGTGCTTATCAAGGGAATTCACGTAAGTTCAACAAGGGTAATTATCAAGGTGGAAATGGGCAAATTTCAAACCAAAACCAAAACCGTGATTTTCAAACTACCATACAAGGTT
Organism: Glebionis coronaria; assembly: GCA_025667525.1. Classification (NCBI taxonomy): domain Eukaryota; kingdom Viridiplantae; phylum Streptophyta; class Magnoliopsida; order Asterales; family Asteraceae; genus Glebionis; species Glebionis coronaria. Next base: position 500,796,366 of record CM046881.1, read on the forward strand.
TTCAAAATGCTCACACTAAAAATATTAATGGAGAATTTTTGGATTATGCAAAGGCAAACGATGCTAAGTTTGATAACAACGTGAGATGATTAGCTTAAGATCCGAGTTGAAAAACGAGCTTAAAAAACGAACTTGCTAATGAATTGAAAAATCATGCTAATAAAATGGAAGGAAATGTTCAACGACTCCAACAAAATCAACAAAAAATGGAGCAAGGTCAACATGAGATTAAGCAAGAATTGTTAAAAGCAGATGCTAGGCAATCTAAGTTTGAAGATCGAATGGGAAAAATGTTTGAAGCTATCATGTGTAAACCTTCTTCTTCGGGTGGTCTTCCTAGTGATACTATCGTAAACCCGAAAGGAGAATTGAAGGTTATTACTACTCGTAGTAGTAAAACTTTCAAAGAACCTATTTCTCGTCCAAGTACTTCTACGGAGAAGGAAATAGAGAAAGAACCCGAGGTGGTGGTTGAAAAGGAGCAAATTCCAATCCCAAAAAGTACCGCTCAAACCACACCTACGGATGAACCAATACTAATAGTGGAACCCGAGATTCCAAGGCCGTTGCCTATGCCCCAACCCACACCACCCTTACCTTACCCTTCAAGACGAAACAAGGAAAAGACACAAGAACGTAACAATTATCAATTTGAATTTTTTATGAAAATGTTTCGTGACTTGAATTTTAATATAAGTTTTGCCGACGCCTTGGTCATGATGCCTCGATTTTCCGCGAACTTCAAAAGTATGTTGAATAACAAAGAGAAATTGCAAAAGTACTCTAATTGTTCTTCGGTTTTTCTAAGCCGCATACCTCAAAAAGTCGATGATCCCGATAAATTTTTAATTCCATGTGTAATACAAGATATGGAGGAATGCTACGCCTTGGCCGATCTTGGTGCTAGTATAAATTTGATGCCTCTTGAGATTTTTAAGTTGCTAAATCTTCCTAATCTCACTCCTTCAAGAATGTCAATCGAGATGGCCGATCATTCTACGTTTCTAGCTTGTGGAGTAGCCGAAGACGTCTTTTTGAAAGTTGGAATGTTTTACTATCTCGTGGACTTTATCGTTGTTGACATTCCCATCGATCCTAAAGTTCCTCTAATTTTAGGTCGATAATTTTTGGATACCTCGAGAGCTCTTATTGATGTGCATGCTAGGAAAATCACTCTACGTTTCAATGAGGAAGAACTCGTCATAAATGCAACTCAAAACTCTACGCTTTCTCATGTGTATTCTATCACGTCTTTGAACAATGTTAATCCCATCAAAAACATTTGCAAAAGAATTTCAAAAGGAGTGTTAGGAGTTGTTGATGAAAACGATTTTCCGTCCCCTCCGCCGGTGGAGGTTAACAGTGTTAAGCCTACGTCTCCAATCACGAAAGTTTCTTCGGATGATGAATATGTTGACCCCGATGGGGCGGTGTTCTTTGTTGACAAACGTTTTGAGAACTTACCACCACCAAAACCAAAATGGTTTTCAAATGTGAGAATTTTTAGTGTGACTAACATCGTTTTAGAAACACCAAATATTTTTGACATAATCAAGTCGGGTTTTCATAAGGAGTTTTCAAAAGATGAAAAAGGAAAAAAATTTGAATTGGATTTAAAAGATTTTTCTACAATGCTAAGTCCGTCCCTCGTGTTTTGAGTGCTACAAGCTCGTCTTCTCCTTTTGTCGATGCTTTGTGTGGACTTAGTGTGGGGGAAGCCCCTTATGTTCCCTCCCCTTTCTCCACCGAGGACGAGATATTTGATCCCGGAATTGCTTATAAAGGGAAATCTCGGTCTTCCACCGATGCAATAAATGGAAAATCTTTCTATTTGATTGGTGGAAGAAAAAGCAGATGAATAGCAAAAAGCAAATACAACTTAGCAGAAAAAGAGGCAAACCAAAATAAGCTTTGAAAATCAGTAATGAAAAATTATTCAGCAGGTTTTAAACTCAAAATCAACTCAAAGCTTAAATCTAGCAGACTAATATAGCCCAAATAAGCTATCTAATTAATCAAACTACTAACACAAAATTAATTCAGCAAAAACTTATAAGAAATTAAACATCAGCTATTCTAATTATCTAGGCAAATTAACATCAGCAACTTAAAAGCCAAACATAAGCAGTTTTAGAGCAGATTTAAACAATAACCAAATAATATTAAACAAGCTAAAACAGATATCCAAAAAAACTGACGAATTAAGCTAAGCAGTTCCAAACAAAATAAATTCCAAAAATAAGCAAATTAAATGAACATAAGCAAAAATAAGCCAAACTAGAACAAATAAGACTCAAACTAAACAAACCAAACGGATCTAAACAGACTATTCATTTCAAACATACCAAATAGATAAATCAAAGCAGACTTTAAACAAACATAAATAATCTAAATAAACAAACATAAAAATAACTAAATAAAATCAAACCCGATGTTGAATCCGTTGAGCCGAAGGGTGAGCGTTGAGCTCCCTTTTGGTTAAACCGAATCAAACACCACCACCTTAAATCTCACCATAATCATCAACTAGGAACCAAACAGCTTCTAGAAATCCTCGAACCAGTATTTTTAATAATCTTCCAGTGGGGAAGCTTATTTTTTTTTTATATTAATTTAACAGAAAAATGATATAAAGTAGATTGTGAGTGAATTTAAAGAGACAAAATTAATTAAAAATAAACTTTCATTAATAATTAAAATCATTACAAAACTAGAAAGATTGAAAATACAATTGACCTACAATCTAATTTGCATAAAAATAAAATTAAAACTAATTTAATCCTACTCCTAAATTAATTAAAAAAAGAGTAAAATAAAGAAAATGGCATACTTTTGATTACAATTTGTGAGGGGTTTTATAGGCGAACCCAAATGCCTTGTTGATGAAGATTGGTGCCCACGGCGTATCATCCTGGCCCTTCTTTCTTCTCTTATCTCTCTTCTCTTGAATCAACGGCAGAAATCACCCAAGGGTCACACGGATCGCCCTCGTGGCGGTTTTGTGTTTGTTAGTGCTGAGATGGCAAATAGGGATTGGTGGATTGATTGTGGTGAGGTGGTCATTACCAATCACAAAGGGAATGGATGCCACGTTGGAAGAGGAGGACCACCTATTTTCCATCTTGCTCATCCGAAATCCATGGGGTATTAATTGGGCGCGTGTGAATTAAGTGTTAAAGGGAAAAACCCCAATTTTTACTAAGTGATTAGTGAATATGGTAGATTAGGGTTTTGGGTAAAAAAAACAATGGGGAGGCTGCGTTTGGGGGAGAGAAAGAAGGTGGATGCGTGTGTTTTGTTCTTGTTATTATCGAATGGCAGTAAATAGGTTAAAAATGTGTGGATGTGGGGAAAGTTGTGAGTTGACCATTTATTTGTTTAACTCCACATTGTTTCCTCCGTCTAACTATTTCAATCAAATGGGCTTTGGCCAAAGTTTACTTCCAATCTGTGTGTTTATTAAAAAGACTTGGGCCATTTGGGCTTTTAAGGGCAAAACTGATTTTACTTGTTTTTGCTATTGGGTTTAAAAGCCCAATAGATTCAATATAGGACCCACAAGCCCGATAACTTTGATAAATTAAATCCCCAAATAAAACGACTTGATCTTTGGCATTTTGGTCTTTTCTTCAAAATCGTATCGATTTTGCCGGGTTTCGTGATCTTCGGCACACTTTTGGTCTCTTGACTTTGTCTTCATCTCTTTGTGGACTTTTCTTCAACATTTGACCGTGAAATCCCGTGTTTTCTTTCCTTTTGATCATTTGTACCTATTTAACACAAAAACACAAAACCACGCGTAATTCCGACTTTTACGATATTAAACACATGATTAGGTCTTGTTTTTCCTTAATTTTAGTGGCAAAAGGATAAGTGTTTACACACTTATTACTTACCCATTGTCCCACCCTTCTATTTATTCTCATCTATTTTCTTTAAACCCTTTGGGTTTGTGTTGGCACATGTTGAAGTGGCGTTGATTTGTTTATCCAATGAAAACGAGAACACCATCTTCGATCCCGGTATTTTGCACCATCAAAGGACTTAGTCCTTAATACCGGTTGTTTTTGGGCCTTGTTTATCAAGTAAGCCCCACCAAAAATTAACCATGCCATGATTATCCCTAAATGATCACATTTATGGGGGATTCGAGTCGAGCTTTTGACTCGGTTATCAAAAACAAGGTGCCTCGTGGGGGAGACCCATGCTTATCCATGTACATATTATCGCTTTCTAATGTAGTAACGTGTGGGGATTTGTGCCCTTCCAACCTTTGTTCCATGGTTGTTTGTGAATTGTGGATTTTAGATGATCATGATCTTCATGATTGGAGCCTCTCGTGTTCGTTTTGTGGGAGTACTCGATTGTTTGCTTTGAAGACTTTCTCAATATCCATGATATATCCTTTTATGTTATAACCTTAGGTTTATAGCACACTTCATAAACGGCTTTAAATTTAACGGTTACACCCTTTCCATGCTAGATTAAGCATTCGACTACGTCTCTAGTATGGGGGTTTTCCAACCCTTAGACTCGAAACATTGAGGACAATGTTTAACTTTAGTATGGGGGGGGGGGGGGGTGAATAGATACTTTCCTTTCCAAACCTTCACGCTTTCCAAAATTTATCTTTTTGTTTATCGTTTTGTTGCAAAATAAGGCTAAAAATGGCCAAATTTTAAAATTTTTCGTATTTTTCATAAGTGTTTAAGACACGAATGTATATTTTCCGATGGCGAGAATAAGAGTAATTTTTTACTCGACCGTGTGTGTAAGGCATTTAGCTTCGATTCCTTAACTTTATATTAGGCTAAGTCTCTTAAATGAGAACGAGAAATGATAGAGTTAATTATAAGTTACTATGCTAAACGTAGAGTACTCGTATTCTTTCAAAAACTCATGTGTTCTCGTTGTTTGCTTATTCTCCCCTCGTTTGTAAATATTATTTGCTTAATAAATATTGACTTAGCGGTTAGACTTGATTGTTTGTTTCTAGTCTTTTCTAGTAGCTTCCATGTAATTAAATTGGGAAGACATTAAGGTATCGCCAGCGTCATGGTTTTGAAGTATTGGCAACCTGAATAATCGAAAGCTTCACCCAATAATAATATTTCAAGTGCTCACCTAAATCAAGCAAACAATTTGAAGCTTACAAGGCCAAAAAATCGATACAAAATTGAAAGTGAATTATGCCTTAATCTTTGAAGCTTTAAAGATCCAAAATTCGCCTTAGCGTGAGGATATACGTTTTTGGCCACAATAAACACCTCATGGCGAGCTTAAATAAAAGGCAAGGCAAGACCGAAGTAATAATAAAAGCTTCATGGTAAAGTTGAACAAAAGATGGAGGTAAACCTATGATAATAAGGCCCTTCCGTTAGGGGGCGTATAAAAGTCTTGGTAATAAGTCTCATGTTCAAAACCGTTATAAAACCGTGTTTATCGATCCTTCTTGTTGACTTAATTTTTTGACATCGTTGTCTATTAGGAGGGGTTATTAATTCGATGGTCTTGGTTACACCGTTAGGACTCTATTTTTAGACCTAAATATCTATCATCGCATAAGTAAAAAATGTATCCTCGAGAAACATTCAAGAAAAAATAAAATATAAGAGATACAACTTTGGGAAATAGGAGGATAAGTACGTGATTAGGGCATATGAGTAGTGTTAGCATTACTAAATTATAATGACAATGATCTCATTGCACGCTTAGCATGGAATTGGGGTGAAAATCGAGGACGAATTATTTCTAACAAAGCATTCACGTGTTCTTATTCTATGAACCTAAACGTCCCATTTTGCGATGAAAATCATACATTATGTCTAAAACGTAAGTAGAAGTAATAGTAGTAGTGTAGCTAGTTTATCATTCAATAAAAGTGAATAAAATTGAATTTTGGAGGTGCTACGATACTTTATTCTAGCATTGCGTGAGGGCACGACAATGATTTAGTATATGGGAGTGATGAGACTGCAATTATACATAGTCTCATCGTCCAAAACGGGCTTTAAATGCACAAAATATCATGAAAAATACCAAATATATGCTTGTGTTTGTTACTTGTGTATTTTAGGTACGGATATTGAGAAAATGACAAAAGATCACAAGAAACATGTAAAAACGAACACGAGAAACGAAGCCGCATAATGAACCAAGCCCTAGTGATGATTTTCCAAGAATAAACCTTGAAGATTTGAAGATTATACAAGAAGGATCCTCCAATATTGAAGAACTGACACTTTAAACCCTTGTATAATCAAAATTACAAGTTTGGTCCTTAAAGTTTGTCAAATTACAAAAAGGGCCCTCCACTTTGAAGAATTGGCAAAAATGGACCCTCAACAATCAAGACTTGTCAATATTAGTCCTCCAAAAAGTCAATCATATAAGTCAAGACCATTATCTATGAAGAAAATGCCAAATCAGCCCTTTAAGAATCAACAAATGGCAAGAAATACCCCTGAAAATACTTTGGAAAAGTATTTGTGGCCAAAGTGTGAAAAGTAAAACTTGCAATCAAAGGAAATCCGGTTTTATGTATTCAAGTTACAAATGAAAGGCAAAAGAAAGATTGAGGGCTAAAGCTGGCAGACAAACAAAGATACCTAGACCACTCACACCTCAACACGTGTCCCACTCACTTGAATCAACCATCACACATCACCCTGCTTCCACCTCAGCCTTTCACTTTTAACCAAATTAACTAATCTCTGATTAGTTAATTATTTGGCGCCTAACACTCTTTTTAAACCCAAAAACAGATCAAACCTTGTACTGTTTAACGTATGAACACAATTGGATTTTTCCTAATTACATGTAATTAGACCTTAATACTTTCCAGATTAATGATTAAGGTGCTAATGAACACAACCCAACTCATAAACTTGACACCTCACCAACCAACAGCACCACACATGATTCCCCTGCTACACTTTGGGAGAAAATGACAAAAATTGCCTGCCATCCAACGACCAAGCTTCTAGCTTCAAACCTAAGCTTATTTTTGAGCCTTTGATGCTATTTCACTCTTTCCAACTCACACAAACAGCCAAGAATCTTTCACATGAGCTCAAGTTATTCAAATTCGACAAGGGCATTTTTGGGACTTCAAGCATTAGGGTTTTATGTTTTTATCAGTTCTTAGCACATGTAAGGCTCTATATAAAGCCATTAGGTCACAACATACCAACTTGTTCTTTATTTTCCTTAGTCAAGTTTCTATAAATCCTTGTTTTCAAGTGAATGAAAAAAGTGTTTGAAAGCTTTGACGAAATCCAAGTTCCAACCTTTATATTTTTTTGTTATTGATATATGTTTGTGAGTTTTAAGTTTCAGAGATTGGTTTTAAAGATTGTGCAAAAGTTTGCAAGTTCTTCCAAAAACCTGATTTTTCTAAGTTCTTGTTCAAACACTTGAACTTTTTGGGCTATAGGTTGATCATGGCACCCTGATAAAGAGTTTATCAAGGTGTTGTGAGGCTTGTCGTTTAGAAAGCATCAAGGAGTGGGGAAGCAAGCTTGAAAAATCTTGGCCATTTTCATTTTATGTTTTATAATTTTTGTGTGTTACTAATCTTGTTGATCTTAGCAGCTTGTTGGAAGCTTGTGGTTGTTTAGCTACCACATAAGCTCAAACATACGTGAGTGTGGATGTACATTCATGAGGTTTGTCTTAAATCCTTGAAAATCTGATATAAAAGGGTATTTTAAGTGATTTTGTGATTCTACTGGTATAAGTGTGTTTTTATGATTGCAAATTGGTTCTTGATTCATATGTTTTATGTTATGATACTTATTTGGGCTTAAATCAATCTTGAGAATACTTTTACTTTGTTAAAATTGATTTTGAAAAGTGAAAAGGGTGTTTGGGATTGACTGTTGGTTCAAGTTTGTATGGTTTTGAGTTGGTATTGTGTTATTGTTTGAGTTGTTATCTTTTATTGAGGTGTTTGAGTTCTGATATATGTAAAATTTGTGCCTTGAATCACTTAATCAAACAATTGGCTATAAAATCATGAATACTTGTTGTTTTGCTTTGAAATCTTGTGCACACCTAGTTTGCATGTTAACCTAGGGCTAACAAGTGTTAACACATTGTTATTGCAACCTGTTTGATAGATCTGAGGTCTTGAATTTGGATTTGGTGTCAAGTATATCAGCAAATATTGTTCTTGTGTTCATCATTGTTCATCAGTAACTGTTCTTGCTTAGATCTTGTTCATAAGTTTGATTCATTGCATGATAAGAGTTAATCTGTGTTTCTTTAAGTTGTATTGAGCTTGTGTATGCATTTGGTGGTTTTTGGTTAGCTTTTAATAGCTCAAAAGTAGCTTATAATCATTAGACATGCTTATTACTTGTCTGGAACATATCTGAGCAAAGATTGAATTAACTGTAGTGATTGGCTGGGTGTTTTTGTGATTGTTTGCTTGTTATTGACTCATTGTGATTCACTGATCACAAGGGTGCATTGATTGTCCAACAAAACCAAGTGAAACTCTCTAAAATCCAAAGTCAAAAAGTCAAGGCAGTGGGAACTCCTTTCCCCTGCTGCTAGCCACTGCTAGTTATAATTGGTCAACAACTTATTACTTGTTCATTCTAGCTTAATCCAATGTGCAACAACTTATTTTTTGTAATAGGTCTTAATATTTTGAGCTTATAAGTGATTCTGGAAGTTTACAGCTTTTGGTTTTAGGTTTTGACTAGAAAACGACTATTTTGTCTTTTTCAAAATCAGCTTTTTGCTTATTTCAGCTTATTGAGTGTGCTTATTGGAAAAAATTTTGTTGATTAAGCTTAGTTAAGCCATTTGTAACTTATTGCAACTTGAATCAGCTCTTGAAATAGCCTAGAACTCAAAAACGACTATTTTGTCGTTTTGTGAAGAGAGCTTTGGCTTAATTCAGGCTTATTCCTTGAGCTTATTCCAAGTTTCTTTTTGAAAAAGCTTAATTAGGTCAAAAGAAGGATGTGGGTAAAATTTTAGCTTATGGCATCAGCTTATAGATTAATGGGCCAAAAAGCCCATTAAGAATAAGCTGTTTTGAAATAAGCTAGCTTAAGCTTATTTTCAGCTTTTGGGCCTTTGGAAAATTGTGTTTAAAATTAAATTTTAAGCTTGACTGGAGCTTTTGGGCCATTTTGAGGACTTTTTCTTATTGGGCCCAGTTCTAAGCCCATTAAGGATCTGTTTGGGTATTTGGCCCATTTGAAGGCCCAATAGGGGTACTTTTGGTATTTCAAGTTCATTTTCTGTTTAATTAGGTTAAAATAAACTAGTTTTCAAGTTTTTAGAATTTTTTTTATAATTTTTGGATTTTTAATATTATTTTATTATTATTTTATTATTAAAAATTAAAAGTTAGATTTTTCAAGTTTTTCAATTTTTCTTAGATTAAATACATTAAGTTAGGAATTTTGCAATTTTTAGAATATTTTTATTGTCATTAGATTAATTTTTAGAATTATTTTAAGTTTTAATAATTTTTAATTGTTTTTAAAATAGTTTTAATTAGTTTTAAAATTTTCAAAAATAGTTTTAAATTTAGTTAAGTCCTTTTAGAGGTCTACAAGTTAAAAAATCTCATTTTGGGCTTTTTATTAATTAATTTGATTTTTTGGGCATTAATTAGCATTAAAAAATTATTATTTAAATAAATAAAAGGTTTGAGTGATTTTTGGTTTTTTGTAAACCCTAATTACTATTTTTAGGATTAATTGTAATTTTCTAGGTATTTTTAAGGTAAATTTTTAATTTGGTCACTTTTTACGGTTTTACGTGCACGACTATTCGTCTTAGTTTAATTCATAATCGTAACCGTTATTCTTTTCTAATCTCTTTTCTTCTTTTCATTTCTCATCAATATAATCACAAACCACTAATCATTTCTTAACACAACGCACAAGCCTCCTTGAGAACGATCCCCACTTTTTGGTCATTAGTGCTTGGTTTTCCTAAACTGACACTTAATACTTCCTACTTTTGCTCTCTTTTCCTAAAGAGTAGTAAAACCACTACATCTTAAAGCTTTAAAATTTTCACCATTTTTGCATTAAAAAATGAATATTTTTGGTTTTTTAACCATATATCACACATAATATTCGAACTTTTAAAGTATTAAAGTTTGCTTACAAAAATTGATTTAAACTAAAGAGTTATTTTTTAATATCAAAAATTCATTTGATGTATCAAATGTGATATAGCACTAGTATCTAAGTTCGAACATTGAATACGTTTTCATAAGATGAGTATAAGAACTTGTATACAACTACGAAAGATTTATCGGTTTTCAATGAAACGTACACATGACTAGTTTTTGAACCATATATGTTGGGAATAAATGTATAAGTATCAGTCCCCCTGCTAGTTGGTCAGAGTTCCCCCTACTAGAGTAAGTCCCCCCTGCTGAATAACAAAGGCAGGGGGATTGGTCCCCCTGCTGGAAGTCAAAGACCCTGCTACTAAGATAAACTTGAAAGAGATTATGACGCGTTTCAGTTACTACTCCAAGATAGTTTCCTAGTTTGTTAGTAGTAATCTTGTACGTGAGTCCTTGTGCTATAAAAGGACTCACTAGGTTGTCATGAAAAATACATCTTTCTTTATTCATTTCATTTCACACTTTAAGGTTGTATAACTTGTGTATTCGTATATCTTTGATATATTAAAGTTTAACGTTTGATCTTAATATATGTTCTTGTGCTAAACACTATATTCCGCATCTTGTTTAGTTATATTGTATTGCAAAGTTTCTCTAATGTTAGATTGAATATATTCTTTCTATCACAACCCTTAAACAAGCTAAGGTTTAAGATCTGAGTTTGGGATCAACAAGTGGTATCAGAGCTTGTTGAGAAACTTTGATTAAACCAAGAATAAAACATCTCTTACAACCAACATCAACCATGTCCTCAGATTCTCACTCATCCTCAAACAATAACAACTCTCTCAAACTACCTATTCTGGATCCTGAAAACTTTGAACTATGGGAATTCAGGATTCAATAATATCTCAAGATGGAACACTATGTTCTATGGGAGATCATAGAGTTTGGTGATCAATTCTCCAAAACTATAGCAGTTGAAGAAAAAGATAAAGGAGAGGCTGGTGGTGAAAGCTCCAAAGGTAACAGCAAAAAGAAATATGCTGCTCTTGCTGACAACGAGATACTAGCAAGAAGGCATGATGTCAAAGCTCACAGTTCTTTGCTGTTGGCTCAACCTGATAGACATCAGCTAAGGTTCAGGAAATACAAGACTGCTAAGGAACTTTGGGAAGCAATAGGTAAAACATTTGGAGCGAATGAGGCTACAAAAAAGAATAAAAAGAATCAAATGCTTGACCAATTTTCTTCTTTCAAAGCAATTGGTGATGAAGCAATTGGTGATGAAGCAATTGGTGCTATCTACAATAGGCTTCAGGATCTGGTTGCTCAGTTGGAGTTCTTTGACATAGAAGTGTCAAGAGAACAGGTGAATACAAGATTCCTCAACAGCCTTCAGAAAGAATGGTTTGTCTACAAAGCCATTTGGCAAAATAGGGATGACATTGATGATAAGAACATTGATGACATATATAATAACCTGAAAGTTTTTGAGCCAGTAGTCAATGAGATGAAGTCTTCAGGAACCATCCCCAGTAATTCAAGTGGATCTGCTGATTCCCCTGTTAATATGGCCTTCATATCTCACAACAGTGGAATCTCCAAAGGCAGTGGGATTGAAGTTTCCCCTGCTACCCATTCCACTGCTGCAAGATCTAGATCATCTTATGATGAAGAAAGGCCTGCAACATTCATCCTTCACACTGCATGTGCTTTCATAGCATCTCAAGGATCTCAAGGATCTACTGTGTTACATGAAGATCTGAATCAAATCAGTAAGCAAGGACTGGATGAGATGGACATCAAGTGGAACATGGCTCCACTCAGCACGAGGGCCAACAGATTTTACAAGAAGTATGGGAAGAAGATTTCCATCAATCCCTCTGATATAGCTGTATTTGACAAATCAAAGGTAGAGTGCTACAACTGTGGCAATAAAGGTCACTTTGCTAGGGAGTGCATAGGACCAAATAATAGAAGTAGTTATAGGAAGGAGATCAGGGATGAAGATTCTAGTGCTAAGTCTATGGTAGCCATGCAAGGGATAAATAGAGCAGGTGGATGGGACTGAAGTGCTATGACAGAGAGTGTTGAAAGGAATCAAGCCCTAGATGCTGAAGAGAAAGAGGAAGAATTTGCTCTTATGGCCATGTCAACATCTAGTTCAGACAATGAGGTATATGATGATTCATATTGTACCAAAGCTTGTATAAAAAATACTGAGTCATTGAATGATCAAATAAGAAAGTTAAAAGTTGATTACATTAATTGTAATAATGACTTAGATAACTACAAACGTGCTTTAGAACAGTTAGAGTCCACCATAAGAGATTATAAACAAAGAGAAAATGATTGCAGAGATCATATTGTCGTTTTAGAGAGCGATGCTAGAGAAAATGATGATTCCATTAAGAAATTAACTGCTGAAATAGAAGTTTTTAGATCTAACAAGAAAATAGATGAACAAACATTTGAAAAATTTGGAAAAGCTTCTAAAGATCTAACTAAGGCAGTTGAAATTGGGAAGTCTCCAAGGGACAAAACAGGTTTTGGTGTCAAAAATGAACATGCTACCATTCCACCACCACCTGCTAATATACGTGCTCCTATGCCTAGGAAAGATTTGTCTTGGACTGGTCTTTCTTGTTTCAAAAATTAGGAAGATATTGAGTTTAACTTAAATGCCTACATACCAAAGAATCTTGAAACAGAAGAACCTCTAGTAAAAACTAGTGCTGTTAGGGATTTTGAAAAGGAACAATTTGCTTTAAAATAGTGGAAAATAGATAACCCTGTTCTCTTTTCAAGAGAATGATTGTTTGGAAGTGATTCCAGTTCTAAGAGTAGTTCATCTAGAACCTCTAGCAGATCTGAATCAGGACCAAAGCCCCCTAAAACTACTGTTAAATATGCTGGTATGTATAGACCCATTAGAGGTAATCAAAGGAATTGGAACAACCAAAAGTCTCATCAATTAGGAGAAGACTTTGTGAAAAACACCAAACCTTGTTTCACTTGTGGTAGTTTTGATCACACTTATCAAGACTGTCAAGCACCAATGGAAATGGTGGATGCAAATACTTTAAAGGAAATGCAACCAAAAGCTATTCTATTGAATGTAGGGGCAAAATCTTTTTCCCCTGCTAAGTATGTTGCCCATGCTTTGAGAAATAAGGTGTCTGAAAAGTATATTGTTCCTGCACTAAGAAAGGTGAATGACGCATGTCCCAAATCTAGTTCTCATGTGACCAAACCAGAACCTTATACTGTATATAAATCTGTTTATAGACCCTACCAACACGACAATAGAGGCCAAAACAAAAGATGGGTTCCCTTTGCTAAGCATAGGGATTCCTCCTGCTAAGACTAGGGTCTCCCCTGCTGGCAAAGTTTTGCCCTCTAGAAACATGGGAAGATGGGGAAAAGCTGTGAAAGCCTCAGCTCGTTGGGTCTGGTTACTCAAAAGGGGTACTCAATCCAATGGTGTATCTCTACTCTTTGACAAGTTATGTTACCTTGATACACGAGGTAGATCCAAGTCAGTAATGGATTGGGTCCCCAAGAGAAACTAAATTGTTTTTCTTTTTGCAGGTGACAAAGCAGACCAGGAATGATAAAGCCTATTGGGATAGTGGATGTTAAAGGAGTATGACTGGACATAAATCCTATCTGTCTAACTTTGTCTCCATGCATGACAATGATGGTGATTCTTTTGGAGATGGTCATGGTACAATCACAAGAAAAGGGACTATTGTTACTAATGGAATGACATTTGATAATGTTTACTTGGTGAAAGAGCTAAAGTATAATCTTTTCAGTGTGTCCCAGATGACTGATAACAAGAATTTTGTCCTCTTTACTAATACTGGATGTCTTGTGTTAGGAAAGGAGTTTGTTTTACCACCAAACACTCCTATTGTGCTCAAAACCCCAAGACAGAAGAACATGTACACCATTGATTTAAAGGACATCACTCTTCAAGACAATGAAAACTGTTTCATTGCCAAAGCATCAGTTGATGAATGCAAGAAATGGTATAGAAGACTTGGTCATCTTAACTTTAAGAACATGAACAAGCTGGTCAAGTTTAATCTTGTTCATGGCCTTCCTTCCAAGACCTTTGCCAATGATCATACTTGTGTTGCTTGCTTGAAAGGGAAGCAACGCAAAGCCTCTTGCAAGTAAAAAACAAGTCTGTCCACCACCAAGCCATTGGAACTGCTGCACATGGACCTGTTTGGTTCTACTTCTGTGGCTAGCATAATGAAGAAATGGTACTGCCTGGTGATCACTGATGATTTTTCAAGGTTCACATGGACAGTCTTCCTATTTGAAAAGAGTGACACAGCAGATGTACTCATAGGTGTTATCAATCAGATTGAACTTTCCAAGAGTATGAAGGTGGTAAGCATTAGATCAGACACAATGGTGGTGAGTTCAGAAATAAGAAGCTGGACACTTTCTGCACGAACAAAGGAATAAGGAGGGAATACAATATAGCAAGAACACATCAACAAAATAGAGTTGCAGAAAGAAGTAACAGGACACTTATTGAAGCTGCAAGGACTATGTTGTCTGATTCCAAGCTTCCAGTTATCTTTTGGGCTGAAGCTATAGCCACTGCTTTTTATGTTCAAAATAGGGCCTTGGTGGTAAAGGCACACAACAAGACCCCTTATCAACTGTTCAATGGCAGACCCCCTTTGATTGACTTTTTCAGACCATTTGGATGTCATGTGAGCATTCTGAACACAATTGACAATTTAGGTAAATTCAATGGAAAGGGGGATGATGGGTACTTTATAGGTTATTCATTAAACAGCAAGGGATATAGGGTTTTCAACAAGAAGGTAAGCAAAGTGAAAGAAAATCTCCATGTAGATTTTCTTGAAGACAAGCCTGAAGATGTACAAACAGGTCTTGATTGGTTCTTTGACATTGAAGTACTTTCTAAATCAATGAATTATGTGCCTGTTGCTTTGCAGAATACTAACATTTCAGGTACAAAAGAACCAACTGCTGTGGAGAAGCCACCAATGAGGTACATGACTGTACCCTCATTGTTTCCCATTGATAATGCTGCTACAAAAAAAGATGAAGAAGATGACACATCTCAAAGAAAAGAGTAGTCAATCCCTTCCCCTACTAAGTCAACTCCTGAAAGCAGGGGAATGGCTGAAAGCAGTAGAATCCTGGATTCCCCTATTGGACCAAATGTTTCCCTTGCTGCTAAAGAACCAGTTGCCAATGATGTAAACGATGAAGAAAGAGAATCCCCACTCATTTCCTCATCTTCCCTAATCACTTTATCTAGCAGTGGAAGCAGAATAATAAGGAATGGAGGTCCAAGTTATTCAGAGCTGCATTCAGCTCACCAGCATCCATCCCTCAGTCATGTAGTATCATTTGGAAGCTTTTTTGAGGATTTCTTTCCCAATCAAGATAGTACTATAGATCCTGATTTGGAAAAGGATGAAACAGAGGTAATGATGATCATGCAGCCTACCTACAGAATCAATAAGATCACCCTCAATCTCAAATCATAGGTGATCTTGATACTCCCAAACAAACAAGGTATTCAGCAAAGGAACACAGCTTCATTGCCAACATTACTATGAAGTTTAACCATGAAAATATGCAATGCTGTCTGTTTACTTCCTTTTTGTCACAAGAAGAGCACAAAAAGATTTTTCAGGCTCTCAATGATCCAAGCTGGGTTGAAGCTATACAAGAAGAGCTCTTGCAATTTGACATTCAAGAAGTATTGATTCTGGTAGATTGTCCAAAATAGGCAAGACCCATTGGAATAAAGTGGGTACTCAGGAACAAAAAAGATGAGAGGGGCATTATAGTCAGAAACAAAGCAAGACTGGTAGCACATGGATATACTCAGAAAGAAGGTATTGATTATGAAGAGGTCTTTGCTCCAGTAGCCAGGATTGAAGCCATCAGATTGTTTTTGGCTTATTCTTCCTTCATGAACCTCACAATATATGAATGGATGTTAAGATTGCCTTTTTATATGGCACCATTGATGAAGAAGTTTATGTGATGCAACCTCCAGGGTTTGAAGACCCAGAACACCCAGACAAAGTTTACAAGGTGAAAAAGGCCATGTATGGACTTCATCAAGCTCCTAGGGCCTGGTATGGAACTCTCTCTAAATACTTGTTGGATAATGGCTTCAACAGGGGAAAAATTGACCAGACCCTGTTTATTAAGGAAGAGAAGGGTGACTTTCTTTTGGTGCAAGTATATGTAGATGATATCATCTTTGGATCCACAAACTCTATGCTTAGCAAAGAGTTTGCCAAGTTGATGCAAGACAAGTTTCAAATGAGTGCAATGGGTGAACTCGACTTCTTTTTGGGGTTAGAAGTTCAGCAGAGGAAAGATGGGATCTTTATATCACAAGACAAGTATGTTGCTGAAATTGTAAAGAAGTTTGGAATGTGTGAAGGAAAGAAAGTCTCCACTCCAATGAATAAGGAGCATCCTTGGGGAAAAGATGGTCCAAGGAAGCTAATTGATGTCAGGAACTATAGGTCCATGATTGGATCTCTCATGTACCTTACAACTTCAAGACCTGACATCATGTTTGCAGTCTGTTTATGTGCAAGATACCAAGTGACACCCACATAGTGTCATCTTTTTGTTGTGAAGAGAATCTTTAGGTATTTTAAGCGTCATCCAACTTTAAGACTTTAGTATCCCAAGGAGCCACCATTTGAGCTAGTATCTTATTCAGATAGTGATTATGCTAGTGACAACAATGATAGGAAGTCTACAACAGGTGGATGTCAGTTTTTTGGAAGCAGGCTTATATCTTGGCAGTGTAAAAAGAAGACTATTCTAGCCACATCCACAACTGAAGTTGAGTATGTAGCAGCTGCTGCATGCTGTGGACAATTTATTTGGGTTCAGAACCAGCTGCTTGATTATGGGTACAATTTTCTTAAAACCAAGATACTCATTGACAATAACAACACCATTTGCATTATTAAAAATCCTGTTTTTCATAGCAAGACTAAACATATTGAAATCAGACATCATTTCATTAGAGATTGTTTTGAAAAAGGATTGATTGTCCCAGAGGCAATTGATACAGAACTTAATGTTGCTGATCTTTTGACAAAAGCTTTTGATGTAGGGAGGTTTCAGTACTTGGTTGCAAGTATTGGAATGATCACTCCCTAAAAATCGATGTCTAATTTTTCTTGTGTATTCAGGATTGTATTATTGCTGTTGTTGTACATATGTCAGTCTCTTTTTTTATTATAATTCATTCCACTACTTTTGAACAAAGATTCCCCTATTGGGGTTCACCCCCCTACTAAGGCCTTTTTCCATGCTAAGAGTTTTTCTCTTAAGATGGGTTTGTTCTTTTTATAGTGGTTATATGTGGTTTTTAGACTAACAGTGCAGAGATCCAAATGGAGCATACTATGTTATGGGAAGATCAGGTATGTGCTCTATGTTTCAGGGGAGGTTAGGTCACACCTTTAGGACTTAGGGTATCCTTAGGATACTCATATATGATTATAGATCATATCCACTGGTGAGTAGGGGTTTAGGACAATGAAGACTTGCTGCAAAGCCTGTTAGAGTCCTGAAACCTTGAGGCATTGTAATGTGTACTTCAAATTCTTTATTAAGCAGCTTGCTACCTAATTTAAATTTGTAGTACATATTTCCAAGACCAACTAACCATAGCAAGGAAATGGTAGGGATGGAGTTTGTGGTATGCTTATTTCACTAGGTTGACCATGTGCAGGGTTACTTATGTGTTAACTTTTTCTGGTTGGAACTTTACTGAATGGAGGACTCTTGAGTTTCTATGTATCTAACTTGTTTTTACAAGGATGTGCATTAGAGCAGAGCTGTTTAGCATTGATCTATTCAAGATAAGTCTAATACCCTTAGGAAATTTTCCCCTGCTTTAATTTTTGATACCCCTTCTAATACAACTTTCCCCTGCTTTGCAAAACATTCCCTTCTTTGACCGTTGACCGAAAATACCGTTGGCCTGCTTATAGCCGTTGGGCCTGCTTGCTAACTTTTTGGTTAGGGAATATTTTATTATATTCAAAAGATATTTAAGGCGCTTTCTTCGCTGATTGGTAACCTTTCTATTATTATTTCAAATAAATTACTTCCTTATCAAGATTTATTTCTGATCTTTTTGCAAATTGATAATTTGGTCCAATCACAGCTCTTCAATTCGCCTATATAAACTCAATTCCCTTAACCAGCAAGCCTAACTCTCTCTCACGATCAAATCCCACTAATTTTTCACAAACATAAACCTTTTTACTCTTAAAATGTCTTCCACGACTCTAAAATTGCTGCTAACCATAATCAGATTGCTCTTTTATCCCAAGAGCCTGCTGAATTCACTGATGTTGTTGCTTACCTAAAATCTTGCTATTTCAGGTTAGCTCTCGTCATCAATCCTAGAATCTACACCTCACACATCCAACAGTTTTGGTCTAATGCCAAGATTGAAACATTGGATGGAGAGGTAACAATTAAAAGCCTAGTTGATGGCCATCCCAAGGTGGTTACACTTGCCTCCATTTGAGACAAATTAGTCTTGGATGATGAGGGTGGGGTGGTTGCTTTCAAAGAGGCTGAAATTTTTGAGGGTCTTACAAACTTGGGGTACAACATTTCTGCTAAGTAAAAGTGTAAATTTGATAAAGGTCAGTTTGCACCCCATTGGAAGTTTTTAATTCACACTATTTTGTAATGCTTATCATCAAAAACTTTAGCTTTTAATGAATTTGGGAGTCAAGTTGCTTCTGCCCTGATTTGCTTGGCAACAGGGAGAAAATATTTTTTTTCTCAAATGATTTTTGAAGGTATGGTCAAAAATGTTACAAGTCATTCAAAATTTTGTATGTATCTAAGGTTTGTTGAAATTTTGTTGGATATGAGGCAACATGGTAAAATTCACCACAAGGACTATTTTGAAGCTAACCCCCATACAACCAAACTATTCACCACTCTTGCAGCACCTGCCCTATAATTTTCTGACTGGGCAGTTCCCCTTACACCAATCATGATGGACCAGATCAGAAGAGAAGCTACTTCCAAACCAAGAGCAGCCCAAACCCCTCTTGCTGATGCCCTTGCTAGAGATACGCCTTCCAGTCAACTTCCCCCTGCCAACCCACAACATGAAAGGAGAACCAAAACCAGGTTTGCTAGGTCTCCCTTGCCTGGTGAATCTTCAAAGGTAGCAAAGAGGAGAGTCTCTAAAAGGTTGGAGCACACTGGGGGTTTGGCTGCCACTACTGTCTCATCCCCAAGATATGAGCAGGATAGTGACACCATAAGTAAGTCCTCTCCCTCACTCAGAGATACTCAAAGAGGGGAGCAATCTCCTCCTAGGGTTAAGAGCAGAATGAAACCACTATCCATCTTGGAATTGACGGATATGTGCTTTAGCTTGAAAGAGCAAAATGCACAACTTGTACAAACTGTCAAAAAGCAAGGTTTGGTTATCAATAATTTGGAGACCAGACTTGCTACACTTGAGGGGAGGAGAAGACCAAAGCTTATTGTCTCTATAGATGAGGATGCTTCCAAATGGGAGGAAGTTCCTCAAACAGATGAGTCTACTCAGTGGTATGCATTTCCTAGTGGACATGATCTAGGACAAGAAAAGGTGGCAAGTGATGAGAAAGGGAGTGATAAGGGGAGTGCCACAAAAGATATTGCCCAATCCTTGTTGAATATGGGTAATCAAAAAGAAGCCCCTGCTTCTACAAAATTTTCCTCTACAACAATTGATCCCCCTGCTGTAAGTCCTTCCCCTGTTAAACCTATTACTCAAAAATTTGTTAGGAAGAACAGAAGGCAACCAACTCAGAAAGGGATTAAAATTAGAGAAGCTTCACCTAAAGCAAAACCAGCAGTGGATCCAAAAGACAAAGGAAAGGGGAATATGATTGAACAACCTAAGAGAAAGTACAAACACAAAACGCCTGAACAACTAAGGGCTCAAGAGGAACATGATGAACAGGTAGCTCTTAGAATTCAAGAAGAATAGCTACACATGCAAGAACAGAGAATGAAACAAATGAGGCCCAGAGAAATGCTCAAACAGGTTGAAATCATGCATAGAGAGATGGATGACAGGGTACCTCATGTTAAGGAATTTCTATACCAATGGGATAAGGATTTGGTGAATGCTCCTTTAGAAGACATGTATGAACTGACTCTTTTGGTCTTCAATTATCAAAAGGATTATCTGGAAAGAAGTGAGTCAGATTCAGAAGGAAAAGTATTTGAGGTCTGAGAAGGGAAAGATGACACATTACAAGGTTATGCTTAAAAGACACAAGAGGTGAACTGATGCTCACTTCAAAGATATGTCTTTTGAGGAGATAGAGAGAGCAGCTAGGCCAGTACTAAGGGAGATAAATGTGGATAACTTTATAGGCATAGGTACTCCTAAAGAGGCTGAGTATCTTAGGAGGAAAGAAAAGGTGATACAAAAAGCTAGGGATTCTAGAAAGAGAAAGGCTGAAGGAGTGGTAGTGGAAACAACACAAGCATGTGCATCAACACAAGCAGGTGCATCATCCTAAGCAGCAGGTGAAAGATCTATCCTTAATATACAAAGAGCAGCTAAAAGATTAAAAAGGATGGAGAAGATTGGTCTAGTTACTAAAGAAACTCAGCATCCTTCCAATGAAGAAATAGAGTAGAATTTGATTGTGGAAGAGAATGATGAAATTGCACCAAGTGAGTTTGGGAAGAAATACACCATTGTAGAGTATGCAGTTCATGAGCACAAGAGGGACATCTTGGTGGAAGCTTACTAGAGCTGACAACACAACACATATCTTTCTAAGGCTGGATCTGTTATTTCAAATATTGGACATAGAAGACCTAGATGATCTTTAGAGGATTTTGAAAGGGATGTTTGCTGCAAATCCTCCTACTTTAGATGGTGTAGAGAAAGACTAGGTAATTTGGGACTGCATGCACAGAATGTATGTACATAGTGAAGGTCAATTCAATCAGAAGGACTCTTTTATGCATCCAGTTACTGGATCATCATTTGTCAGCGCTGGAACAAGTCCTGTCAACGTCTCCTTTTCAGACGCTGACACATTCATGAATGACTCCCCAAGAGTTAAACCTGCTGGTTTGGATTTGGATACTGTGTGTGCTTACATTGCTTCTTTACCCAATGGTTCAGTAATTACATATAAGGACCTTGAGCAGATAAGTGATGAGCACTTGGAAGAGATGGACATCAAGTGGAACATGGCTCTTGCTAGTATAAGAGCAAATAGGTGGAATAGAAGGTTCAAGAAGAAGATGACCTTCAATGCTAAAGACACAGATGGATTTGATAAATCCAAAGTTGAGTGCTACAACTGTCATCGTATGGGGCACTTCATGAGGGAATGCAGATCTCCTAGAAGATCTGATGCTGGTAAACCCTCAAGTCAGGTTGTTAAAGCTCAAGATTCCAAAGCCATGGTTGCAGTTCAAGGAATTGATGGTACTGGATGGGATTGGAGCTATCTGGCTAAGAATGCTGAAGAGGACAAAGCTTTGGTTGCTGATATTGAAGAAGAAGAGCATGTTGAATATGCTCTCATGGCACACTCCTCCTCTTCATCTGATAATGAGGTATATGATGATGCTTTTTGTAGCAAAGGTTGTAGGTTAAACACTGATAGACTTAACAAAGAGGTGTTAAAACTAAAAGATGATATGAGCACTGAAAGGTGTAAATTGTCCAATTACCAACTAGCTCTTACTGAAACTGAGAAAACCGTTTCCGAATACAAGAAAATGGAATTTGATTTAAAAGATAAGATCAATATCTTAAAACATGAGCTAGAGGGTAGTATGGACATTAGAAATATCATGACAAAAGTCAATAGAGACCTATAGGCTAAGTTAGATGAGGCCATTAAGAATAAAGATAATGTTGACCTCAAGATTCAAAGATTTGATAGAGCCACCCAAACCCTAGGAGACTGTGTAGCTAAACAAAGGGATCCTAAGGACATGACTGGGATTGGGATGAATGATTACTCTCTGGTTCCACCACCAGCTGGTGACTTCTATGGTGTCCTTAGAAAGGATTTATCTTGGACTGGTATACCAGAATGCCAAGAAGAGGAATTCATTCCTCCACCAAGAGTTGTCACTCCAGTGGAAGAGTATCAACAAAAACTGACTGACCTAAATGAGTGGAAGAAAGCCAACCCTACTTTATTTGTTAAGGGAGGTTTGCTATGTGAAAGTCCCAATGAATCACCACCCATCAAGGTTACTCACCCAGTCACTGGTAAAGCTGTTGACCTAGGCTCAAACACTGTTAGAAGACCTACCATTAAATATGCAGAGATGTATAGGAATAATAGGTCACCCAAGAGCCAAGTTAACAATCATGGAACAGGTTTCTTCTCTACTAGACCTAAGAGTGTGTCTAAGAAAGCCTGTTATACTTGTGGTAGCTTTTCACATTTGGCATACAAGTGTGTCAACGCTTCCAAAGTCAGCGCTGATAGGAACAATTTCAGCGCTGATAGGAAGAAAGTCAACGTTGTTAGGAAGTCAAACGTTGTCAGACCCAAACCTTGTGTGCAGCAAAGTCCACAAGTGATTAGACCTGCCCTATTCTTCTCTAGAAGGTCTAACACTCATGGACAAAGACCTTTTTAAAAGACAAACACCTGGTCAAATAGGCAATGGGTTCCTGTAGCAAACCCTAGGTTCAACGCTGACAAGGGTAATTTCAGCGTTGACAGGACAAAATCAAACGCTGATAGAAACGTGACCAGACCTAAATATTTGCAGCCACAAGGTAAGGGGTCTAAAGCTTCTTCAAGCTTAACATGGAGACCCAAGAAAGATCAAAACCCTAATAATAATGGAATTTCAATGACTTGCAATAGATTTAATTACATTTCAAAGGTCATTACAAAACCTATTGGGGTTAACTAGGTATTTCATCCTAAAAGGGATGAGAATGGGGTTGTTGTGAGAACTAAGTCTGTTCTTATTGAACAACCAGATGAATCCAAGTCGTCTGAGACTTGGGTTCCCAAAGAAAACTAATTTGTTTTCTTTATGTGCAGGGCATTCAAAGATAGATCAATGACTATGGATATTGGGATAGTGGATGCTCAAGGCACATGACAGGCAAGGAAGACTATCTGACGAACTTCACTCCTATTAAAGATGGTGATAAGGTATACTTTGGAGGGGGCTACGGCACCATTACAGGCAAAGGAACCCTTCTCACCAATAATCTACGTTTTGAGAACGTCTTCCTGGTAAAAGAACTGGATTATAATCTGTTTAGTGTATCACAAGTTTGTGATAACAAAAATAATGTTCTTTTCACTGATACTGAGTGTTTGGTGTTAAGCAAGGATTTTAAGATCCCTGGTGAGAAGTATATTGAGCATAGAACACCTAGGCATAAGGACATATATAATGTGAATTTAAATGGGATTAAAGTGAATACAAATATGTCTTGTTCTTATGCTAAGGCCTCAGTAGATGAAAGTAATTTGTGGCACAAGAGACTAGGGCACATAAATTTTAAAAATATAAATAGACTTGTGAGGCTTGGTTTAGTTGATGGTTTGCCTGAGAAGGCCTTCCACAATGACCACTCTTGTGTTGCATGTCTTAAAGGCAAGCAGCACAAGGTCTCATTCAAGTCCAAACAGGTGCATACTAGTTCCAGACCTCTTCATATGCTACACATGGACCTCTTTGGTCCAACAAATATAGAAAGTTTGAATGGTAAGTCATATTGTTTTGTTATCACTGATGACTTTTCTAGGTTTACTTGGACATTCTTTCTAGCTATGAAGAGTGACACAGCTGATGTTCTTATTGATTTTATCACTCAAATTGAGAAAAGGTCTGGCAATGAGGTTAAGATGCTTAGGAGTGATAATGGTGGAGAATTTAGGAACAAGAAGCTTGATGATTTTTGTGCCAGGAAGGGAATTACTAGGCAATTCAGTATTGCTAGAACCCCACAACAAAATAGGGTTGCTGAAAGGAAGAATAGAACCCTAATTGAAGCAGCCAGAACAATGTTGGCTGATGCTCACTTTCCTATAGCCTTTTGGGCTGAGGCTATTAATACAGCATGTTATGTGCAAAATAGAGCATTGGTTAACAAAATTCAGAACAAAACACCTTATGAGTTACTCTGGGGAAGAAAACCTAATATTGGTTTTCTCAGACCTTTTGGTTGTCATGTAGTAGTTTTAGATACTAGTGATGCTTTAGGTAAATTTAGTGCAAAAGGTGATGAAGGTTACTTCATGGGGTATTCAGTGCAGAGCAAGGGTTATAGGGTTTATCTTAAAGAGGACAAACGTATTGTTGAAAGAGTACATGTTAGGTTTTTAGAGAATAAACCTAGTGATCCTGAGAGTGGTCCTAATTGGTTGTTTGATTTGGAACCCTTATCTAGAACTTTAAATTATATGCCTGTCACTAATCCAGACATTGGGAAGGTAACTTCAAATGTTGTGGAGGAACAAGTTGTCAATGTTTCAGGTACACAGGTTCATGAGAAGGTTGGATCACAAGCAGAAAAGGCATCTCCTACATTTGAATATGTCACAATTCCTATTTGGACAGATGCTTTTGCTGCTACTGGACAAGATAATGGTGGTCTCCAAATACCAACAGATACAAACATGCATGGTTCTTCAGGCGCTGACAAAGGCAAATCTAGCGCTGAAAAAACCAATTCAGACGTTGATGGCTCAGACGTTGACAACAACAGTTCAAGCGTTGTTAGCCCAAGCGCTGACAAACAAGGTTCAGACGTTGACAACACATTTGCACATCTTTTCTCTTCCACTTTTGAACAAGGAGGACCTTCCAGTGTTTATGAAGAGATTCCTGTTGATCAAAGAGAGTCTGATGAAGAAGATATTGGCAACATGGAGCGTGAAGTTGAGGATACCAGACTTTTTGAAGGAGGAGTTCTCACTTCCACAATGAAGAATCACCCTACATCTCAGATCATTGGTGATATTATGACTCCAGTTCAGACAAGAAGATCTCATCAAGGACTTGGTGGGTTTATTGCCAATATACACAAGAAGGTTGATACCCCTCTTGTGCAAGCATGTTTGTTTGCATGTTTTCTGTCACAAGAAGAACCCAAGAAGATATTTGATGCTCTCAAAGAACCAAGCTGGGTGGAAGCAATGCAGGATGAGCTTCATCAATTTGCAATTCAGGATGTTTGGGAGCAGGTTGATTGTCCTAGATATGTCAGACCTATAGGGACAAGATGGGTTCTCAGGAACAAGAGAGATGAAAGAGGTATTGTGGTCAGAAACAAGGCAAGGTTAGTGGCTCAAGGTTATACACAAGAGGAGGGGATAGACTATGAGGAGGTCTTTGCACCAGTTGCAAGGATTGAAGCTATTAGGATTTTTCTAGCCTATGCATCTTGCATGGGCTTCACAGTCTATCAAATGGATGTCAAAAGTGCATCCTTGTATGGCACCATTGTTGAAGAAGTATATGTCATGCAACCCCCTGGTTTTGAGGATCCAGAGCATCCTGATAAAGTGTATAGAGTCAAAAAGGCTATGTATGGCCTTCATCAAGCCCCTAGAGCATGGTATGGTACTCTGTCTACCTATTTGGTGGACAATGGATTCAAGAGGGGCACCATAGATCAGACACTATTTACAAAGAAGAAAGGCAAAGATGTGTTGCTTGTACAGGTCTATGTTGATGATATCATTTTTGGGTCTACTGATCCAAAGATGAGTGAGGATTTCTCCAAGCTTATGACAGACAAATTCAAGATGAGTGCTATGGGGGAGATGAACTTCTTTCTTGGTTTACAAGTTCAGCAGAAAGAAGATGGTATCTTCATCTCCCAGGACAAATATGTTGCTGAAATCTTGAAGAAGTTTGCCTTTTATCCACATGAAAAGAGGGCTACTACTCCTATGGATAGAGAACACCCTTGGGGAAAGATTGGAGATGGGAAAGATGTTGATGTCAGGCATTATAGATCCATGATTGGATCCTTGATGTATCTTACTGTTTCCAGACATGATATCATGTTTGCTGTGTGTGCTGTGCACGCCATCAAGTGTCTCCCAAAGAATGTCACCTTTATGCTGTGAAGAGGATCTTTAGGTACCTAAGATGCTTTCCCAGTCTTGGTTTGTGGTACCCAAAGGATTCACCATTGGAGCTGATTGCATATTCAGATAGTGATTATGGAGGTGATAATTTGATAGGAAATCCACAACTGGTGGATGTCAGTTTCTTGGGAGCAGATTAATATCTTGGCAATGCAAGAAACAAACAGTGGTGGCTAACTCTACAACTGAAACAGAGTATGTGGCTGCAGCAGCATGTTGTGGTCAAGTGTTGTGGATTCAGAACCAGCTGTTGGACTATGGGTATAATTTCATGCATACTAAGATATTTGTTGACAATAATAGTACTTTATGCATCATTAAGAATCATGTACATCATTCTAAAACTAAACACATAGAAATTAGACACCATTTTATAAGAGATTGCTTTGAAAAAGGTTTAATACAACCAGATAGGGTTGACACTGAGGAAAATGTGTCAGATTTATTAACTAAACCTTTTGATGCTGGAAGATTTCAATACTTGGTAACAAGTATTGGAATGGTTAATCTCACTTAATATGTGTTTTGGATTCTTTTTGTAAAAGTATGTATAGGATGATGCATTATTATTATTGGTCTTATTGATGATTTAGATTTTCCACTATATTTTTCTAACACTGACAAAGGTTGTTTGAACACTGATAAGTGTTTTTGCAACGTTGTCAGCAATATAATTGTGTAACGCTGACAAAGCTTCCTTCAACGCTGTTATGTGTTATCGGGGCGTTGTCAGCAACAATGTTAGTTTTGTGGTTTTCAATCTAAATGTGCAGATGGTGTTAGCAGTATACCATTGGATACAGAGTTGATTATGGATCAATGGAGTAGCATTTGGACAAGTTTTTATTTATAGATGAT
Organism: Glebionis coronaria; assembly: GCA_025667525.1. NCBI lineage: Eukaryota > Viridiplantae > Streptophyta > Magnoliopsida > Asterales > Asteraceae > Glebionis > Glebionis coronaria. The sequence continues at coordinate 500,823,513 of CM046881.1, forward strand.
GGTTGGAATGTTTCATTCCTATCTTGACATAAATTTTTTTTTATGTTCATGCATGGTTTTAGCAAACTTTTTGTATCATAGTTTAAGGGGAGGTTTTAGGAACCTTTAGGATTTTTGGGTATCCATATGATACTCTTATCACAATTCTAGATTGTGTCCACAGGTGAGTATGGGTTAGTTTTACTAAACCATGAGGCACTGTAGCATGCATAGTATATCAACTTTGCATGCTGCCAAGACATTTTTGGCCTAGAATTGGTTGTGGTCTGTTGGGAGACTTGGGAATGATTTTGATATGGGATTTACCTGGGAGTAACAAGGATTTTATAAGGTAACTTGGTTGTTAAGAATTTTGGTTAGCAAGGGACACTAGAGGACTGTTATGTCTATCTTGCTTATGCAAGTGTGCATAACTGGACAGTGCTTGCCGCCCTATGATAATTATCAGCTTTTGGTTATCTTCTCTAGGATAAATTACTTGTTAAGGTCATTTTTCACTTTTTAAAACAATTTTATTTTTGGACGCTGACAAGTTTTTTTTTCAAGCGTTGTTGTGACCAAATTGGGCGCTGACATGGCTTTAGGCGAACGTTGACAAGATTATAGCCGTTGGGCGTTGATGGGTTATCTTTGACCGTTGACACTCAATGGGACCTACCCAGTTGTTACTTTTTGACATATTTTCAAGCCGTAATTTTAGGAGTTGTTACTTTCATTAAATGCATGAGATAACTTATAACTTTTTCAATATTTTCATGATTAGTTTTTGAAAATCTTTGCCTATTTTTGGGCCAATCACATGCATTCTTTATCTCCTATAAATTTGGCTCCTATTTTTAAACAGGGTATCTATAATTCTTGTCTAACACTTTTCTCTTATCAACCTTCATCTTCTACACTTCAAATTAATAGCTTTCATCAATGGCACCAAAGTTTAACTCAGCAGAATTGGATTTGGGGTTCAAGTCTCAACACAACATGATTGCTTATCTTGTTGCTGATAATGATTTGTTTCCTCAATACACACAAATGGTGGCGTATTTGAACGCATCCCCATTAAGGTATGCTCTTTCTCATGCACCACTCATTCTAGTCACACACATTAAACAGTTTTGGAACACTGTCAGTTCCTCAACAGTTAATGGAGTGACCACATTGACTTCTATTGTTCATGGGAGGTCTTGGGTGGTTACTGAGGCCTTGGTACGCCAGGCCTTCCATCTTGATGATGCTGATGGTGTAGCCATCCTTCCCATAAATGAAATAGAACAAGGGCTTAGGGCTTTGGGATATCCTTTTCCTGATGAAGGTACTCTTAATAAGTATCATAAGCAGGAATTTCCCCCAGCCTGGAAGTACCTCATTCACATCCTCCTTCAATGTTTGAGTCCCAAATGTACTGCACACAATGAGATCAATAGATCCATTGCAAGTGCTATTGTGTGCATTGCAACAGGGCAAAAATATAACTATTCTAAAATGATTTTTGAAGGAATGTGTAAAAACAAGGGGACAAAAATGACTTTAGCGTATCCCCGTTTTCTGCAAATGATTTTTGATGATCAAGGTTATTGTTCAAGGGATCACAATGATTTTTATAAGATCCCTGAACAAAAGAAAGCTATTTTTACAAAGATGGATTCACCACCTCATAGAGACTTACCTTTAACCCCAGCCATGCTTGCTGTTATTGCAGCAGCACAACCCCAACCAGACCCCCAACCTCAAATTTACCCTCAACCACAACTTGAACCCATTCCTGAACCTTTACCCTCACCTGAACAAATGCAAATTGACCAAGAAACCTTTGACGCTGACACATCAAATGTTGGCGTTGATGTGCCTATTTCCAACGCTGACACACAACCATCACAATCCCAAACACCCCTTAACCAACCCACATCTACACATTCTTCCACACCATCTTCCACACCACCTGAATATAGGTTGATAAAACGCCAAAGGACTACTGGAGTGTTCTCCTCTGGTGGTCCTAGCCATGAAGCAGAGAGAACCACCACCACAAGTGTGGCTGGTGACCTGGATGAGGCTGGGACTATTGGTTCTGGCTTAGAAGCTGGCCAAGGCAATCCCACCATAATTAAGTCCTCATTCATGCCCAATGAACCTGACTTGGGAGGTCAAATCCCCATTTCAGAAGAGGGCAGTCTGGAACCAATGACTCTTTTAGAATTGACGGCAGTCTGCATTAGCTTACAAAAGCAAAATGCAGACTTAGTACAAATTGTCAGCTCACAAGGCCTTGAACTCAAGCAATTGAGGGAGAGGATTGTTGTTTTGGAGAGTGATCATGCTAGGAGGGGTATGGAGGAGTCTTCCAAAGGGGAGGAAGATCAAAGAAATCTGAGTGATAAGGGCAGCCAAGATGGCCAATCAATGGATGTTGCTGAAGCCCTTACAACTTTGAAGGAACAAACAGGTTTTGATACGTCCTTAATCTCTCCAACCAATCTACATTTGTCATTTACAGCTATGTTGAGAGAGGTTACACAAGGCGCTGAGGGAAAGTATTTGAGCGTTGACAAGACAAATTTGGACGCTGATAGAAGTATTTTGGGCGCTGATAGAGGAAAGTTGGGCGTTGACAGACCTGCATATGAAGGTGATGTATTCCAGTCATCATCTATCATCCAAGAAGTTTCTACTCAGGTATTACCATCTACCTTACCAACCATTGCACCATCAGATAAGGGTAAGGGTAAATTGGTAGAAGAAATTGTTCCAAAGGATGCAGCCTAAGTTGAATTTGATAGAAGATTGGCTGAACAAATGATGGAACAAGGTGAAAAGGAAAAGTCACCATTTGTTGTGACTTCTGAAGAAGAAAGTGATGGAGCTAGCTCAGACTCAAGTGTGATGATTATAGAACCAGAAAGGCTTGAGTATGGTGATGAGCTTGCTAGGGAAAAGTTGAGAGACTTAAAATTGCAGGTTGACTTTGACATGCCAGAGGTGGTTCAGATGTACAATTCTTGGGAAGAAAGCTGCATGGATAATCCAGACTTGACCATTTCAGATCAAATATGGGGTTTGGAGCTTCTTCTTAGAGTTCAGAAGGATTGTAAGGTGATTTTGAAGCACAAGGCAAGCAATATTCTCTCAGAATTGAAAAGGGATAGAAGAGAGCTCTACTTTATGTTGCTCAGATGTCATGGAGTTGGATGGACACATCAGAAGTTGAAGGCTTTGACATTTGATGAGTTGGAACATAGGGCTTATCCTATCTGGGTGAGAGTGCAGGAAGAAAACACTCTCAGACTTCTTTCAGATGAAAGAAAGGAGCAACTTGCAGAAGAGATGGAAATCAAGAAAGCTATGATGATTCCCAGGCCAGTGAAAAAGGGATTTACACTTGAGTTTCCAAAAGATATGAATCCACTATATCCAAGTGAAGCAGTTATAAGAAAGAGCCTCAAGCTCTCCCAATTAGAAGCTTCAGATATGGTGCAGGTGTTACCATTAGATTCCAGGAATCCAATTGTGAGTTATGATGAGGATGAATGTGGATTCTGGAAGATTGGCAGATTTGGTAAGGAGGTACACACTTTTACCACTCTCATATCTTTATTTGCAAGTTGTGATAGAGAAGACTTGGTGGACCTTTGGAGGTTACTAGAGACCAAGTATGAGGCTGAAGCACCAACTTCAGCTAATGGAATAAAACTTTGGACCACATTTAAAAGAATGTGTGGGACAAATGAGGAAGATCCTGAAATATAGAAGGATCTTGAAGATGACCTCAGTGGTCTTCAATGGAGGTTATATTCAGCTGCTGGTGTATATCATTTGAGTTCTACAAAGTTTGCTGAGTATCTACTTGTGGATGCTCAGTATTTCATATCCAAGGCTATTTTGGAAAAGATGAAGGACACTCAGCTGGAGATAGATTATTCAAGTGACGTGGCAAAGAATTTGATCAGATTTATTCATTACCAATATGAGAAGGTTTGTCAGACTCCTCCAAGTTCTTAATGCTTATTCAGAAACTTGATCATAAGAGTGGATATCAAGTTTAGGGGAGGATTGTTGGGAATAAATTAAGGCCAGATCACTTGAGCGCTGACAAGAACAAATCAAGCGTTGACAGGAACAAAGCAAGCGCTGACAGCTCAAGCGTTGACAAGTTAAAGTCAAGCGTTGACAGATTGAAGACAAGCACTGATGGAAGATATAAGCTACACGTTTATTATATTCTAGAATACTTCTAGTAAGGATAGAAACGACAATGTATTTTCTATGTTTACCTTTACCTAGAATAGTTGATACGTAGCTTATTGTACAAGGCTTCTTAGTCTATAAAAGAAGGCCTTTAGGTTAATGTTTATCATCAAGTTTTATATAAGTTTTCATTCGTAAACATCTTTCATTGTAAGCAAGTTCGACATTCATAATCAAAGTGAAAGTTTTGTTTACATCTTGTGTTCTTGTTTAAGTGTTAAATTCCGCATAACACTTAGATTCACAAAGCATATAACAAAGGTTTCTCTACGTGTTATACTTGATCTAATCTCGTATACACAAAGCTAATCGATCTAAGTTTGGGATCAACATACATGAGTTGAAAGATCCTCTCTTTGATGTAGTAAATGGGGCAGAGATGCTGTATTGGAAGTTGTTTACCAATTCTGGTGTTTATGAGGTGGTCATGGAAGGTGAGAGTGTTTATTTGCTTAATAATTGTTATTATCCCTTCACTCAAGCGACTTTGAAGAAACTGGCACAAGCTGATTTAATTGTAGATGCCAAAGAACCTGTTGCTTATGATTTGGTAAGATTTATTCATAGTAAACTTTAGCCAGGAACTTTGTAAGCATCCTCATCAACTAGCATTTATTCAGAAACTTGTCTTTAGGCTAAAGCACAAGTTTAGGGGAGGATTGTTGGGAATAAATATATAAGTATCAGTTCCCCTGCTAGTTGGTCAGAGTTCCCCCTGCTAGAGTAAGTTCCCCCTACTAAATAACAAAGGCAGGGGGATTGGTCCCCCTGCTGGAAGACAAAGACCCTGCTACTAAGATAAACTTGGAAGAGATTATGACGCGTTTCAGTTACTACTCCAAGATAGTTTCCTAGTTTGTTAGTAGTAATCTTGTATGTGAGTCCTTGTGCTATAAAAGGACTCACTAGCTTTTCATGAAAAATACATCTTTCTCTGTTCATTTCATTTCACAATTTAAGGTTGTATAACCCTAATATCACTATTGGGTATTCGTATATCTTTGATATATTAAAGTTTAAGGTTTGATCTTAATATTTGTTCTTGTGCTAAACACTATATTCCGCATCTTGTTTAGTTACTTTGTATTGTAAAGTTTCTCTAGTGTTAGATTGAATTTATTCTTTCTATCACAACCCTTAAACAAGCTAAGGTTTAATATCTGAGTTTGAGATCAACAATATTATTATCACAGATCTATACTCCTTAAAAAGTGAAACCAAAAAATAATTTCTTTTATATTAGGAAGTATAGGTTTCTTTTTCCTACGTTGCCATTTTTATTAACTTTGAAAATCTCAAAGGTTTAGGATCAATACAAATCTTATTGCCATGTTTAGATAATGAATTTCAACTCTTTATTAAGGAAATACATGCAATCACATACACCCCTACTCAAATACAAACATGCTCCTCTTCCTAACCTAATGCATACGTTAACCTAACTGCCACCATCCTCCACCATCGTCCTTAGCCAACACGGGTCTTAGCCATTAATGAAACCACCATTAACCAAAATACCTCTCTCTAACCATAGACCCAGTGCCCTCGTCACTTTTGTTTCCGTCTGCCAAACTAATGACATTGTTTTGGTAGACTAAATGGTTTTAGTGTGCTAGGTGGCTTTGATGCGTTTGTGGTTGTTTTGATTTGTTTTGGTAACTTCTGTTTGAAAATTAATATTCGGTGGTCGTCAGAATGTTAGGGCACGACGATGGTGGTGCCGCAAATGTCGCGCTCAGAGATCATAACATAGCCTACATCTTGCTTACTAAGAAAGTTGGTGTCATAAAATACTACTACATCTGTCCCAAAATAAGTGTCTATGTTTGACTTTTAGAGTCTTTTTTTCTTCAACTTTGATTGTAAATAAGGTATTTTGTGTTATATAATACTTGATGAGAATTATATTAATGAAATTACGTTTAGAAACTAATTCATTCATATAGTTTTCATCAAGTAGTATATAACGCAAATTTTTTTATTTAAAGTCAAAGTTGAAGAATAAAGACTCCAAAATTCAAACGTGGACACTTATTTTGAGACGGATGGAGTATATTACTTAATTCCTGAAACTACTTCTTGAAGAAGAGTGCTTGCTTTTCCATCCGATACATACTCCAAGAATCCAACATTGCCTGCATTTTGAATTTTTTTTTAAATAAATACTTTTTACTTCTTCTTTATTTGTCTCGGTTTAGATTAAAAAGAGTATCAAAATGATTTCTCGTTGATTTTATTGAGAGGCTATGATGATTCTTTATTATTTCGTTTGGTTCTTAGTTGGTGATTTATCTGAGTGTTCGGTTATTGATTGGTTCCATTTGGTTTGTGATTTAAATAGGTTCGGATTTGTGGTATTCGGTGGTAAAACATGGTAGGTTCCTATTTGATTTATTTTATTGTTTGTGCCTATTTTGATTTATTTTCTCAAGGGTAAAGTCCATTAATATATGATGCAGATAGAACTAAGGACCTGTTGTTTACTCTAGAATTTCTTATTGTTAATGTTGTAATCATATACCTTTGTTCAGGTATACCACATTTTCTAGAAGTGTATAGCTTAATTGGAAGTGTTTTTTATCCCTAATAACGGTGTAAATTTTACAAACACAACAAGTTCCCTAATGCTAAGCTTGGACATGTATGTAATTTGTTTAATATATAGCTTGGCTAAACATGTTAGTTCTACGGGTTCGTAATAATCATGTATGTACACCAATTCTAGAGTGGTCAGATGACCAAAATAGGACCACAAATAGCAATGTGTTTAGTATTCGCCGAATAGGCATATAAGATCAAGCCGAGAATGCATCACATATTCGAATGGTGAAAAGTTCTTCTTAAGTGCATTTAAGGCATACTTGTAAGTTTTTACGATTATTTCGCTTATTTTGGGTCATGAAATTTAAATGGGTTAAGTTTTACGATATTGAATCAAAATTAAAATTTTATATGTGGGTTAGAAGGTTGGATTGTAAAATTAAATTCTCTTATAAATCAATAGAAAATTAAATTCTCTCAATTTTAGTTCTGATGGTGTCCTCTACCACAGGAACATGCAGAACTTCCTGAATAATGTTTAAGAATTGAGCCTCAAAGCCAATAACGTGGACAAGAAAGCTTTTTTTTTAATTAGTGAAATTTGCCACCTCAAGCATAGGAGCAACTTTAAGTGGGTCACCGCTATATTTCATAGTTTGTGGTATGACTTGAACCATTATTGAATCTTGATTTTAAAAATCTTTTAAGCAGTTCTTATAAAAATACAAGTAAGGTTTTATAAATCAAATTACTCTAATACCACTTGTTGGTCCCTTATAACCCGATATAACTTAAGTTATATTAGGTATCATTGTAACAAGTGAGTTGTTATAAACAATCTATATTAGGTAAGCATAAGTAAAAACAACAATACCAAATAACTTTTCAACATATAGAGTTATTAAAAATTAATTAAGGAATATAAGACACACTTTGCTTATGTAATATCAAAGTGGTTAATGACAATATTTGGTGATCTCTTCTTACTTAAAATATAAAACAAAGCTACGCATTTAAGACTTAAACTAATGATAAAAAGTTAGTGATCTCTTAGGTTGATGTTACGAGTGAAAAACTCTTGGAAGTGTTAAATAACTTTTGGTACAAGAGATGAGCTCTAAAACTCTCAGGCATGCTACTTTTTATATGGAGTAATTAAAGTTTACAATGGTAACATTTAGACACGTGTTGTTCATCCAACAAGTGATCGAAATCCCTTTGAATGAATAGTTCCTAGAATGTCTATAAAGTGTAGTAAAGGAAAATAACATTAATGTCTAACATTACAAGCAACATTTCTTCCAATGAGATCTACCTTATACTTTCACTTAAAGCATATCTTTTCCCCTTCTAAACCTTCTAGATGACTGTAATATCTTCAACATCCATTTGAGTAAATCGACATCATTCAATATGGTATTGTCACGCTATATTGAATTGAAACTCTTTCTTCAGGACTTATTTTCAGCTTAGGAACCACCTCATCTACTGAATTGAAGACATCTTATTTTCAAAGTATCTCTGGAAGAGTTATTGATGAACTTCGTCTTCATCTAGAATTTTGTTAGTTGGAACATAAGCTCCACTAGTAGGGATGGCAATAAAAGCCATACCCGATGGGGACCCAAAATTCGTTTTGACTGGGGAATCCCGAGTTGACCAAATATAGGGACTAGGGGAATCCACAATATTAAAAACAGGGATGAGGTCGGGGATGGTAACACCATCTGGATACCCATACCCGTACCCAAATAATATTTATTTTAGATATCCCTTATTTTACTAGTATATTAGATGTGTGTTAGTTACTTTCGTTTTTTTGTTCTTTGATGCATGTATGAAGTATGAAAAATTAATTCTACAATATATCTTTATTTTCCTATTTTTTATATTCTATTTTGCATGCTAATTATACTTTGTTGGCCTCGATGAGGATGGGGATGGGATTGAAATTTTGATCCTCGTAGGTATGGGGACGAATATTGAGATTGGGGATGGGGATGGGAAACATGATCCCTGTCCCTGAGCCGATTTCCATCCCAATCCACTAGACATGATTCAGAGGAAACTTTCTTAGTTGAAAATTTTGCACTTGGAAGATTTTATGTTCAAATCTAAGAGATGCTTCAAGGTTAGTAAATGCTTACCCAACAACATGTCACCATAGAGGATTCGGTTACAGAAGGTTTATACCATGATATCAAGGTGGGTGATGTTGATGTTCATCTTAGTTATTTATTTTATATAACTGATGTCATTTTTCTCGGTGAACGAAATATAAATTATATAGTTTGCATTGTCGATATCCTTTATTGATTCCACTTGGTTTTCGGACTCGAAATAAACCTTCACAAATCTAATTTATTTGGAGTTGGGGTCTTGGAAAACACGGTACAAGAATATGCTCAACTTACAGGTTTTCAAGTAGGTAATTTCTCTTTTGTTTGTTTGGGCCTCCCGATGGGTGCCAATATGTCTTGAAGTATCATATGGAAAATCATTATTCATCGATTTGCTTCAAACTTATGGAAGGTAAAAATGCTCTATATTAACGGTATAGCAGTGATTTTAAAATCAGTTCTAGGCTATTTGGGAATGTATTATTTGTCCATGTTTCGTATGTCGGATATTGTAAACAAATACTTATAGAGCTTTAGAGCAAAGTGTTTTCCGGGTAGTGGTCTTATTGAATGGTAGATTCACGATAATTCGATGGAAGTTGATCTTGGCTAGTAAAGAAAATGGTGGCTTAGATATTGGATATATTAAAGCTTTTAACAAAGCTTTAATCCTCAAATGGAAATGAAGGTTTTATAATGACAATCAAACTCTTTGGGTTAATGTAATCAAATCTATACACGGTGAACAAGATAGTACCGGTTGCATACCAAGTTCAACATCGTGTAAAAAAGGTATATGTAAACACATTGTAAGATCTATTAACCCTTTTTATGATAAAAACATTATCCTCCTTATTAGTTTCTCCAAACATGTGTGTAATGAAATGCATACTAAATTTTGGAAAGAGATATGGATTTGCAAAACTCCTTTGATGCTTCGTTATCCCCGTCTATTCTCCTTATAATTAGACAAAGATTGCACAGTAGCTATCGATGGAATGAAAACGATGGGTCTTGAAATTGGAGGAATAATAATATTTATGGCATTTTAACACTCAGCTCGCATATTTAAATTTGTTGTTGCATGGTTTCCAACTTGCGCCTTTAACTCCGGGCATATGGATATGGTCAAAAGCTCCAAACTGTACTTTCTTTCTTAAATAGACTCGTTGGATCATTAATGAGCATATTCTCCCTATTGGCTTAACATCGAACCTTTGAAATCGCTTCGTTCCTAAAAAAGTCAACATCTCTTTTAGGAGGTACAGATTAAACAAGCTTCCAATGCTCGTTAACTTGGATCATAAAGGTGTCGATGTCCCTCCCATATTATGCTCAATTTTTTCCTCTCAAGTAGAAGACTATGTCTATATTTTTTTATTTCGTGTTCACTTCTCAACTAATATGAAAGAGTATTGGTAAATGGTGTGACTTACGATTACCTTCTTTTTCAAATGTGGCTAACATGATTACTTGGGTGGATGACGCTCTTTTTTTAGAACTAAGACTTTGCTGCTCTAAGCTATTGTAATAACTACTTGTTGGGTGATTAGGAAGTTTCGAAACGTTAGCTTGTTTGATACAAGTAGACTTTATAGAGATATTTTACTAGATTCAGTTACTAGATTATATTATTGATCTTTCGTTTTCTTGGAATACTCATAGAAATTAGAAGAGTCGCATAAAACCCCAGTTGTAGCTATTTGTTCTTAATTTATGTTATCTTTCTGCTAACTTTTTTTTATTAAAATTCAGTCGTTAAAAAATCATATTTATTTTTAAATAAAAATATATTTTATTATTTATTTTTGTATCTTTTAATTTCACCATATTTTTCTACAATTCTGTGCTTTTTAATTCGAAATGTATTTTGATATATTTTTTTGAAGTTTCTGATTCTTTATTTTTAACGTGTTTATGTTATTTTGGTTTAAATTTATACGATTTAATCATAAAAAATTGTTATTTGATAATAGCCGTCTCATTGTACGAATACTATCAAGTTCTTTTGGATACCAAAGTTTTCTAGGATACAAGGGTACTCATCCCCACCATCCATTGTTGATCCCAAACTTAGATCGATTCAGCTTGTGTAAACGAGATTAAATCAAGTTAAACACGTAGAGAAACTTTGTTGTGTATAAAACAATTTAAGTATTATGCGGAATTAATACTCAAACAAGAACACACAAAGAATGTAAAACAAACTTTCACTTGATTGATTAGAACAAACTTGCTTACAATGAAAGTGTTAAATGTATGAAAAACTTATATGAAACAAAACCTAAAGGTCTTCTTTTATAGACATAAGAAGCCTTGTACAAGAGTCTACGTATCAGCTATTCTAGGTAAAGATAAATATAGAAAATACATTGTTGATCCTATCTTTACTAGAAACAAACTAGAAACATAATACGCGTAGACTAAATCTTTCTATCAGTGCTTGACTTCATCCTATCAACGCTTGACTTCTTCCTGTCAACGCTTGATCTGTCAACGCTTATTTTCTTCTTATCAACGCTTGTTTTCTTCTTGTCAGCATTCAAGTGTACTGGCTACATTTTATTCCCAACATCCATCTCCATCTCATCCAAGGGCCGAGATTAAATCCCCATTTTACACTACAGGGGTATTTCCGTCAATTCACCCGCCAACTATATAAGCAACTTTCTCCATCTTTCTCATAAAAACACACGCACCCCCTCTTTTACTTCTTTCTCTACCCCCCGATCCACTTTCTCTCTCTATAAATTGAAGCGAATAATCACAACATCATCATGAATCCATCACAATCGATCAATTAGATCGATTAAATAAGACGATTTCATAACAGATTTGTCTATAATATGTTCTTATTTTTTTTAGCTTATTCGATTTAGAATAAGCTTATTAACTTATTATGATTAACTTATTTTGAACGAAATATTCCGATTGATAGTTCCTATCTTGATCGAATTATTCCGATTGATTGTTCTTATTTTGATCGATTTATTCTAATTAGCTTTTAATAGGTGATTTATGTGAATAATCTTATTTGTTTGAATAAGATTTTGAATTAGATGAGAGTTATGAATAATCTTGGGAATTACATAGGAATTATGTGAGTAAGCTTACAAATTACACAAGAGTTATGAATAAGATAGCTTATTAGCTTATTTTGACAAATCATAAGGTATTTTATGTAACTTGAATTAAGTTTGCTGATGTAGGCTGCAATAAGCTTGATATATCATATATGATATATTTATATCATATATGATATATCATCACTTTTCATATATGATAAATAATCATCAGTTATCATATATGATATAACTATCATATATGATATATTAAACAAGATATAAGAAAAAAACAGATTTTGTATGAGTATTTTCAAAAAATCAATATAAACTCTTGAGGACCTGCCTTCTATCACATATATATGTAATTCGTTTTGGTGTTAAAATGTTGCATAATATGTTCTTTTCTTTCTTTTATAAATGCAGTTAGACAAAGATTGTACGATTGCACGATTTGGAGCAAAGCAATGAAGATGTTGATTATTACAAGAGGATGTGCATGGATATGCTTTAAGGATCAAGATTAAGTAGACGTCATTCATGAATTCATCATTTAATAATCTGTTTTTTGCATTTTTTGATTTGTATAAATGGTTATCATATATGACATTAGAGGTATATCATATATGATTTTACATTAGGTTACGTTCTGTTTGAATTATCATATATGATTCTGTTCAAAAGTACATTTTTATGCTATGAAAAAGTGTTTAATTATTAATTGTGCATACTCTTTGTTGTAATCATGAATTCATCTGATTCTTTGTTTAATATATCCAAGTTTTTCTTGAGTATCATATATGATAGTGCATTATCATATACTCCGTATGACTTAATTTATCAAAACCATCATGACATAATACCAAGAAAGTTAAATCATATAAACAATATGTTGTACGAGATACCAATTGATTACAAAATCGTTCATATACTTTAAAACTCCATTAGGAGATTACAAGGAAAAACAAACAATAAACGTAAAAGAAAAATTCATGAGCTTCTTCATTAAGCTTCTTGGCCTTTTGGATGATTGTAATGTTCAACACGCCTTGTAAACAGCCTTCTCTACACAAAAAAATAAGATTTAATTCAATTTTCAAGCACATAATGATATATGATATATTTGATCATATATGATATTTAGCTTATATCATATATGATATAGCATATCATATATGATACTTCATTAGCAAGTCATACTAAATATGTCTAGCCAGATTAATTCATAAAAAAGAGTTAATTCAATTTTCAACCACATAATCATATATGATATATTTCATCATATATGATATTTTAGCTTATATCATATATGATATAGTATATCATATATGATATTTCACAAACAGGTTACACTAAATATGTTCAGCGAGATTAAGCCATAAAACCTTATAATTCATGAAAATAAGCGAATAAGTTAGCTTATAATTAATCATATTAAAGCTGATGATAATCTATAAGCTTATTCACATTAAGCATCAAGTTACCTTATCATTTGACATGTTAAATTCACGTAACTTATCAAATAAGCTATAAAAATAAGATGAATTATAAGCTTATTCACATCGAATAAGCTAAAAACTGATGAATCAAAACAGATCGAATGAACTTTACCTTATTTATGAACGGAATGATCGGTTTACGATGGTGATTATCGATGAATTTGATGTTTGTGATGATAGATTAAGACCTGAATATGTGTACATGTATATGTTTTTGTGTGTGTTTTAGAGAGAAGAAGAAAAAAGAAAGATCCAGATCTAGGATGTGGAAGGTGGTATGGGTGTTAGGTGGGAGGGGTAAAATAACGAAACTACCCCTCCGCTTTTTTTTTGTTTTTAATCTAAACTATTGATGAGATGAGATGAGATGGACGGCTTAGATCAATCCCCTTGTATCCAAATGATACAAGGTATCTTAAATAACCGGACTCAATAATATAAAATGATAGAAAAGGTTGTATCATCATGTCAATATGAAGGTTAAAAATTTGATTAAAAGAGGTTAAGCATCTTGATAAAACATTTTCTAACATAGAAGAAGATGCACGTTCAATAGTAGAAAGATGCGCATTTTAATAAATAAACCCTAAAAGGTACATCAACCGAAAACCAACTAAAATTCTGTGGTGACAGTGATGGCATCTGAGCACTTGCTTATCCAAACCGTTTTTATTTCTTTATGTTGCGTTTCATGTTAAAAGATCAAGATTCCAAGACAACCACTTTTTCATTTATTCTTGTTCTTTTGGATAATAATCTTTCATTTTTATTAATTTATAAGAATTGGTAGATTAGTTATGGCTGATACATGAACGAACTGATAATTTAATCGTATTTAAGTCTTTTGGTTAGTAATTTAAGCAAAATGTTTTGAAGTGGGTCGGAAGAAAAAATAACTATAATGATCGTATATGGTTGTTTTGTTCTTAAGTCTTTTCAAAACATCAAGTGTTCTCGAGGGGTCACTACATAGATTTTTACTTACCTAATGTAATCACGTCAAATATAACCAACTTTCATTAGATGCATTTCTTTTTTGGTTAAAGAATTTTCTCGGTAAATTGTTAATTCAAAGAACAGTTAAGTACAACGACTTTGGGTGAATTTCAGCGTAAAACTAGGTTAAAACAGATGCACCATTCGAACATAATCTATCAAAAGAATGATAAGACAACACTTATAACACCTACTAAAAAATGCTATATAAGTTGATATATTTATCTTAGTTTGGATGAAACAGTTCCATCTAGCACTGGAAAAGCTGGCGGCGTCGTGTTCATGATGAGAAGTCTTATTGTTTTAAATGAATCTTGTGAATGAGTTATGAGTGTTACAATTCTTTTAGTTTGAGTAAATGAATCTTGTGACATTTAGTTATAAGTCCGCCACTAAAATGCCAATATACATGTGACTAGGATTGTTTTTTAAACCTTATGTATGTGATATTTTATAGAGATATTGAGCTATTTTTTTAGGTATTTCTAGCTTTGATTTCGTTTTTGAATGACGACGATTTGCATTTAAAAAAACTAACAAGGAGCTAGTGGCAAATGCATAAGGGTGTGAATGAGTGTTACAAGGGCTGTTAAACTACATTAACAGAAAAATATACACATGACATGCCAGTGAAGGAATAATAGAGCGATCTATATATAATGCTTGAGTTATCGACACACGTATATGAACTAGGATAATCCTTACTTCTTGAAGAGAACATAGTGTTTTTCATCGAGCAACAACATAGACCCTCAAGACCTCCCATACTTTAACTTAGTGATAATATATAATTACAAAGTCAGTTGTCACTTAATTAACGATCCCTGTGTGGTCAATACATTTTGAAATTGCAACTGCAAGGCCTCGTATTATAATCTCTAGAACATCGATCTGAGCTCACATACTGTGATCGAGTCTACGTTACAGTACAATGTTTTTTGGAACTGATCCTAATTGCTTACTTTTGTTTCCGTGATGTCCAAAACACAATCCTTTTATTAGATATTGAGTCACAGCTAAGTTTTGAATCTGATTTTTTCTTGCATCCGTGACATTGTTCCTGTTTCAATGGTTCATACCTATTTATGTTGTCATGTTGGTTTATATTTGAGTTGTATTGGTAATTAACCTCTATCCCCGAAATATAATTTTATAATCAATATAGAAACATCATATTTTTCTGCATATTAAGAAAAGTTTAACAATCACCATTCAAATTATCAATTGAGTTTACCATCGTAATCTTAAATTTATACTACTACCAGTTAAATATGTTAATTAGCTCTTGACAACATCCTAATTTTATTATGAAGAAATTTCTTAAATAGCCTATTTTGAGGTTGTAATACCAAATTACCTGGCGTATGAAAATTTTACCAAATTGGATTTTTTATTATAACCTTTGGATGGTAGAAGCTAACGATTCTAAACTAAGGTGCACCAAGAAAAGTTACGCGCTAAAATTTTTGCCATATACATTCTGAAAGTAGTTTTTGTGCACCTAGTGCGCTCATATTGCACCCTGATGCACATGAGGTGTTGATGCACAATCCCATGCGCCATGGTACATTTTCTTTTATGCACCGTGATGCACCATGTGTCCCATGGTGCATAAACTATACATGGTGCGTCTACTAAACATTTGATAGCAAACTGAAATTTGATGCATAACACATTCCTTATGCGCCATGATGCATAATTATTGTCCACCTTGATGCACTATGTGCGCCATGATGCATTTTCATTTGTGCACCGTGATGCACGATGTGCCCAATAGTGCATAAAGTATACATGATGCGCCTACTTAGCAAACTGAATCTATTTCTATTTGTATGTACTCGATCACTGCCATACATGCTTTTGTTCTTTACATGCATACATGCGCATAGATGCACTTATCTTGTGCGTTGAAGTGCACATCAAAATGCCGCATTATGCATGAAGTTTGTACACATATGTGCATAAGGTTATGCACTTTAATCTATTTTGGTAAGACGGTGAAAATTAGTCTAGTCTCGTAAAAAAAGTTTTTATATGATGTAGTTTGGTAATTGATCTTTTTATTTTCTTTTGGAACCAACATATGGATAATATAATACATGATCCACGGTGCGCCGCATTACCATGATGATTAATGGGGTCGCAATTTGGGGTCAAAGTTGATGGTGACATTATTTCCACCATGGGTTGACGGCGTCATACATTTAACAAATCACAAAAAGGTGTTAATCCACATGTGGGCGTACGTGTAACGAGTCATCTTTTTATCTCCTTTACGTTTTTTTATAGATGAATGTATATATGCATGTGTATATATACATGTATACACATATATAAACACATACATGTGGGTCTACGTGTAACTAGTCATCATTCGTCACTTTCTTTCTTTCTTTACACTTCATCTTATTAAAGTTTTCGATGTGGTTGTTCAAACAACAACTTGAGTCATTTGAAGTTTAGAAAAACAGGTTCACTTTTGATTTAATGTCCTTAAGTAAAGGATACCATCACGACGGCCGGATATCAGGGTCTACTCACATTCTTAACGTAAAAAAGTCTGTTTAGTTAATTCGATATAGACTTGTGATTCGCATTACTGAAATCTAGCTTTGGATCACATTTTCGTAAAATCTTATTTAAATACAAAGCCTCCAAATCATTCCATAAACTCATGCATGATTGTGAGCTTTGAGTCTACGAGTAGTGACAGAACCAGGAAAGTAAATAGTGGGGACAATATTATTTTTTTTACAATAATGATAAAATACAAAAAAACTATTATTAATATGATAAATCGAGAATTTTTACATAAAAATGAAAAGTTTATAAAGTGTTAGAACGTTGAATATTGAGATTTAGCATATGTGTGAGGACAATTTGAAATTATGGTGGGGCAAGTTCGAAAAAAAACTCAAAATCAAAAAAAAAAATCATAATTAAATCTCAATTTGTCGGATTAGCCATGGGAGCATCTCTGCCCATATTCCATGCATAGATATGTCCCTGACTACGAGTATTTTCTAGGTTTGATAGATACTTGGGATATTGATCGGTCCGGTTATTGAATTGTTTGGTTACTTCCGTCTGATTAATTAGTTCGATAAATTTTATTTTTTTAAGCTAAACTGAAGATCTAACAAAACTGAATTTTTACGGAGTCGCTAATCAAATTTGAATTTGATTCGATAATCGAATTGTCTCGAACGACTCAAATTACACAATTTGATTCTTTTTAACATTACACTGAACTTTATATTGTTTGTCCGGGAAGGTTAATGGCTACCTTTCACGCGTAGCAATCTAAACTTAATTGTAAGTTTTACGGATTGAAATTGAAGCATGTATGTATTAAGTCCATAACCATATGGTCACAAGGTTTTTTCTCCATATTACTTACTCATTCAAAAGTTGTACATAATAAACATCATTATGATTTTAAAACTGATTTTTTAATTGAATCGGTTAATTTATCGGGTCACGATACAACTGGTTTAACTTGTGATACAAGTATATTTTTCGCTAAAAGCCGAATTACGATCATCCGATCGGGTCACAGTTCAATCGACCAGATTAACCGGGATTTTAAAACATTACAAGAAACTAGGGGCGGTAATCAACAATGAGAAAAGAGAATATTTTTCATTTATCGTGTAATATTAAGAGTCAAGTCAAAGCAAATCGAGTTTACCTTAGAGCAATACATTAACGGGTTGTTTGATTCGTAGAATCTTTTTAAGGGAATTGTAATCTTTAAAGGGAATTGTAATTTAATATAATTGTAATTAAAAGAATGGGAATGTGTTGGACTGTAATGTTGTGGAATTGTAATGGATTAAATATGAGATGTGTTTGAGTTGGTTCTTAACGTAATGTAATTCGAATTTTTTTATAAAACTTAAAGACTTAATAAAAAATAATAGTTAAAATAAAATAAAATAATAAAATTAAAATTGAAAAACAAATAATTAAAATATAAATAAATTAAAATAAAATAAAATTATTATTTTAATAAAAATTATTATATTATTATTAAAATAAAATAATATTATTTTAATATTTCAAAGGTATAATAATAAAAATATTATTATTAATAAAATATTAAAATAAATAATATTAACAATAATTAGAAAATAAAAACTGAAAGACTAAAAACAAATAAAAAATAATATAAATATTATTAAAATAAACTTAAAAAAATTATTTAAAAAGAAAAAAATATAAATTAAAAATTAATAAATTGAAAAATAATAATACAAAAATAATGATAAATAATAGTAATTAATAATAACAATAAAATTATTATTATTAAATTTTAATATCTTATTATATAATAATAAAAATAAATTTTATTTTTATTATATTATTTTAGTATAATAATAATAATATAAATATAAATAAAAAACAAATATATAATAAAAATATTAAATATTAATAGTATTAAAATAACAATAATAATATTATTATTATTTTTTATAAATAATAATGATAATAATAATAATAACTATTATTATAAATATAAATATGATTATTTTAATTAATTTTTATTTTTTATTATAAAATCGCTTTTAATAAAATAACTATTTTATTACTATTTATCTAATTAATTATTTATTTAATTATTTTATTTATTTTTATTTTTATTTATCATATTTTATTATATTTTATTTATTTTTATTTTTATTATTATTATTATTATTATTATTATTATTATTATTATTATTACTATTATTATTATTCAATTATTTTTTATATTATTAACATTTATACCGATAATTAAAATTGTAAACAATCTTGAATTACGATGTAATTCAAAACATTCCATCTGATTTGCCATGTTATGTGAATTCCCTCATATGTTGTAAATGGAATGAATACATTACGATTACGTTACAAACCAAACAATTTATGTAATGTAATTCAAATTACAATTCCCTTAATGCATTGAATCAAACAGGATTACAACAGAATTTAAATTACAATTATATTAGATTACATTCCATTACGATGAATCAAACGGGCTCTAAGAGATTAACATTAACAAGAAGTGTAAGAATATATAAAATCAAACTTTGTTAACGTGGTTAATATCAACCGGCTCACCATAAAAATTAGTCACACCTATTGTTTGCAACAAGAAAATTCGGCTAATGCAACCGTTCAAATACGACGCAAATTTGTTACAAAAAGGTATATGCAGCGCAAGTGCAACTGATTATGACTGTTGTAAAAAGGCTCCGTGTAAATTAAATTTACAATCGAATTGCAACAAGCGTAGAACTTTTTGCATCTGCTTAAATGTATTCGTTAGAACAAAACTCTTTTTATAACGGAGACATTTTCTAGAGATTTTTTTGCAATGGTAACCTTTTGCTAATGATTTTGCAATGGTAACTTTTGCAAACGCAAAAATATGCAACAACCAAAACCAGTAGTTACCACAAAATATAAAATGTTGTGTCACTAATATGTCATAGTTTTATATTAGTTTAAGCTAAAAAAGCAATAAAACCTATATTCGCAATTACTAAAAGATAAACTCAATATAAAAAAAACTAATATATTCTCATATATTTCGATATCCGTAAATATACAACACAAAGGCAAAACTGGATTACATGTGAAGATACCAGAATGTCTATGACGAAGATATCTGAAATCAAGCAACAAAAAGTACTAGTTATTCAACTTAATTGGGTGGTGGAATTCTTGTGTAATTTTATGTCTAGCAACCGTCAAAGCTTCCTGCTATTTTAAGAAACGTTTCACAGGCTAATATCCGATCCTTCTACTCTTTTGTTATAATGATGAGGTATAATTTCACTCCCATGCTTAAGGTGAGACATTTACAATTAATTCATTATGCTCCGCGAGTAAAGGCACCTCAAGCTAGAACAGCTCACTGGAATAGCTAAGGTGACGAAGGTCACCTGAGGTTCAGAGACAATGGCAAAAGGTAAAACTTTCACAAGGAGCAGAAGGCTACACAAGACCAAAAGGGCTAGACCAAAAGCTAGACACAGGGCTAAACCAAAGGCCAGACACAGGGCTAGGCCAAGGCCCAGACACAAGGCCAAAGATATACACATGGAGCAACACCTAGAGAGTAGAGCATAGTCTCCATCGGAGGAAGTGCGATAATGTCTGACCTATATAGTACGATGTTGTACGAGTGGTACAGACGCCTAGACCACGACTAGTACTAGAGGAGCATGAGGACAACCTTGACTCCGAAAGATAAACTTGGTACGCATCAGCTATTCAGATGCTGCTCCTACAAGATAACTTTGTCTCCATAATTGATATGTCTTGGAGTCACCTCCAAGTAGTATATAAAGACATGCTCCTCCAGGAACAAAGGATAAGTCTACACCCACACTTCACTACTTACTCTCTCTCTATATATAACATTCACTTGCTAGAATCATATACTTACTCTCACACCGGAGTTGGTCTCGGATTCAAACCCCGAGGCGAGCTAACGATGTTCTTTCTTATTTCAGCCAAAGGGACGAAGGGCTAGACTAGGATACTCCGAAGGAGCAAGCTAGGGCTTCACACGAAGGAGTAGCCATAGAATACCCGAAGGATCAGGGCTGAAGAAGCTTCTCCGGATATTTGCCTCAACATCTGGCGTCATCCGTGGGACCGGGAATACCAATCTACCAAGAACTAAGTAATGGAGAATGGTCACCAAGGTCCTATACTGGAGCAAGACACAAACTTGAACATTAGGACGCTCGGGACCGAAAGGGCTCCTCCGGAGGTAACCCCTGCTCCTCCTAGACCTGTTCAAGAACGCTTTACTCCAGCGTATGTCAAAGAACACATTGAAACATTGAAGACTATGATGAAGAAAATTGACGAGTAGAATCGTGAGAAAATGACCCCCGAAACTCTTCAACGGGGAGGTAGAGTCGGAAGACTCTAAAAGGAGCCCCTCAGTGAGAAAAGGAAGAGGATACTCCTCAGACAGCTCGTCCAGGTCAAGGGGGAGAGGCCGATCCAGGTCTTTCCGAAGACATCAAAGGAGTCACTCACGAAAGAAATCTGTATCCACGCAACACCACTCGAATAGGATGAGCAAAGCTAGGAGTACCAAGACAAAGTCACGACCAGTCAAGTCCTCTCATAGGAAGTCAAGATCAGGGTCTGAATGTGACACAAGGTCTGATAGCGAGTTAGAAGATTTGAGTACACCATACAGACGACCTAAACCCATGCCTTTCATCTCTCGAATCACGCATTTCAGATACCACAGGCGAGCCAAGCTCCCAGCCTATGTTCGTGTATATAAAGAAAGAAAAGACCCAGAAGACCACATTAGCATCTTCTCTGCTACTGTCGAGCAAGAAGAGTGGCCCATGCCAGTATGGTGCAAGATTTTTCGTCAGAATTTGGATGGCTCAGTAAGGAACTGGTTCGATAGTTTAGATCCAAGAGTGTGGATGGGTTCGAAGAATTGAGCAATAAGTTTTTAGAGGAGTTTTCAAAATAGAAACAATATGATAAAGACCCAACCGAGATACATGGGATAAAGCAGAGGCCCAACGAGGGAATTCAGGCGTTTATGGACTGTTTTAAAGTTGAAAGCTCACACAACAAAGGGGTGCCTCCAGTGCTAAGAATTTCGGCATTCATGCACGGGCATGGACACCTAGAGCTAGCTAAAAAGCTTAATGACAAAATCCTGAAAGCAGTAGATGAAATGTGGGAAAGGGTCAGAGCCTTCATCAGGGGTGAGACGACTGCTGACACAACTGCCATTGTCAAGTCTCCACAATGGGAAAAAGGAGGCGACAAGGCCAGCTGGGCCGGAAACCTAGGTGGGTCAAGGAACAGGAACCAAAGAAGGAACCAAGGAAGGAACATGGGGACATGCCTCCTTATGCTAGAAAATAGGTGTTCACACTACTGACCAAGACTCCAAAGGAAATCCTAACCACGGAAAATATGAATTTTCCTCCTCCTCCCCCTATGGTAGGAATGCCTGAGAAACGAAACATGCACAAGTTTTATGACTACCATCAAGATCGGGGTCACTACACGAATGACTTCTTCAACCTCAAGAAGCGGATTGAAGAAGCGGTAGCTTCGGGGAGGCTAGCCCACTTGGTAAAAGACATCAGGTAAGGTGCCCAGAAAGATAAAGGACCAGCCAAAGGGAGGGAAAAGGTCATAAACATGATGAATCACAGGGGTACCAGAAGAGACCCTATGTGAAAGTAGAAAACTGGCTGGACAATGCCATAACATTTCCATCAGTGCCACGCTATCAGTTAAGGGACTGTCCAGTGATAGTAGTTACCACGATCGAAGGATACGTGGTAAGAAGAATATACATTGATGGAGGCTCCTCCTCAAAGATCATGTATGAGCATTGCTTTAGAAACCTGAGCTACGAGACGAGGTCGCGTCTGAGAGAGTCTAGAATACCCCTTGTGGGATTCTCAGGTGAAGTCAACTATCCCCTAGGGGTAATTGATCTAGAAGTCATAATGGGAGATTATGGCAGAACTAGGACAGTAATGATTGAATTCGCTATAGTCGAGAGCCCCTCACCGTATAACGTACTACTCGGAAGAACGGGGATGAGAAGTTTAGGAGCTGTAGCCTCCACTATCCACTCTATGGTAAAGTTCTCAACATCGAGTGGGATAGCCACCTTGATAACAAGCAGAGAAACCCTGAGAGAGTGTATACTAATGGAAGAGGCGCAATCGCGAATTAGGAGGGCCCAAGCAGAGGAACCAGCCCGAGGAAAAGCACCGAAGGCTAGCCAAGAAACTCCACCACCATCAAACAAAGTATACTCCAAAAGGCCAGGGAAGGAACTAATGCGAGGAGACGAGGGAGAAGGATCACAATCTGGTAAAAGGAGGAAGCCATTTGAGCCCAAGCTTGATGAGAAGATAGTGGTAAACGATGCTTCCCCTGACCAGCTAGTCACCATAGGAGGAGACCTCTCCTTAGAATGTCGAGAAGCACTTATAAGGACTCTCAAAAAAATGTTGATGTCTTCGCATGGACACCAGCTAATATGACTGGCATACCCTGAGCAATCACAGAACATCGCCTAGACACCTACCCTCACATTGAACCTAAGGTACAGAAAAAGCGAAGCCTAGCACCAGACCGGGGGAAGGTGGTTACAGACGAAGTCAATGAGTGACTTAAAGCAGGAATCGTGAAACGGGTACGATACCCCTCATGTGTATCGATTACAAAGATCTTAACAAAGCGTGTCCTAAAGACCTGTGCCCTCTACCAGAGATTGACTGGAAGATAGAATCCTTAATTGGATACAAATACAAGAGCTTCTTGGATGCCTACAAAGGGTATCATCAGATTCAAATGACCAAGAAGGATGAAGAAAAGACAGCCTTTCACACAGAAGAAGGAGTCTTTTTCTACACCAAGATGTCTTTTGGCTTAAAGAATGTTGGGGCTACGTATCAAAGGTTAGTTGACTCTGCCTTCAAAGAGCAGATTGGCGTGAACCTTGAAGCATATGTAGACGACATGGTGATTAAGAGTCAGACCGAGCAAGACATAATTAGAGACGTGGAACAAACCTTTTCTACCCTTAGAATTATAAACATGAAGCTCAACCCCAAGAAGTGTTCGTTTGGAATGGAGGAAGGAAAGTTCCTACGCTATATAGTCACCTCAGAAGGGATAAGGGTTTACCCTGAAAAGACGAAGGTAGTAATGGATATGTCTTCACCTAAAACCCTCAAGAAAATGCAATCTCTTAGTGGGAATCTGGCAGTACCAAACCATTTTTTTATCTAAATCAACTGAGCGGTCTCTACCCATCCTAGATACTCTGAAGAAATGCACTAACAAGAAAGACTTCCAATGGAATCAGGCTGCTGAAGCAGCATTTCAATAAATGAAGAAGCTAGTGTTTGAGCTGCCTACTCTCACAACCCCAAAGAAGGGCGAGACCTTGATGATTTTCTTATCTGCGGCTGAAGAAGCAATTAGCGAAGTCTTTCTTATAGAAAGGCAAGGAAAGCAGATTCCCTACATTATGTCAGCAGATCCCTACAAGGAGCAGAAGCAAACTATGCTCTGATCGAGAAACTCACCCTAGCCCTGGTCCACTCTGCCAGACGGCTAAGGAGGTATTTCCAGTCTCACCCAATCAAGTTCATAACAGATAGACCGATCAAACAAGTGTTGAGCAAATCTGAGGCATCAGGAAGGTTCGCAAAGTGGTCCGTCGAATTGGGAGCATATGACATACCCTACATACCAAGGGTAGTTGTGAAGGGACAAGTCCTAGAAGACTTCCTATCAGAGTCACCCGTAGAGAGAGTACTGACTCCCGAAGCAGCCCTAACACCTATGGTAGAAGACATCCCAGAATCATCTAATGCTAGAGAATATCTAACCCCAGGCCCAAGGGCATGGAGGTTATACACTAACGGCGCGTCAAACAGTGGAGGATCAGGAGTTGGTCTTATTTTTATTGCCCAGATGATGTAGAGTACTGATACTGAGATTTTGCTAGTTGAAAAAGTTCGTTTTCTCGGTGTCTAATCGAATTGATTACCAGTTTAAAGTGTGACTCAGTCGTTTTTGGTTAACAAACATAAATTTGATTATCTATAACTAATTAAAAAGTAAATATTCTATCGAAGTTTTAAGTGGACTTTTCCATTAAAATGCCTTCATTTAACCAGAAAATCATCTTTTTCAGCATTTTTCAAAATTTTTATTAACTTTGGCCATTTAGTCGTAATTTTTAAACTTTTATCGTTGCTTTCATATGTATATATATCCCGCAATAAGGTCAAATTTTAATAAAGTAGTGTAGCTAGTTTAGAAATCTTTGACATATTAGGCCCGTTGCGATTAATTTGACTCAACCCGAATAGATTTATCCAAGTTTATTCTAGCTAGTATCCTTAACCATGTAGACCTTAATTGGTTTATTAGGATAAGCATCCGCGAGTCTCATTACTTGAGATTTTAAATTGTGGAGAACGAGAAATGATAGAGTCAATTATAAGTCGGTATTCTTGCACAAGCTCACTTGGTGTAATTATTTTCCTATTCTCCCATCACTTGATCATAATTTATCTGCAATAAGTAAGGTCGTACGATTTGAAAAGTTACTTAGCTTCTAGCCCAAGATCGTTTAAAAGTTGCTCGGTAATGATAAGAGTTCATAGCCAAGGCATAACTTATGAAGCGGGGCGCGAAGATTGGCGAGTCCGAAAAGGCCCTAACAAGGCATGAGGATTCAATTGCTGAAGATCCAAAGTGATGTGAAAAGCATTATTCCCAAAATCAATATGAAGGATCAAGACTCACGACGAAAAGCAATCAACTCCCATAAAGATCATGGAGAAGTCTATCCGAAAAGACCCTAAAAAGGTGTGAGGATAAATAGATCCAAATCCGAAAAGGAGGCGGATCCTTGTATCTCAAAATCCCAATTAGCGATTGAAGAAATAATCATGAAGTCGTGGTCAACAAAGTTGGAGTACCCCTCAAAAGTCTCCAAGTGAAGAAACTCTATTAACGAAGAGAAGACCATTATCTCAAGAACGTCTCTCGAAGATATGAAGTACATGCCAAATATCGGCCCGAGAAAGGTCTCAAATCGTGAAACGAGTTATGCCAAGATATGAACTTTTTGATATCCCGAGAAGCAGTTTTAAGAGATTTTGTCCTTTAGCTAACTATTAATCAAATCGTCCTACTTTGCTTTCAGCCTAAATAAACTATCGAAATAAGTCCAAAAATGCATCTTCATGATCATTCTAAGACAAAAATAAAATATAAGAGATACACCTAGGAATAAGGGAGTTTAAGCATATAATTAAGCCATGTGTGTAAGTGTTTGATTTACTAACTTATAATAACAATGATCTCGTTTTTAAGCCTAGTTTGGGGAACGTGAAACTTGAGGGTGATAAATCTTCGCAGCACCGAAGCCCTAATGTAAGTCTTAGATCTCTTTGCAAGTTATTTCCATGTAGCTTTTTTCAAGTGAATATGGTTTTCTATTCCTTTTGTTTCCTTTAAAGTTTTAATTTCTCTTAGTATTTAAATTTTTGTTTAGTAGAATTTTAATAAGGCCAAGATTGATTGATTATGAGAAAAGTGTAAAATTGCTTTATCACTAAGCATTGCATGAGGGCATGGCAATGGTTAAGTGTAGGGGATTTGATAGGTGTGTAAACACCCATCCTTTTTACCACTTAATTACAATAATAACCGAGCCAAAACGTGTATTTTATGTCATTTATGTCGGAATTATGCGTGGTTTGTGTTTTTGTTGTGATTTAGGATGAAAAGGTAAAAAGTGGAGAAAACACGGCATTCACGGGCTTTTATCGAGGAAAAAGACGAAAGATGAAGTCGAAAGATCAAGAGTGGAAAAAGAACGGAAGTCCAAGACCAATTCTGAAGATTTATCGAAGAAAAAGTCAAAAGACGGAAGTTTACCAAAAGCCGAAGAACTCAAGTCATATTTATTGAAGAATTAAAAGACAAGTTCAAAGAAATCCCGAGACAAAGCAATTAAGTCCAAGATTTAAGAAGATTAAAAGGCTTAAGGACTAAAGCATGCAATTAAGAAAAAGAAGAAAGAGGGAGGAAGCTTCCTAAGCTCCTCCTTAATCTCCCCTATAAATAGTTTGTTATGTTTTCATTTCATAGTTGTTGGCTAACTTGACAAATTAGCTCTTCCACCATTTTCATTTTCTTGCAACTTTATTTTTCATGTCATTTTAATTAATTGTCTTGCACTTTAATTCCTTTAATTCAAGTAAGTGTTTTAATTTTGTTGTTTAATCTTTATTTTCCTTTAATCAAGATTTTCTTTATCATTCTCATCCTACTTTTCTTGTCTTTGATTTGATTGTGGTTCGGATTAAGCATTGATTTTGCTTAATCTTATTGTTTATTTGATTAAAAAGTTCATCTTTTTATTTTCATCTAGGCTTGTATACGAATTAAGCTATAAGTTTGACAATCTTATTGGCTTATTTTGTATTTAGCTTATTTGATTTTAAAGTTTTCTAAAAAGTTTTATCTTTTTAAAGTTTGCTTATTTTGTTTGCTTATTTTGTGTTTTGATAAAGTCTTTAAATTTGTTGCTTTTTGTCTCGTCTCATTATCTTTTTAATCAAGTTTCGGTTATTGCTTATTAGTATTAGCTTATTGGTTTTGCTTATTTGTATTACATTCCATCGGAATGGGATTTGGATTCCGACAGCTTGTTACAATCGCAAAAACCACAAGGGTTTCTACATTGCGATCGGTATTGTGATACTCCCCCTTATTCGGATCTGGGATTCGGATATGGGATTCGGATCTAGGATTCGGATCTAGGATTCGGATCTGGGATTCGGATTTGGGATTCGGATCTGGGATTCGGATCTGGGATCCGGATCTGGGATCCGGATCTAGGATTCGGATCTGGGATTCGGATCTGGGATTCGGATCTGGGATTCGGATCTGGGATTCGGATCTGGTATTCGGATCTGGGATTCGGATCTAGGATTCGGATCTGGGATTCGGATCTGGGATTCGGATCTGGGATTCGGATATGGGATTCAGATCTGGGATTCGGATCTGGGATTCGGATCTGGTATTCGGATCTGGGATTCGGATCTGGGATTCGGATCTGGGATTCCGATCTGGGATTCGGATCTGGGACAAAAT
Source organism: Glebionis coronaria (assembly GCA_025667525.1). Lineage (NCBI taxonomy): Eukaryota > Viridiplantae > Streptophyta > Magnoliopsida > Asterales > Asteraceae > Glebionis > Glebionis coronaria. The sequence continues at coordinate 500,851,656 of CM046881.1, forward strand.
TTTATATTTCCCGCCATTTTCTTAAACTTTATTTTAAATTGTTTTTATTTTAGTTTTATTTTAAGATTGCATTTTATTTAAGTGTTTTTCTAGTAATTTTCTAGCTTAATTTTTCACCTTGTTTTACTTTTATTATTTGTACCTGTCTTTAATTTTCTTTTAAATACTTTCCGCATTTACTTTTTAATTAGTTATAGATAATCAAATTTCTTTTTGTTAACCAAAAACGACTGAGTCACACTTTAAACTGGTAATCAATTCGATTAGACACCGAACTTTTTCAACTAGCAAAATCTCAGTATCAAATGGCGCCGCTGCCGGCTCTTTTCGTTAAGATTAACGGTTTTTTGTGAGAGACGCGTTGGATTTTGGGATCCGTTCACTCGTGAACGTTATTTTTCGTGTCAAAAATTTTCAAAAATCCAAAAACATTTGCAAAATCATAAAAAGCATTTCTTTTTCAAAGTTTTGCACCAAAAATATTCTTCTTGCTTGTCTATTTTTCTTCATGGATTCGTCTTGTGTACGGTGTGGGAGACCATGGCATGGTTTTCAAACATGTCAATGGTGTACTTGTGAGCGGTGTGGTTCTGATATCGACGATACACAATTTGGATTTTGTCCATTTTGGAATTCAACAAATTCGTACTTCTCCTCTTACAATACTTTCTCACCCTCTCCCGTCTATGACGATCCTTATCCTCAAAATGCACTGGATTTTTCTCAATCCCCGTGGTGCTATAAGTGTGGGGGTCCTCACGAAAGTTTTCACTGTCCAACGGGGGATCAAAATTACTATAATTATACCCCTTCCAGTTTTGACCAACCCCTGCAATACCCAATTGATCATCAGCATCGTCACGGGATGAGTTACCAAGAACCAATTGACGATCTTGCTACAGCCTTTCAAGAACAAAGAAACGATCTTGCTGCAACTTTTCAAGAACAAACGAAAGAGATTTTACACACGCTGCAAACTTGTATGGAGTCATTTTTACAGCAACAAGATCAGACGAGTATTCATATCCCTGAGCTTATTATTAGCCTTTAGGTATTGAGGAGAGCGATGACGATATTGAGGTTATTTTCGACGAGGAGGAATTTCTAAAGCAACGTAAGACTTCTCCCATTCCTCCTTCGTCTATTGCTATCACACCCGAGGAGCCCGTTGGCTCTCTCATAATGGAGGATGAGCATCTTGACGTTATCTCGGCAACAGATTCGGACAAATTCCTAAAATCTAGTGTCGAGGAACTTGTCGTCATCCCAGGTGAGCCCGCGGGTATTCCAGAAAATCTGTGTGATGTGCCGACTTTTGCGGATCTTACGGACAAGTTTGCTTCGCTAGTCAATGATCACATACTCACAACTCCACATGCGATATTTGATCCTCCCAACAAGAGTTCAATATGTGGTGAGTATGATCATTTCGTCTTCGAGTCCGAGATTGAGGAAATTATCGACCGAGAGCTTGCTCTTTTACCTCCGCTTCCTCCTACAAGCGAGGTCGATTTTTCCAACATCGTTGCCGAACTTGATGAGTTGGAACGTCTTATTTTTCATAATAATGACGAACCAACTCACTTGACCAATCATCATATTCTCGAGGAGTTACCTAATCAACACTCCTCTTATGAGAATTACGTTTACCACATTCGTGAGGATTTACCTGTTGGGAATAAAATATGGGTCAGTTCACTAGACGCTGATAAGAAGAATGTCAATGCTGATAAGAAGACATTGGACGCTGACAGCCAAGCGTTGACAAAGAAGAAGTCAACGCTGATAGCCTTGAAGATTGACACTGATGGAATATCTTCATACGAATCTTTTTGTTTATTTGTTTCTTTATATGTGTATGGTAAAGATAAGCTCGACATTGTATTTCCTATAATTATCTTTACCTAGAATAGTTGATTCGTAGCTTATTGTACAAGACTTCTTGTTCTATAAAAGAAGATCTTTTAGGTTAAAGTTAATATATCAGTTTTCATAAGTTTTCGATTGTTAAACTCTTTCATTGTAATCAAGTACGATCATTCTAATACAAGTGAAAGTTTGTTTAACATCTTTGTGTTTTAGATCAGGTGTTAATTCCGCATAACACTTTGTTACTTTATTCATAAGCAAAGGTTTCTCTACGTGTAGTACTTGATCTAATCTCGTATACACAAAGCTTAATCGATCTAAGTTTGGGATCAACAAGTGGTATCAGAGCTTGTTGAGAAACTTTTGATCTTTAAGTAACGCAAGAACCCTAAAACACCAAAAACCCTAAAAACCCTAAAATTCTCAAAACCCTAAAAACACCATGTCTGGCACAGATCAACCTGCTGCTTTGCTACAAAACAACTCCTCAAATCCTAGTATCAAAATTCCCATGTTTGATGCCAGGAACTTTGAGCTTTGGAAGTCAAATTTTGAGCAATACATAGCTATTCATGACTACACTCTTTGGGAGATTGTCGAATATGGGAACACATTCGACAAAGCAGCAAAGATTGCTGCTGCAATTGCCACAAGGACAGCTGTTCCTAATTGTCCTGAAGCTGATAAGAAGGAAAAGCCTGGAGATGGGAGAGCTGTAGCTGTTGAAGATATAGCCAAGAAGAGGGTGGACATGAAAATCTTGAACATCATGAAACACGCCCTAGGTCATGAGAATCAGCACAAGTACAAACGCTTTGAGTCTGCAAAAGAGCTTTGGGAAGCTCTTGAAGTAGCACATGGTGGCAATGCTGACACAAAAGAAGAAAAGAAGAAGCAACTCTTGCATGAGTATGCTGTCTTTAAAGCTCAACCCTATGAAAATCTCAGCAGTGTGAGAAGTAGACTTCTTGACATCACAAGTCAACTTTCCTTCATGGGAACACAGATTGATGACCCTGAATTGAATGCTACTTTTCTCAAAAGCCTTGGTGATGTATGGAAGATTGAGACAAGATCCATTCTTGTCAATAATACCCACAAGACCTCCAGGTTTGATGACATCTTCAACAAACTAAGACTGTTGGAGAATGAATGGCAATTGGATAGTGATAATAAATCTTCCAGTAGTAACATGGCCTTCTTCTCACAAAGTGAAGGCCAATTTGATTCCATGAACTTCTATGGACATCCAGCCACTGGATCTCAAGGTGTCAGCGCTGGATGTCAATCTGTCAGCGCTGGATCATATCCTGTCAACGCTTTATACTCAAGCGCTGACACACACAACTTTGGCGCTGATAGACTTAAACCTGCTGGTTTAGATCTAGATACTGTGTGTGCATTCATTGCTTCTCTGCCCAGTGATTCAAGGATTACATATGAAGATCTTGAGCAGATAAGTGATGAACAATTGGAAGAGATGGACATCAAGTGGACTATGGCTCTTGTAAGCTTAAGAGCAAACAGGTTTAATAAAAGGTTCAAGAAGAAGATGACCTTTAATGCTAAGGATGTTGCTGGCTTTGACAAGTCCAAGGTTGAGTGCTACAACTGTCATAGGATGGGGCACTTCATGAGGGAATGTAGATCTCCAAGAAGATCTGATGCTGGTAAGCCCTCAAGCCAAATGGTTAAGAGCCAAGATCCCAAGGCCATGGTTGCTGTTCATCAAATTGATGGTGTTGGAGAATGGGACTGGAGCTGGATGGCCAAGAATGAGGAAGAGGATAGAGCTTTGGTTGCTGAAGTTAAAGAAGAGCATGTTGAATATGCTCTCATGGCACACTCCTCCTCTTCATCAGATAATGAGGTATATGATGATGCTTTCTGTTCTAAGGGTTGTCGTTTAAATACTGAAAAACTAAATCAAGAGATAGTAAAATTATTAGATGAGGCAAGTACTGAAAGATGCAAAGTATCTAATTATCAAATTGCTCTTACCCAAACAGAAAAGACAGTAGCTGAGTATAAGAAAATGGAGTTTGATTTAAAGGATCAAATAAATATCTTAAAACATGAGTTACATCAGAGTAAAGATGTTCAAGATATAGTAAATAGGGTTAATCTTGATTTGATAGCTCAGTTAGAAGAGGCTAACAAAAATAAAGATAATGTGAGTCTTAAAATCCAGAGATTTGATAAAGCCACACAATCCCTAGGAGAGTGTGTTAGTAAACAAAGAGACTCTAAGGATATGAGTGGGATTGGGATGAATAATTATACTGGTGTTCCACCACCAGCTGGGGATTTCTATGGTGTCCAATCAAAGGACTTATCTTGGACTGGCTTGCCAGAATGCCAAGAGGAGGAATTCATTCCTCCACCTAGAGTGACTTCCCCAGTTGAGGAATACAAGCAAAAACTGACTGACCTAGATGAGTGGAAGAAAGCTAACCACACCTTGTTTGTTAAGGGAGGGTTGTTGTGTGAAAGTCCAAATGAGCCCACACCAAACATGATACCAATTGTGGAGTCCAATGATCCTAAATCTATTAAAATCACACACCCTACCACTGGCAAAGCTGTTGACCTTGGCCCACAAACTGTTAGAAAACCTAGTGTTAAGTATGCAGAGATGTATAGGAATACTAGGTCACCAAAAAGCCAAGTTAGTAATCATGGAACAAGCTTCTTTGCTTCTAGACCTAAGACTATGTCCAGAAAAGCTTGTTACACATGTGGTAGCTTCTCACATTTGGCATTCAAATGTGTCAACGCTTCCAATGTCAACGCTGATAGGAACCATTTCAGCGCTGACAAAAGTCAAAATAGGTCAAACACTGTCAGACCCAATACCTTTGTGAACAAAAGTTCACAAGTTGTTAGACCAACCCCATTCTTTTCTAGAGGGTCTAACACACAAGGCCTAAGACCTTTTCAAAAGTCAAACACTTGGTCCAATAGGCAATGGGTTCCTGTAGCAAACCCTAGGTTCAACGCTGATAAAGGCAATCGGGGCGCTGACAAGAATAACTTCAGCGCTGACAGACACACTGCCAAACCTAGGTATTTGCAACCACAGGGAAATAGGTCTAAAGCTTCTACTAGCTTAACATGGAGACCAAAACAAGACCAAAACCCTAATTCTACTGGTATTTCTATGACATGCAACAGGTTTCATTATATTTCAAAGGCATTGTCAACACCAATTGGGGTTAACTGGGAATTTCATTCAAACAGGGATGAAAATGGGGTTGTTATGAGAACCAAGTCTGTTCTTGTTGAACAACCAAATGAATCCAAGTCTTCCAAGGCTTGGGTTCCCAAAGAAAACTAATGTGTTTTCTTTATGTGCAGGGCATTCAGAAGAAGATCAATGATTATGGATACTGGGATAGTGGATGCTCAAGGCACATGACAGGGAAGGAAGACTATCTGACAAATTTCTCTCCTATTCAAGATGGTGATAAGGTATACTTTGGAGGGGGCTACGGCACCATCACTGGAAAAGGAACCCTTGTCACCAACAATCTACGATTTGAGAATGTCTTCCTGGTAAAAGAACTGGATTATAATTTGTTTAGTGTATCACAAGTGTGTGATAACAAAAATAAGGTTCTTTTCACAGATACTGAGTGCTTGGTGTTAAGCAAAGATTATAAGCTTCCTGAGGAAAAATACATAGATTTTAGAACACCAAGGCATAAAGACATATATAATGTGAATCTTAATGGAATTAAGATAAATAATAAAATGTCATGTCTGTATGCTAAAGCCTCAGTAGATGAAAGTAATCTTTGGCACAGGAGATTAGGGCACATAAACTTTAAGAATATCAATAGACTTGTGAGGCTTGGTTTAGTTGATGGTTTGCCTGAAAAGGCTTTCCACAATGACCACACTTGTGTTGCATGTCTTAAGGGAAAGCAGCACACGGTCTCATTCAGGTCTAAACAGGTGCACTCTAGTTCTAAACCACTTCACTTATTGCATATGGACCTCTTTGGTCCAACTAATATAGAAAGTTTGAAGGGTAAATCATATTGTTTTGTTATCACTGATGATTATTCCAGGTTTACATGGACTTTCTTTTTAGCCAAGAAAAGTGAAACTGCCCAAAGTCTGATTAATTTCATTACCCAGATTGAAAAGAAAAATGGTAATGAGGTCAAAATTATTAGAAGTGACAATGGGGGTGAGTTTAGAAATCAGTTGTTAGATGATTTTTGTGCCAAGAAATGGATTACTAGGCAGTTTAGCATAGCTAGAACCCCACAGCAAAATGGGGTTGCTGAAAGGAAGAATAGGACCCTTATTGAAGCAGCCAGAACCATGTTGGCTGATGCCCACTTTCCTATAGCCTTTTGGGCTAAAGCTGTTAACACAGCTTGTTATGTTCAAAATAGGGCATTGGTCAACAAGATACATAATAAGACACCTTATGAATTACTTTGGGGAAGGAAGCCCAATATTGGCTTTCTCAAGCCTTTTGGATGTCATGTAGTTGTTCTAGAAACTAGTGAGGCCCTAGGTAAATTTGATTCAAAAGGTGATGAAGGCTACTTCATGGGTTATTCAGTGCAGAGCAAAGGATATAGGGTTTACATTAAAAAGGAAAAACGTATACTTGAAAAAGTACATGTTAGGTTTTTAGAGAGTAAACCTAGTGATCCTGAAAATGGTCCAAATTGGTTGTTTGACTTAGAACCTTTATCTAGAGCTTTAAATTATATGCCTGTTACTGATCCAGACATTGTGAAGGTAACTTCAAGTGTTTTGGAAAAGAGAATTGGTAATGTTCCAGGTATACAGGTTGCTAAGGAGGATGGACCACCAGCAGTTGAATCATCTCCCACACCAGAATATGTTACACTTCCTATATGGACAGATGAGTATTATGCTGCTGCTGCTGCTGCTAGAAAAGATAATGGTGGTTTTCAAATACCACCAAATACAAACATGCATACTTCTTCAGGCGCTGACAAAGGGAAATCAAGCGCTGACAAGACCAATTCAGACGCTGATGGCTTGGACGCTGACAACAACAGTTCAAGCGCTGTTAGCCCAAGCGCTGACAAACAAGGATCAGACTTTGGTGACACCTTTACACAGCTTTTCTCTTCCCATTTTGAACAAGGTGGACCTTCCAATGTCCATGAAGAGATTCATGTTGATCAAACAAAGTCTGATGAAGAAGATATTGGCAACATGGAGCGTGAAGTTGAGGACACCAGACTTTTTGAAGGAGGAGTTCTCACTTCCACAGCAAAGGATCACCCCACATCTCAGATCATTGGTGATGTTATGGCTCCAGTTCAGACAAGAAGATCCCATCAAAGTCTTGGTGGATTTATTGCCAATATACACAAGAAGGTTGATACCCCTCTTGTACAAGCATGTTTGTTTGCCTGTTTTCTGTCACAGGAAGAACCCAAGAAGATTTTTGATGCTCTCAAAGAACCAAGTTGGGTGGAAGCAATGCAGGATGAGCTTCACCAATTTGCTATACAAGATGTTTGGGAGCTGGTTGATTGTCCTAGATATGTGAGACCAATTGGGACAAGATGGGTTCTAAGGAACAAGAAAGATGAAAGGGGCATTGTGGTTAGAAACAAGGCACGTTTGGTAGCTCAGGGATATACACAAGAGGAAGGCATAGATTATGAAGAAGTTTTTGCACCAGTTGCAAGAATTGAAGCTATCAGAATTTTCTTAGCTTATGCCTCTTGCATGAACTTCACTGTTTATCAAATGGATGTGAAGAGTGCTTTCCTCTATGGGACAATTGTTGAGGAAGTATATGTCATGCAACCTCCTGGTTTTGAAGATCCTGAGAACCCAGACAAGGTTTATAGAGTGAAGAAAGCCATGTATGGACTTCATCAAGCCCCAAGAGCATGGTATGGTACATTGTCCACCTACTTGGTGGAAAATGGTTTCAAAAGGGGCACCATAGATCAGACACTATTTACAAAGAAGAAAGGAAAACATGTGTTGCTTGTGCAGGTCTATGTTGATGACATCATTTTTGGGTCTACTGATCCAAAAATGAGTGAGGATTTTTCCAAGCTCATGACAGATAAATTCAAGATGAGTGCAATGGGTGAGATGAACTTCTTTCTAGGTTTACAAGTTCAGCAGAAAGAAGATGGTATCTTCATCTCCCAAGACAAGTATGTAGCTGAAATCTTGAAGAAATATGGTTTTTCTCCACATGAAAAGGATGCTTCCACTCCTATGGATAGGGGACACCCCTGGGGAAAGATTGGAGCTGGAAAGGATGTGGATGTTAGGCACTATAGATCAATGATTGGATCATTGATGTATCTTACAGCCTCAAGACCTGACATCATGTTTGCTGTGTGTGCATGTGCACGCCATCAAGTGACTCCCAAAGAATGTCACCTTTTTGCTGTGAAGAGAATTTTTAGGTACCTAATGTGTTATCCAGATCTTGGATTATGGTACCCAAAAGATTCTCCATTGGATCTTATTGCATATTCAGACAGTGATTATGGTGGTGACAAGTTTGATAGGAAATCCACAACTGGTGGATGCCAATTTCTTGGGAGCAGATTAATATCTTGGCAGTGCAAGAAACAAACAGTGGTGGCAAACTCTACAACTGAAGCAGAATATGTGGCTGCAGCTGCTTGTTGTGGACAAGTCTTATGGATTCAGAACCAGCTGTTGGATTATGGGTATAATTTTATGCATACCAAGATTTTTGTAGACAATAACAGTACTTTATGCATTATTAAAAATCCTGTACATCATTCTAAAACCAAACACATAGAAATTAGACATCATTTTATAAGAGATTGCTTTGAAAAAGGTTTAATACAACCAGATAGGGTAGCTACAGAAGATAATGTGGCTGATTTATTAACTAAACCTTTTGATGCTGGAAGATTTCAATATTTGGTAACAAATATTGGAATGGTTAATCTCACTTAATATGTGTTTTGGAACCTTTTTGTAAAAGTATGTACAGGATAATGCATTGTTATTGGTCTTTGTGATGATTTAGATTTTTCCACTTTACTTTTCTAACACTGACAAAGGTAAATGTAACGCTGTCAAGTGTTATTTTGCCGTTGTTAGAGATATTATTGTCTAACGCTGACAAGAGTTCCTTCAACGCTGACACGTGTTGTCGGGGCGCTGTCAGCAACAAATGTTAGTTTTGTGGTTTTCATCTAAATGTGTAGGTAGGTGGTAGCTTTATGCCATTGGATACAGAGTTGCTTATGGATCTTTGAAGAGCTATTTGGACATGTTTTGTTTATGGATGATGGTTGGAATATTTATATTCCTATCTTGACATAAATTTTTAATGTTCATATATATTTTGAGAACTCATGTATCATAGTTTGAGGGGAGGTTTAAGGAACCTTTAGGACTCTTGGGTATTCTTAGAATACTCTCATCACAATTCTAGATTGTGTCCACAGGTGAGTATGGGTTAGTTTTACTAAACCATGAGGCACTGTAGCATGCAAAGTTGATAAACTATGCATGCTGCCAAGACATTTTTGGCCTAGAATTGGTTGTGGTCTGATGGGAGACTTGGGAATAGTTTTGTTATGGGTTTACCTGGGAGTTACAAAGAATTTTATGAAATAACTTTGTTGGTAAGTATTTTGGTTAGCAAGGGACTCTAGAGGACATTTGTGTCTATCTTGCTTAAGCAAGTCTGCATAAATGGACAGTGCTTGCCGCCCAGTAATTATTATCAACTTGTAAGATATTTCCCTTAGGATAAATTACTTTGTTAAGGTCTTTTTCTTTTTAAATATTTTTATTTTTTAGACGCTGACAAGTTTTTCTCCAAACGCTGTTACGTCCAATCGTGACGCTGACAAGGCTTTAGGCAAACGCTGACAAGAAAATATAGCCGTTGGGCGCTGATGGGCTACTTTTGACCGTTGACACCTAGTGGGCCCTACCCAGTTGTTATTTTTGACTAATCTTTGGCCGTAATTTTGGGGAGAAGTTACTTTTAATTAATGCATGAGATAAGTTATATTTGATTCAATATTTTCATCATTATTCTTTGAATATAACTGCCTCATTTTTTACCAATCAAAACCATGCATCTCTCCTATAAATTTGGCTAATCTTTTTATTCTGGGTATTCATATTTTCTTGTCTAACATTTTTCTCCTAGATTTTTCCATCTCACATAACCTAAACAGCTTTCACCATGGCACCCAAATTCAACTCAAAGAATTTAACATTGGAGTTCAAGAGCCAACATAATATGGTAGCTTACTTGACTGCTGATCATGATTTGTTCCCTCAGTATTCACAGATGGTGGCATTTTTAAATGCATCCTCATTAAGGTATGCACTTTCTCATACACCATTAGTCCCTGTCGCACACATTAGACAGTTTTGGAACACTGCTAGTTCCACAACAACTAATGGAGTGACCACATTAACATCTACTGTTCATGGAAGAACATGGGTGGTCACTGAAGCCTTGGTTCGCCAAGCTTTGCGTCTTGATGACGCTGATGGTGTGACTACCCTTGCCATTGCAACAATAGAACAAGGTCTTAGGGAATTGGGTTATCCTATTCCTGCTGATGTCACTTTAAATAAATATCATAAGCAGGAATTTCCCTCTGACTGGAAATATTTGATACATGTCCTTTTACAATGCTTAAGTCCAAAATGTACTTCTTTTAATGAAATAAACAGGTCCATTGCAAGTGCTTTGGTTTGTATCACACGTGGGCTTAAGTATAATTTTTCAAAAATGATTTTTGAAGGGATGTGTAAAAATAAGGGAAGTAAAATGACTTTGGCTTACCCTAGATTTTTGCAAATGGTATTTGATTTACAAGAATATTGTTCTAGGGATCATGACACTTTTTATGAGATCCCTAAACAACAGAAAACCATTTTTGCTAAAATGAGCTCCACCAACAGATCCATACCTCTTACCCAACCCATGCTTGACGTAATTCAGGCTGCTCAACCACAACCACAACCAGACCCTGAACCCCAACTTGACCCTATTCATGAACCATTACCTTCCCTTGATCACATGGACATTGACCAACCCAGCGCTGACACTCAAAATGTTGGCGCTGACACAGCCAATCCCAACGCTGATACCATTCCTGAACAATCCCAAACACCCCTTAACCAACCAACACCCACACAATCTACTTCCTCTTCCACCCCATTACAATCTAGGTTGACTAAACGCCAAAGGGTTGCTGGAGTGTTCTCCTCTAGTGATCCTAGCCTTGTAGCAGAGAGAACCACCTCCACAAGTGTGGCTGGTGACATGGGTGAGGCTGGGGCTATTGATACAGGCTTAGATGCTGGTCAAGACAGTCCCAACATCATTAAGACCTCATCCATGCCCCATGATTCTATTTTGGGAGGTCAAATCCCCATTCTAGCTGAGGGCAGATTGGACACTATGACATTGACTGAATTGACGGCTGCTGTCATTAGCTTGCAAAAGCAAAATGTCAGCCTTGTACAAACTGTCAACAACCAGGGCCGTGAACTCCAAGCATTGAGGGAGCGGGTAACTGTTTTGGAGAATCCAAGTAGCAGGAGTCTAATGGAGGAATCTTCCAAAGGGGAGGATGAAGAGGATGAAGAGGATGAGCTGATTCATACAGCTAGTGAGAAGAGTTCAGAGAAGAGTTCACAATTTAGTGAATCTTTACAGGTTGCTGAAGCTCTCACCAATTTGAAGAAGCACCCAGTTATTGATACATCCAAGGTGACACCATTAAACTTGGAAGGATCTTTCAAAGAAACATTGGGCGCTGATACAGGTTTGAACGCTGACACATCCAGCGCTGACAAAGGTAATCGTGGCGCTGATAGAGGTAACTTGAACGCTGATAAAGTTGCAGGTGGTGTTGATGTATTCCAGCCATCAACAATCATCAAAGATGTGTCCACACAGGTTTCTTCTTCTACTTTGCCTATTATTGATCCAAAAGACAAAGGTAAAGGAAAGTTGGTTGAAGAAGATGTTCCAAAGAAAGATGCAGCACAAATTGCATTTGATGAACAGTTGGCTGCACAACTTTTGGAAAGAGACTTGAAGAGGAGTGGTAGATCACCATTTGTAGTTTCTGAGAGTGAAGAAGAAAGTGGTGATGGAAAAGAAGATGATAGCTCAGATTCAAGTGTTCAAATTATTGAAGATCCAGAAAGACTTGAGTATGGGGATGAGCTAGCAAAGGAAAGGTTGAATGATTTGAAGAATCAGATTGATTGGGACCTTCCTGAAATCACCAGAATGTACCATGCTTGGGAAGACAAGGTTATGGACAACCCAGGGATGAGTTTGTTAGATCAAATTTGGGGGTTGGAAGTTCTTCTCAGGGTACAAGATGACATAAAGGTGATTTTGAAGTATAATGCACAGGAGGTCAAGACTTGGCTCAAAAGAGATAGAAGGCAGTTGTATTACAAGTTGCTTAGATGCCATCAGCCTAATTGGACATCAAACAAGTTGCTGGCTTTATCCTTTGAGGAGCTAGAGTATAGGGCACATCCTATTTGGAGGAGTGTGCAAGAAAATAATGTCTACCAGTTTCTTTCAGAAGAAAGGAAACAAGAGCTTGCTGAGGAAATGCAGATTCAAAAGGAAATGAGGAGTGCTCAAAGACCAGTAAAGAAAGGAGATCCTTTTCAATTTCCCAAAGATATGGATGTGTATTTTCCAACTGAAGGAGTCATAAGGAAGCATCTCAAACTTTCTCCATTGGAAGCTTCAGATTTGGTTAATGTAGTACCTCTAGATGACAGAAATCCAATCATCAGTTTTGATGAAGATGAGTGTGGATTTTGGAAGATTGGCAGGTTTGGAAAGGAGGTACATACTTTCACTTCAGTTATTTCTATATTTGCAAGCTTAGACAGAGAAGACTTGGTGCATCTATGGAGATTAATAGAGGCCAAGTATACAGCTGAAGCACCTACTTCAGCAAATGGAATAAGACTTTGGAACACATTTTTGACTTTGTGTGGTCCAAGAGAAGCAGATCCTACCATATGGAAGGATCTTGAAGATGATCTCAGTAATCTTCATTGGAGGCTTTATTCTACTTGTGGTGTATTTCATTTGAGCTCTACAAAGTTTTCAGAGTATTTACTTGTGGATGCTAACTATTTCTTGTCCAAAGAAGTGTTGGAGAAGATGCTAGAGACACCCTTGGAGATTGATTATACTAGTGACGTGGCCAAGGACTTAATTAGATATGTTTATCACCAACATAAGAAGTTTTTGCAAGATTCCTCCTAAGTCTTAAGTTTTTATTTAGAAACTTGATCATTGGAATAGATATCAAGTTTAGGGGAGGATTGTTGGGAATAAAATATGGGTCAGTTCACTAGACGCTGATAAGAAGAATGTCAACGCTGATAAGAAGACATTGGACGCTGACAGCCAAGCGTTGACAAAGAAGAAGTCAACGCTGATAGCCTTGAAGATTGACACTGATGGAATATCTTCATACGAATCTTTTTGTTTATTTGTTTCTTTATATGTGTATGGTAAAGATAAGCTCGACATTGTATTTCCTATAATTATCTTTACCTAGAATAGTTGATTCGTAGCTTATTGTACAAGACTTCTTGTTCTATAAAAGAAGATCTTTTAGGTTAAAGTTAATATATCAGTTTTCATAAGTTTTCGATTGTTAAACTCTTTCATTGTAATCAAGTACGATCATTCTAATACAAGTGAAAGTTTGTTTAACATCTTTGTGTTTTAGATCAAGTGTTAATTCCGCATAACACTTTGTTACTTTATTCATAAGCAAAGGTTTCTCTACGTGTAGTACTTGATTTAATCTCGTATACACAAAGCTTAATCGATCTAAGTTTGGGATCAACATTACCTTATCAACAATCCCCACAAATGAATGATGGTTTCGTACTTGATCGTGATCTTTTCAAACGAGTTTCTACACTCTTTATCTACGAGGATATCGACAAGATCTACTTTCATGAGGATAAATGCTTTGACCCGGGAGGTGACATGGACCATTCTATGATTGATAATTTTACGGCTTTGCCAATTGGTCTGCATCCATTGTCTTTGGAGGATGACAATATGATTCCCTTACCCACCCCACCTCCCGTCAATCTGGATTTCACTTGCTTTTCTTATATTGAGCAGACTTTCCTACCATTCAAGACTTATCCTCCCGCCTCTCCTTTGTTGATGTCCTTCGGGAACGAGGACAAGGTCTTTGATCCCGGTATTACATTCGAGGCTTCCCCATGTACAATTTAATTCGGGGACGAGTCAGGCTCGTGACTCGGTTAACAAAAACAAGCGCTCTTCGGGAGGCAACCCGATTATCTATCTTTATCTGTTTTCACCATAAGTGTAGGGGGAGCCCCGTGGTGTTTCTTGTTCTCTTTCTTATCATATGCAGGGGTTCGAGCTTCAAAGACACACTCTTGATGACTTTTGACGAACCGTGATTCCGTGTTCCCTTCTTCCCGGTTTTATCCTAAACTCTTTTCCATTCACTATTTATATTTCTCAATATTAAAATAGGAATCTCGTTAGTTGTCTCTTCCTTAGCAAGATTTAAACAACGTGCACAATGTCCTAAGTGTAGGGGAGTTTACTCCCACATGCTTAAACATTGAGGACAATGTTTATATTAAGTGTAGGGGAGACTTCTATCGAAGTTTTAAGTGGACTTTTCCATTAAAATGCCTTCATTTAACCAGAAAATCACCTTTTTCAGCATTTTTCAAATTTTTTATTAACTTTGGCCATTTAGTCGTAATTTTTAAACTTTTATCGTTGCTTTCATATGTATATTCCCGCAATAAGGTCAAATTTTAATAAAGTGGTGTAGCTAGTTTAGAAATCTTTGACATATTAGGCCCGTTGCGATTATTTTGACTCAACCCGAATAGATTTTTCCAAGTTTATTCTAGCTAGTATCCTTAACCATATAGACCTTAATTTGTTTATTAGATTTTTCCAAATCCCAGATCGGAATCCCAGATCGGAATCCCAGATCCGAATCCCAGATCCAAATCCCAGATCCGAATCCCAGATCCGAATCCCAGATCCGAATCCCAGATCCGAATCCCAGATCCGGATCCTAGATCCGAATCCTAGATCCGAATCCCAGATCCGAATCCCAGATCCGAATAAGGGGAGTATCACAATACCGATCGCAATGTAGAAACCCTTGTGGTTTTTGCGATTGTAACAAGCTGTCGGAATCCAAATCCCATTCCGATGGAATGTAATACAAATAAGCAAAACCAATAAGCTAATACTAATAAGCAATAACCGAAACTTGATTAAAAAGATAATGAGACGAGACAAAAAGAAACAAATTTAAAGACTTTATCAAAACACAAAATAAGCAAACAAAATAAGCAAACTTTAAAAAGATAAAACTTTTTAGATAACTTTAAAATCAAATAAGCTAAATACAAAATAAGCCAATAAGATTGTCAAACTTATAGCTTAATTCGTATACAAGCCTAGATGAAAATAAAAAGATGAACTTTTTAATCAAATAAACAATAAGATTAAGCAAAATCAATGCTTAATCCGAACCACAATCAAATCAAAGACAAGAAAAGTAGGATGAGAATGATAAAGAAAATCTTGATTAAAGGAAAATAAAGATTAAACAACAAAATTAAAAACACTTACTTGAATTAAAGGAATTATAGTGCAAGACAATTAATTAAAATGACATGAAAAATAAAGTTGCAAGAAAATGAAAATGGTGGAAGAGCTAATTTGTCAAGTTAGCCAACAACTATGGAATGAAAACATAACAAACTATTTATAGGGGAGATTAGGGAGGAGCTTAGGAAGCTTCCTCCCTCTTTCTTCTTTTCCTTAATTGCATGCTTTAGTCCTTAAGCCTTTTAATCTTCTTAAATCTTGGACTTAATTGCTTTGTCTCGGGATTTCTTGAACTTGTCTTTTAATTCTTCAATAAATACGACTTGAGTTCTTCGGCTTTTGGTAAACTTCCGTCTTTTGACTTTTTCTTCGATAAATCTTCAGAATTGGTCTTGGACTTCCGTTCTTTTCCACTCTTGAACTTTCGACTTCATCTTTCGTCTTTTTCCTCGATAAAAGCCCGTGAATGCCGTATTTTCTCCACTTTTCACCTTTTCGTCCTAAATCACAACAAAAACACAAACCACGCATAATTCCGACATAAATGACATAAAATACACGTTTTGGCTCGGTTATTATTGTAATTAAGTGGTAAAAAGGATGGGTGTTTACACACCTATCAAGTACTCCTACGCGCTCAAACAGAACTTCCCCAACTCAAACTACGAGGCAGAATATAAAGCTTTGCTAGCCGGATTGCGAATAGCAACGGAGATGCGAGTGAAAGAAAATCACGCCTTTGTAGACTCTAAGCTGGTGGCTAGCCAGGTAGAAGGGTCATACGAGGCTAGGGGAGAAAAAAATGATAAAGTATCTATGTAACACCCCATTTTGATAATGGAATGTCATGCGTAATTATGGCGTGTCATCATAGCATACAAGGATAAATGTATAAAACATTACATGACCATACAGATAACCGGAATCAAACATCGGTTCCCAAACATAATAAAGCAAAAGAAATGAATGAAAGACTAAACAAGCATAAGTATATGAAGGCAAAAAGGAAAAGAAGTCTCTAGCAGCTTCCATCCTATGCACGTCCTCCAAATGCTCGAGTCTTTCCTAGGGTACCTGCCGTTTTGGGACATGGAAAGGAAAGTAACGGCTGAGCAAAACGCTCAGTGCACGGATATAGACATAGTAAAGATGACTAAACATAATAAAGACTTAATAGCAGCGGAAATGTATAAGTCCTGGAAAACCTAGAACATGTTCATAAAACTGGTTTTATAGTTTGAAAAGCCTTATGTTTATCTTATGAAAACTGTTTAACATATTTTACCATTAGCCAATATAGGTCATGAAAATCCACCGTGCATGAATACTTGGAGGGGTGACCTCATCATGCAAATTAGAGGGGCTGCCTCTAATTTAATATACTAGTTTGGGTAGGAGGGATCAGCTCCTTGTGAAGGATGCAAGGCACACATCACATTCACCATGAAATCCTGACTGAAACATGTAACTAGGATGCACCCATATGCCCCACATGATAAATATAATAATATGGCCAAAATTGAAGGGACGCCACGAGCAATCACTCCGCCGTGGGGAAGTCATAACACCAGTGCCTCTAGTGTTATGGTTATGGCACCTCCATAACTAGGTGAAACTGGTCATGCATGTATATGGCTTTAGGTATTCTAATTAAACATAAGCAATTCAGAAACATATAAAACGTATACTGGGAAAACAGTTGGCTGCATACGGGGAATCCTAATAAGGAAAGAATGTCCATACTGAAAGGATGGGAATCCGTACCTTATGTCCAGTGAACGAAGAAGACGAACTGAGGAGAATCCTACTTCGGTATCACTAATGCTAAATAAATACGTACATGAATAAGTATTTGCTTACTAGAGAAAAGTTCCTCAAGGAAAGTACTCTCAAAAAAGTACAAAAGCTTCAATCTGAGCCGTTCATTCTTAAACAGATCCTACGAGTGAGATATAATAAAAAAGGGCATTAGAGTAATTTCATAACTTCTCCTAATACAATTCAGAGGGGTCTTTTTATTATTTTCATTTCCACCAAACCCATCCACCACCGCACAAAACCCATCCACCACCGCTGTCGCGCCCCACCACCGTCAAACCCCACCGTTGTCATCCACCACCACCGATCGCACACTCCTACTTAGTGTCCTTCAAGTCTTCGATTTTGTAATCCAGTTCGGTAATAATCACTTGATCTTCTTTATTTTTTCTTTAATTTTATGTATTGATTTAGTTTCATATTATTAACTCTTAATCATTTGATAATAACTTATAGCTAGAAGGTCTAAACGTTAGTTTCAGTTAATTAGTGATATATACTGTATTAGTGATTGTTGTATACATGTAATGTTTTGTTGATTATAAATCTTAATAAAGTGAATTAATGATAAAGTTAGGTAATTATTTTATAATCAAGTTAGTAGAATAATTAAGTTATCAAACTACTAAGATGCTATTTTGACGAGTTTTCTACAAACTTAGTACAAATCATCTTTTACTATGCTTGTTTTAGGTTGATATTTGGAATTTAGGAATAGCAGTAATTGAGATGGCTAATTGTGAGCCTCTACTTGCTGATCTTCACCCAATGAGAGTTCTATTCATCATTCCTAGAGAAATCACACCCCAGTTCGAGAGTTTTTCTTGAATTCATGTCTAGATATTAGTGTAGTCGACTTGGTATAAGTAACCAACAATATAATCCATGTCGTTTGTGGTTGAGTTAGTATGAGTAACCATCACAACCACACTTTTTGTTACAACAAAAGATCTCATTTTCACAATATTTTGAAAATGAAACATATCGATGTAGTCGATATTCCTATAAAATAACTTTCATTTCTGATAAAATAGAGCGCAACCACATTCTTTAGATTATTATTCGGTCAAGCGCTGTATTGTATGAACATTGTCTTTTAGTTTCTTCTAAATTGTTAAGAGGGTCCATCTTTTCTAGTTTTGATTAGTGGTCCACTGATTTTTGCTTTTAATCTCCAGAGACCAAGTGCAAAGGAACTTCTCAAACACCACTTAATCAAGAATGCTAGTAACAATCCAAGACTCCTTGTGAGATTCAGGTACCTCATTTTTTATTATACACAATGAGGTGTACTGTTTGCTTCATTTTCATTCACCATTTCACCTTTTTAATAGGATTGCCTCTAAGAAGAAATAGAACAACCAAAGTTTAAAATCAATGAGTATGAAGAAACGCTTAGAAATGGTACTCAAGATTTTGGGAAGGTTCTTCTACTGTTCAAGGTTACTACGGAATCAAGAGTAAATGAAATTGTTCGAGTTGGGTGAATCTACAGTTTGGCACTTGCGTGGAAGCGTTAACCTGGTAATACTCCAATTAGTGTGGGCATGGAAAAATTTAAAGAAGTGTTAGATTGGTTTTCAACAAAGGTACGCCCGGGAGTACAGGAAAGTTGCAAGTGTTATTACGCCACCACATATTACAGACCAGAAAACGTAAAATCAAGCAACCCGAAAAGGATATATGGATACTTGTACCAAGATGCTTATGAGAATCTCCAAGAAGTAATTTAATAGAGTCGAGTCAAGAGTAAAAACAATATTATCACAAAAATCACGATGATATGTCTGTGGATGTTAGAATTGCTGTTGTGAGGTCTCCATGACCTCAAACATGTTCAGTTTCTAGTAATGAAAGCACCATGGTGGGGTTTGAATCTATTTGAGAAAATATATTAGTACGTGCAACATGTTGTAATGTTATTCATTACTACGTATTATTTATCAAATTGTATCAATTAATATGTTATTTTGAATAACTTTTATGGCTTCATTTAGAACTGTTAATGATGATGGAATTGGCTACTGATTCTAGCAGAATCACAATTCTGTAACCTTAACTTCTTTAAAAAAACCCACTTTAGATATCACATGTGAATTTGGTTGAATCACATGTAACTCCAATAATATATTTGTTGTCATTCATGTAAAATATGTAAAAAGCAAATTGGCTTTTAAATTAAATGTGATTTTATTGAATCACATGTAATTTTTGTTGAATTATATGTAATTCAGTGATAATTACATGTGATTTTGCTTGCATTACGTGTGATTCAAGCATTTCGAAACTTTGACTTCTTTTAATAAACCCACTTTAGATGAATAATTACATGTGATTTTGTTTAAATCACATGTAATTTTGCATGAATTACATGTGATTTTTCTTGCATTACATGTGATTCAAGCATTTCAAACCCGTATCATCTTCTAACAAACTCACTGTAGATGAATCACATGTGATTTTGTCTGAATCACATGTAATTCTCTCAATATATTAAATGTTTTGTTGTCATTCATGTAAAATATATAAAATAAATTGGTTCCTGAATTACATGTGTTTTTGTTCGAATCACATGTAATTTTGCTTAAATTACATGTGATTCGTTGATAATTACATGTGATTTTACTTGTTGTCATTCATATAAAATATATAAAATAAATTGGCTTCTCAAATACATGTGTTTTTGTTCGAATCACATGTAATTTTTCTTGAATTACATGTGATTCGTTGATAATTACATGTGATTTTGCATGTTGTCATTCATGTAAAATATAAAAACAAATTGGCTTCTGAATTACATGTGATTTTGTTTGAATCACATGTGATTTCGCTTGAATTAGATGTGTTTCAGTGATAATTACATGTGATTCAAGCATTTCGAAACCTTAACATCTTCTAAGAAACCCACTTTAGATGAATCACGTGTGATTTTGTTTTGAATCACATGTAATTCTATCAATATATTAAGATGTCTGTTGTCATTCATGTAAAATATATAAAATATATTTGGCTTTTGAATTACATGTGATTTGTAAGAATCACATGTAATTCTACTTGAATTACATGTGATTCGATGGTAATTACATGTGATTTTGCTTGAATTTCATGTGATTCATTCTTCTTTCTCACTGCTTTCATACAAATTACATGTGATTCTGTCAGAATCACATGTAATTTTCGTCTATTAATAACTGAACAAATACCCAGCAAAATCACATGTGATTCACCATAATCACATCTGATTTACATCTCCACCTTCAAGTCCTTTCATAACATCATCTTTTTCTAATTCAACATCATATAAAGATCATTTTTTTAACATTTATCAGAATTATTCACTATCTCTTTCAACATAACCATCTTCTACAATCATTCATGTGATCAAAACCTATAATTTATAAACACCCATTTGATATTTTGTTGAATCAGATCCGTATTTAGATCTGTATTTGATGTTGGTGGTGGAGGCGGTGGTGCATTGATTTCTGGCAAAGAAGAAACGATGGTGGTGGTGCAGTGGTCGGAGGTGATGGTCGTGTGTGGTGGGAGGCAGTGGTCGGGGTGGTGCGGTGGTCAGAGGTGGTGGTCGGGGGTGGTGCGCATGTGGTGGTCAGGGGTGGTCAGGGTGGTGCGGTGGTCGGAGGCAGTGGGAGGGGGTGGATCTGGTGATTTGGAGGTTGGGTGGATGTGGGTGGTAGAGAGAGAAAGTAGAGGTGTGTGTTTTTTAGAAAGATAAAGTGAAATGATAAATAAGGGTGGTTTGTGTGTTTTTGGGGTTTATATATGGTTGGTGCTTTTAATATAGACCGTTGGATGATGAAAAATTAAATGGCCTAGATTGCTTCCTTTCTTCTTTTTTGAATGCACATTCTATGTTGATCCCACCTATTGCTTACTAAATACGCAACTGGTTTTATGTCATGTCTTAACTTATTTTATATGTTCATATCATGTTTTACTGTTTTAAGCCTTAAACTTTGTTTATCTTATATTCTGTCTATTCTAATTAAGTATTTCTCGTATTTCATGTATTATTATACTTACTGTGTAATAATAAGTAACTTTCCAAAAATAGCAGGTTTCCAAAAATAGAAAGTTTCCAAAAATAGAAAGTTTCCAAAAATAGAAAGTTTCCAAAAATAGAATTACTGCTTAAAATAGATAATTTTCTAAAAATAGAAACTTTCCATAAATAGATTATAGCTGCCTTAATTAAATAAGTTTCCATAAATAGATTAGCTGCCTGAATTAAATAAGTTTCTAAAAATAGTAAGTTTCCATAAATAGATTAACTGCCTTAATTAATGAGTTTCTAAAAATAGAAAGTTTCCATAATTAGATATAAGCTGGTTAAATAAGCTAAGCATATAAGCCTAAGTGTTTTTCTGATTATTATCTAAGCCATAATGATATAATGTATAGTTTATTAATTATTTCATGTAATTTAAATAAACTATAGGTTAAAAGTATTTAATTAATATATATCATGTTTTTAATTAAATAAAGTTCAATACTTAGGTTAAAACATGTATTATTATTTATTAATAATATAACCTAAGTCATGTTAATTAATTAATTATAACCATGGTTTTTAAATAATTAATTAATTATAAGTCTAGAAAATATAAAATACTTAGGTTAATAATTTCATGATTCTAATAATTAAATTATAACCTAAGTCATGTTTATTAAATTAATCATGTCATATTTATTAATTTAATTTTAACATATGATTATAAAAAAATAATCTTAACATACACCGTGAACCGGATCTTGACTAGAACCATGAACCGGACATGAAATCGACACCATACCCCGAATCACTTTGGGGTTCCCTTTGTTTTGCTGCTACCGTGGGACCCACACCACCAAACCGGGACCATATGGTCTCGGTGGTGGTTTATTGGCCAAACCGAGACCCCCTTGGGTTCGGTTTAGGCGCCGGCCAAACAAACAGCCCTAAAAACAACCTTTTTGATTTTCCAAAAACCATTTACATGTTTGATCTATGTTTTTAGTTAGGTTTTTAAAAACATCATGTTCTTAATTATTTTATTAGATCAAATCAAAAAGAAAAGGATAAAAAAGAATATACCGAATGCGTGGATCTAACGAGGATGAACACACACGAACACACGTACAAGATTCAAGATCAAAATCAACTAAACACCCCCTTTCTTGTTGTTATAGGTGGCGGCCAAAAGAGAGGACAAGGAGGAAGGAGAAAAATCTTTTAGGGTTTTTGTTTAGTTTACTGTAATGTGAAAAATGAAACAAGATTTTACCTTTTACCCCATGTTAGTAAAATTTGATGGGCTTGGCCCATCCTTTTTCCTAATTTCGTGGCATATGGGGCCCACATGGGGTAACCCGATCATTTTCCGTGTCTAATTAATACGTGTGTTCTCGTGTTCGTGTTTTACGTGTTTTAATTAATTATCGATCGTGACTTAATATATTTATTCGTGTTCGTAATAAATATATATACGTAATTAATATTAGCTCGTGATTAAATTACGTTCATGATTTCATGATCGCATGTTCGTGATTATAATTATTATTTGAATAATTATCGTGTGTTCATACGTAATAAATACTTATCGTGTTCTAACACGTACGTAATACTTAAAATTCTTATTTGCGAACGTAAACATGCTATAAAAGGAAAGTGTACGTACGATCTAATGGGTACTATTCATGGTAAAAGCATGCGGGTTTTACAATCTAGAGAAGGTCTTGGAGCAAGATGGAGCATTCAACAGATTCTTGATAACTCACTTTCCGAGAGCTGAGAATACGAAAGCGGATGCCCTCAGCAAACTGGCTGCAGTACAATTTGATCATCTATGCAAAGAAGTGCTGGTGGAAGTACTGAGCAACCGGTCTGTCGAAACACAAGAGGTGAACATGGTGGTTGAAGAGGAAGGTCCAACATGGAGGAGTTCGATCCGAAATTACTTGGAAATGGGAAGGCTACCAGAAGACCCGATAGAGGCTAGGACCCTAATGGAAAAAATTGGAAACTACACCATTGAAGATGGTGTCTTATACAAAAAATCTTACCTAGTTCCATTGATGAGATGTGTTGGTCCCTTACAAGCCAATTATATAATGCGGGAGGTACACATGGGTTCGTGTGGAATCATGACGGACCTAAACAAGTGGTAGCTAAGGCTATGAACCTAGGGTACTACTGGCCGTCTATGCACAAAGACGCTAGAGAACTCATCTGGGCATGTGACAATTTCCAGGCACACGCTTCTGTACCCAAGCTACCTATGTCAAACTTAATCTCAGCGACTTCAACTTAGCCATTCATGAAATGAGGCATGGACATAGTCGGACCTCTACCAGAAGGACTAGGGAAAGTGAAGTATCTTATTGTGGCAATTGACTACTTCACAAAGTGGGTGGAGGCAAATCCAGTGGCAACTATCACCGGAAAACAAGTGTTGAACTTTGCATTTGACAACATTGTATGCAGGTTTGGAATCCCAGCTACCATCGTCACAGACAATGGAACACAGAATCTGAATGACCCTTTCAAAAAATAGGCGGAGAAACTACAGATAAAGTTAATCTCCACATCAATGTATCACCATGAGAATGGAGCAGTGGAAAGAGCAAACTGAAGCCTGCTAGAAGGAATATAGAAAAGAATCGAAAAAGGAAATTCGGTCTGGTTAGAAGAAGTCCCTAAAGTGTTGTGGGCACATAGAAAAATGAAAAAGACTAACAATGGAGAGACGCCTTTCAGCTTGACCTATGGTACTGAAGCAGTCATCCCTACAGAAATTGGCATGCCAACACATATAGTCTCTAGCATTGATGAAGAAACTAATAACAAAGAGCTTCGGTTGAACCTGTATTTGCTAGAAGAGCGAAGGGAGATAGCAGCTATCGGGGAGGCTAGGTACAAGCAGCAAGTGGAAAAGTACTACAATAAGAAGTTGCGACATGTACAGTTCAAAGTGGGAGAGTTTGTCCTCGGGAAGAATGAAGCCTCAAGGGCAAAAAACACAGGCAAGCTCGGACCCAACTGGGAGGGACCCTACAAAGTTATCAAAGCTTTTCAAAGCGGGACCTACAAGCTAAGTACCATGGATGGAAGGGAAATACCCAGGACTTGGCATGCTAGCAACCGACGTAAGTGCGACATGTAGAGCACCGGACTATGATTACCACAATTATCATGTATTTCCTCCGGAGGAGCAATTTTTAAAGTATAAGACTTACTCTGGAGATGATCGAAACTTAACCTAATGTATTGTAATACAAGGCTTTTGCCCAGTAAGAAAATTTTATCGTCCGATCTTTTTGAATTGAAGAAGGGTAAAATGCGCGACTCAGTCGTCATTTGGTGGAAAACAATGTTTATGTCGTTGTAGTGTAATTGAAATGCAAAGCTTTAAAAGTAAATGGCGTTTAATTAAAACTAAAACTAATAAAAATGTAGATAGTGCACAATTTAAAACGTTGAAAAGTAAAGTGATTAAATGACTTAAAACTAAAGCGTGACAAAAATTAAATTTAATGAAGTATTAAAAATGTAACTTAAAAATCAAACAAAGCAAAATATAATTTCAAGCACAAAACCATCAGAATGTTAGATCGGAATGATATCACCATGCCCATCGGAATCCAGATCGCAATTGCCTGTCGGAATGTGTCTATTGGAATGTTGAAAATCAAAAGTATCGAAATGTTTAAAATTGCAATCTATCAAAATAATTAAAAAGGCATCGAAATGTTGCTCAGATCGGAATGTTGCTATACAAATTTGGGCAGCACTTCGATTCAAAAATACCTCAAGAGCCGTCGGAATATGCGATCGCAATGTGCGATCGCAATCCAGATCGGAATGAGGGGGCTGTTCACTCTAGATCGCAAACCGTCGGAATGTGAAAACCCTTGTTCCAATTCTGTCACAATCGGAATGTTGAGAAGAAGAGCCGTCGCAATGTGTAGAATCCCTTACTTTCCGATGGAATACAATCCGCAATAAGCAAAAGCTAAATAAGCGAAAACTAATAAGCTAATTTCAAAAACTTAAATGAACTAGAAATAAGACGAGACAATAAGCTACAAAATTAAAGACCTTTTCAAAACACAAAATAAGTAAACAAAACAAGCAAACTTTTAGAAAGATGAAACTTTTAGAAAACTTAGAAAAGCAAATAAGCTAAGTACAAAACAAGCCAATAAGATTGTCAAACTTATAGCTTATCTCATACAAAAACTTAGATAAAAGTAAAAAGGTGAACTTTTTACTCAAATAAGCAAAGAGATTAAGCAAACCTTGCTTAATCCAAAATTGCAATGAACCAAAAATAAGAAAAGTAGAATGAGAAAGATAAAGAAAAGCTTGATTAAAAGTAAAGATTTAACAACAAAATTAAAGATTAAACTTACTTGGATTAAAGGAATTAAAGTGCAAGACAAGTATTTAAAATGACATGAAAATAAATTTGCAAGAAATGAAAATGGTGGAAGAGCTAAATTGTCAGGTTAGCCAACAACATGAAATGAAGGTGGAAGTGTTCTATTTATAGGGAGAAGGGAAGGATGCATGTGTTGCTCCTTTCTTTCTTTCTTTCTCGTCTTTTCGTCTTCTTAATTCTTCGACTTTTTCGACTTTGTCTCGGGATTATTTGAACTCGTCTTATAATTTCTTCATTAATTTAGACTTGAGTTCTTCGGCTTTATTAAACTTCCGTCTTTAGTATTTTCTTCGATAAATCTTCAAAATAGGCCTTGGACTTTCGTTCTTTTTGCATTCTTGATCTCTTGACTTCGTCTTTTGTATTTTTCTTCGATAAAAGCCCGTGAAAGCTCGTATTTTCCTCCCTTTTCACATTTTAGTCCTAAATCACAACAAAAACACAAACCACGCATAATTCCGACATTTACGACATAAAATACACGTTTTGGCTTGGTTATTATTATAATTAAGTGGTAAAAGGATAAGTGTTTTCACACTTATTAAATCCCCTACACTTGACCATTGCAATGACCTCATGCAATGCTTAGTGACAAAGCAAGATTTACATTTTCCATCATAATCAACCTACCTTGGCCTTTATTAAACAATAGAAACTAAGGAAAATTTAAAAGATAGAAAATAACATAATGCTAGAAGGAAGAAACTTGTAAAGAAATCTAAGACTTACATTAGGGCTTTGGTGTCATGAATGTTTATCACCCTCAAGTTTCACGTTCCCCAGGCCAAGCTTAAAAACGAGATCATTGTTAGTATAAGTTAGCACAACTAACACTTACTCATGCGGTTAAATTAATCACTTAGACTCCCTTATTCCTATGGGTAACTCTTATATTTTATTGATGTCTTGAATGATCACGAGGATGCATTGTTGACTTATTTCGATAGTTTATTAAGGCTGAAAATAAAGTAGGACGATCTAATCCATAGTTAGCTAAAGGACAAAATCTTTTAAAACTTCTTCTCGAAACCTCATAAAGTTCATATCTTGGCATAACTCGTTTCACGATTTGAGACCTTTCTCGGACCGATATTTGGCATTTACTTCATACTTCAAATCTTGAGAAGACGATCTTGAAATTATGGTCTTCTCTTCATATATAGTGTATATCTTCACTTGGGGTAGTTGAGATATTTTCTTCAAATGTTGACCACGACTTCTTCATTATTTCTTCAATCCTTATTTGGGATTTAGATATACAACGATCCGCCTCCTTTTCGGACTTGGATCTATTTATCCTCATACCTTGTTAGGGTCTTTTCGGATAGATTTCTCCATGATCTTTATGGGAGTAATTGCTTTTCGTCGTGTGTCTTGATCCTTCATATTGATTTTGGAATAATGATACTTCACATCATCTTGGATCTTTAGCAACAAAATGTGGTCATCATGCCTTGTTAGGGCCTTTTTGGACTCGCCAATCTTCGCGTCCCGTTTCAATAAGTTATGCCTTGGCTATGAACTCTAGTTAATACCGAGCAACTTTTAAACGATCTTGGGCTAGAAGCTAAGTAATTTTTCAGACCCTACGACCTTACTTATTGCAATTATTTATGTACAAGCGATGGGAGAAAAAGATCATAATTAACTCACATAAGTTAATGAAAGAATACCAAACTTATAACTAACTCTATCATTTCTCGTTCTCTACAATTTAAAATCTCAAGGAATGAGACTCGTGGATGCTTAGCCTAATAAACCAATTAAGGTCTAAATGGTTAAGGATACTAGCTAGAGTAAACTCGGGTTGAGTCAAAATATTCACGACGGGCCTAATATATCTAAGATATCTAAACTCGCTAAAACCATTTTGTTTTAATAAGAGAAAATAACAAAAAAAATAAAGGAAATTACAACTAGGCCAAAATAGATTGAACATTTTGAAAAATGTCGAAAAATCGAATTTCCGGTTAAAATGAGGTCAAATTCATGGAAAAGTCCACTTAACTTCGATAGAAGTCCCCCCCCCCCCCCACTTGATATAAACATTGTCCTCAATGTTTAAGCATGTGGGATTAAACTCCCCTACACTTAGGACATTGTGCACGTTATTTAAATCTTGCTAAGGAAAAGACAACTAACGAGATTCCTATTTTAATATTGGAAAATATAAAATAGTGAATCGAAAAGAGTTTAGGATAGAACCGGGAAGACGGGAACACGGAATCACGGGTCGTAAAAAGTCATCAAGAATGGATTTTTGAAAGCTCGAATCCCTAAGTATGAGAAGAGAGAAAATAGCAAACACCAACGGGTCTCCCCTACACTTAGGATAGAAATAGCTAAAAGATAGATACTTGGGTTGCCTCCCAAGAAGCGCTTGATTTTTGATAACCGAGTCGTGAGCCTGACTCGACCTTGATTAGCATAGGAAGAAGCTTGAAGAACATCCACCGGGGTCAAATACATGGTTTTCATCTATCAAATAACACAAGCTTAAGGCGAACAAGGAAAGCCAAAGAAGAGTAGGTAAGGTTCCCTTAAGCGAAGATAGAGCACGGTGGTGGGAGGTATGGTGAAGTGATAGCATGGCTCCAGCAGTTCCAAAAGTCTTTCCTTTTATTGCATCAGATGGATACTGAGATAGCTGAAGAGTTTCGATACCGGGGTCGAACACCTTTTCCTTTAGGGGAAAATAGCACTTAGGCTCAGCAGAATATGAAGAAGATCCGCTAAGAAAATGCACAACCTCGTTCTCAGAAGGTGGATAGAGAGGTGTTAAAACATACGTGCTGCGGATGTTGTTGTCTTTAGGCGTCTTCTCCTTTGAAAGAAGTTTCTTCAAATCCGTAGAAGGATAAAGACCATAATCATCAAAGTCCAAAGGAGGAGCATCCCTCTCATTTGGGAAGTATGTGTTGAGAAAAGTAGCAAAGTCTTCCTCAAATGAGTAGTTATCCAAAGTAGGATCAATCATGGTTGGTGGAGGATCTTCATCATGTGAAGAATCACTCGAGAGAGTATCGGCCTTATCAAAATCATCATAAGTGGGCATGTCTGGATACGCAGAAGTAAAATCATCATAATCATCTCCATCGAAACTAGAAACGTCATCATAAGCATCAAAGATCGGTGGAGAATCGTAAATTGGTGGAGGATCAGAATTGGATAGAGAATCATCCAACATCACCTTGGAACAGTGGATTATCATAGAAAGAACCGAATAGAGGATTGTTGTAGACGACAAAATCATCAAGCACATTAATATATTCGCGGATTCTCTTCCATTTGATTTGGTTGTGATCTTCCCCATTTTAAACACTTGTGCATCATTACCGACCCTTAAGATTAACTCACCTTCGGCAACATCGACTAGGGCTTTTCCGGTTCTCAAGAATGACCGACCAAGTATTAAAGGAATACGAGGGTCCATTTCATAATCAACAACAACAAAGTCGACCGGAAAAGTGAAGGTGCCAACTTTAATAAACACATCTTCAGCAATACCAACGGGGTAAGCGAGAGTACGATTTGCAAGCTTAAGAGTCATTTTCGTCGGTGTAAGGTCGGGTAAGGATAACTTTTTCCAAACACTTAAAGGCATCAGATTTATACTTGCCCCGAGATTGGCTAAGGCAGTAAATTCTTCGGTTTGGTGAAAAGTACATGGAAGCACAAAACGACCGGGATCTCCAAGTTTCTCCGGAAGTTCTTTAAGAAGGACGGCAGAACAATTTTCATTCAATCGAGTATTAACAAACTCGGCCATCTTCTCCTTTTTGCTAAGCAATTCCTTAAACATCTTCACAAATTTAGGCATTTGTGCGAGAGCTTCAACAAGGCTAAAGGTGATGGTCATTTCTGAAACTTTCTTCAAATAGTTTGACACTTGAATGTCATCCTTGGTTTGCAGTTTGGCTTTGTTTAAGCGAGATGGATAAGGAATATAGGGTTTATAGGTGGAAGGTGGGGTTGGTGAAGGGTTCTTCTTGGGTACCTCTTCATGACGAGGCGGAGACGGTAATGGTAAACTAATACTAGGCGTGGGAGTAGGAGGGATAAATGTTGGTGGAGGAGGTGTAGATGGAGTAACTGGGGGATGGATAGATGGTCCTACTAAGGTTGCTCCACTGCGTGTAGTAATAGCACTAACATTCGCTCTTGGGTTTGTGACGGTGTTTGAAGGTAGAGAGCCCGAAGTAGAGGGTTGAGTGGTTGGTAAGAAACTAGCCAGCATATTCTTCAAATCATTTGTTTGAGTGCTAAAAGAGGTTTGAATATCATGTCGAAGCTCGGATCTAATGTCATTACCTTGCTTAGTGACATCCCCTTTCAAATTGATAATTTGGCTTTGAAGATTCTTAATTTGCTCTTCTTGGGTTCTCATTAAAGCTTCAACATCTTGATTAATGGGTGGGGCTTGTTGAGCGGGTGGGTGATAAGGATTAGAAGCTCTAGGTGGGATTTGGTTGCTTCTATTGTAGTTGTTGTTGGGGTTGTGGTTTTGAGGAGAAAAACCGGGTGAAAGATAGTTGTTATAACGGTAACTTAGCAAATTCCGATCACCTTGAGGCCGGGCTTGGTAATTTTCCGGTGAATAGTTACCATAAGCCGCATACACGTTTTCCGGATTGCCTTGAGTAGAAGGACAACTAGTGTATGAGTGAGGACCGCCGCAAGTATCACAAGAAATTGCTACAGATTTAACTTGTTGTTGATGATTTGTAGCCAAAAGTTGCATATTCTTGCTCATTTCGACCATTGCGCGGGTCAATTCGGTGATATCAGGGTTTGCAGAAGTAGAAGACACATTGACTCTCGGGTTATTTCTTGAAGATGCAGAAGAATCCCAGTTTTTGTGGTGAGTAGTCATGTTCTCTATTAGGTCTCTACACTCCTCAGGTCTCCTTTTCATAAATGTGCCACCGGCGGCTGCATTAATCGTATCACGATCACGAAAAGTTAAACCATTGTAGAAAGTATCAATCAACGTAACGGGGAGCATGTTGTGGTTTGGACATCGATCGATCAAAACATTATATCTTTCCCAAGCATCAAAGAGAGATTCATCGGGTTCTTGCATGAAACCGCTGATTTGATTTCGAAGGCTCGTGACCATGGATGGTGGAAACTAGCGCGACAAAAATCGTTGAGTCATGTCGTCCCAAGTATGAATGGAATTCTTCGGGAGACGATCAAACCATTTTTCGGCATGGTGGAATAAGGTACGTGGAAAGAGCTGTAGGCGAAGGACATCCATTGTAACACCGGGCAACTTCATGCTTTGAGTAATAGTAATGAATCTGTCGAGGTGCTTGTTGGCATCATCATCAGGCAATCCGTGAAATGGATTAGTTTGCACTTGTTGGATCATGTGATGCTTCGACGAAAACTCCGGAGCCGTGATTTGCATCGGCGCAATCGATCCTCCTCGTCCATACATTGTGGGTTGACAAAGCTCCTCCATTGTTCTAAGGTCGGGTGGGGGAACATTGTTGTTATTATTGTTGAGGTGCGGTGGGTTATTGTTGTTGTTCACACCTGCCATAGCTAAATCTTTACGAGTCTCGGGCTCTGGATAAGTTGAAGATCTAGTACGCATACACATGCAAAAGCAAAAGAAAAAGATACCAAAGCAATAGACAATATATATACAATATAAAAATAAAAATGAAATCTTTTTGGATTTTTGAAAATTTTTAATTTTTATGGATTTTTAACAATTTTTAATTTTTATGGATTTTTGGAAATGTTTAAGCAAGAAAAATAACGTTCACGAGTGAACGGATCCCAAAATTCAACGCGTCTCTCACAGAAAACCGTTAATCTTAACGAAAAGAGCCGGCAGCAGCGCCATTTAATACAAGGCTTTTGCCCAGTAAGAAAATTTTATCGTCCAATCTTTTCGAATTGAAGAAGGGTAAAATGCGCGACTCAGTCGTCATTTGGTGGAAAACAATGTTTATGTCGTTGTAGTGTAATTGAAATTCAAAGCTTTAAAAGTAAATGGCGTTTAATTAAGACTAAAACTAATAAAAATGTAAATAGTGCACAATTTAAAACGTTGAAAAGTAAAGTGATTAAATGACTTATAACTAAAGCGTGACAAAAATTAAATTTAACGAAGTATTAAACATGTAACTTAAAAATCAAACAAAGTAAAATATAAATTCAAGCCCAAAACCATCGGAATGTTAGATCGGAATGCTGTCACCATGCCCATCGGAATCCAGATCGCAATGGCCTGTCGAAATGTGTCTATTGGAATGTTGAAAATCAAAAGTATCGGAAAGTTTAAAATTGCAATCTATCGGAATAATTAAAAAGGCATCGGAATGTTGCTCAGATCGGAATGTTGCTATACAAATTTGGGCAGCACTTCGATTCAAAAACACCTCAAGAGCCGTCAGAATATGCGATCGCAATGTGCGATCGCAATCCAGATCGGAATGAGGGGGTTGTTTACTCTAGATCGCAAACCGTCGGAATGTGAAATCCCTTGTTCCAATTCTGTCACAATCGAAATGTTGAGAAGAAGAGCCGTCGCAATGTGTAGAATCCCTTACTTTCCGATGGAATACAATCCGCAATAAGCAAAAGCTAAATAAGCTAAAACTAATAAGCTAATTTCAAAAACTTAAATGAACTAGAAATAAGACGAGACAATAAGCTACAAAATTAAAGACCTTTTCAAAACACAAAATAAGTAAACAAAACAAGCAAACTTTTAGAAAGATTTTAGAAAACTTAGAAAAGTAAATA
Source organism: Glebionis coronaria (assembly GCA_025667525.1). Lineage (NCBI taxonomy): Eukaryota > Viridiplantae > Streptophyta > Magnoliopsida > Asterales > Asteraceae > Glebionis > Glebionis coronaria. The sequence goes on from CM046881.1 coordinate 500,884,206, forward strand.
AGATAAGTACAAAACAAGACAATAAGATTGTCAAACTTATAGTTTATCTCATACAAAAACTTAGATAAAAGTAAAAAGGTGAACTTTTAACTCAAATAAGCAAAGAGATTAAGCAAAACCTTGCTTAATCCGAAATTGCAATGAACCAAAAATAAGAAAAGTAGAATGAGAAAGATAAAGAAAAGCTTGATTAAAAGTAAAGATTTAACAACAAAATTAAAGATTAAACTTACTTGGATTAAAGGAATTAAAGTGCAAGACAAGTATTTAAAATGACATGGAAATAAATTTGCAAGAAATGAAAATGGTGGAAGAGCTAAATTGTCAAGTTAGACAACAACATGAAATGAAGGTGTAAGTGTTCTATTTATAGGGAGAAGGGAAGGATGCATGTGTTGCTCCTTTCTTTCTTTCTTTCTCGTCTTTTCGTCTTCTTAATTCTTAGACTTTTTCGACTTTGTCTCGGGATTATTTGAACTCGTCTTATAATTTCTTTATTAATTTAGACTTGAGTTCTTCGGCTTTATTAAACTTCCGTCTTTAGTCTTTTCTTCGATAAATCTTCAGAATAGGCCTTGGACTTCGGTTCTTTTTGCATTCTTGATCTCTTGACTTCGTCTTTTGTCTTTTTCTTCGATAAAAGCCCGTAAAAGCCCGTATTTTCCTTCCTTTTCACATTTTAGTCCTAAATCACAACAAAAACACAAACCACGCATAATTCCGACATTTACGACATAAAATACACGTTTTGGCTTGGTTATTATTATAATTAAGTGGTAAAAGGATAAGTGTTTTCACACTTATTATATTGTTTCTTCTCTCATGATATTAATGAAGCAAAATTTTCCTCATATTTTATGTTAAGACTATATGTATAAGATACTATGCTATAAAGTGAAACACATAACGACGTGTAACACTCTCATTTTTCGTATCGGTACAGCGGAAGGGTCTTTCAGAGTGTTACGGGATAGCACAATAACTCCAATCATAGACAACACATAAAAATGGTTGTACAAGGTTTAACAAACATTCATTCGATAAAAAGGTTTAAAAGTGTACAACAGGTCCCAAATTATACAGGTCATTAAGTTTACAAAACACAGATCGAATGAACATTTTTAATATTAAGTGTGGGCCATCAGAGTCGATCTCCATCCGGATTACCTTCAAGCACCTGAGATAGAAAACATGCAAAAATCATATCAGCGAATGCCGAGTGAATTCATAGAGTTTAATGAAAACCGTTATATAAAAACAATCATTTACAATCATTTAAAATCAGAACACAAGTATAATATCGGAAGTAAGTCCACATATTGCTAGTCAGGCAATATATAAATCAAGCATTCATCTGAAACCGTCCATGAGACCGTAGTCTCTATATTACCATGATAGGTAATATATTCATCGTAATAGCGTCGTTATCGTTTATTATTTATGTCTTATAGCATACGTTGTATATTGTATAGGATTATTATTAGCCGCATGACATTGTTACCTTACTGTGAAAACAGCGGGCCGCGAACCCGACAAACAATTTGCCCATCTAAGTTAGCGTGTCGTCACAAAAATCACGCTATGGAATCTTCTCATACATAAATTCGCTTACCAATCAATGTGGTACGACGGGGATCAACCGTTAAGGCGCGAACTGGGGTGATCGTCCCCAAATAGTACTATCAAATGCATAAGCGTCTACCAAAACCCGGTAGTTCACAATTCATTCTAATGAGACTTTAAGTGACATAACCTAACTACTAATAATCCTTTTAGTCTCGAATATAGGGTCATAGCATCATTCGGGTCCATCTCATTTAGCATACAATCGGGACTACTTGTGTTCTATTTTTATAAAAATCTAGCATGTTATCTCCCTCGCGGGTTTACAAATCATTTTATAAAACATTTAAAAGAGTGCGAGGCTATGAACTCACGTTGTTAATGAAAGGCGGATTATCGGCTACGGGCGTGCTTCGGTCACGGAAACCTATATAAATAATAATCGGTCTTAGACTCGGTCCAATGACTTTTATCAAAATAACAATATACATATATATGATTATTGTACATATGATGATGATCAAGTGGGTTTATAAATCCTCATTTACTCATTTTAGCGTTTACGTTTTAGTATCGTCTTACTAGTTCACTAGTTTTACCGATTTTACCTATTTTAAGTTCATTAAGTCTTTTAGAAGTTCTTTAACTTGTTTTTACCCATTATATACTTATATGATCAGTATATATACTTTTCATGTTGGGTCCTATTGGGTTAAGCCCAAATAATTCTTTTTACAAGTATTTATCTTATTAAGTCCAATTATTAGTCTAATAGGTTTAGTTAGCTCGTAAATGTCCGTAATTCTTATAGTTCGGGTTTTATCGGTTTTTACTTGTCTTAGTTACTTATACATCAGTATATAACTTTTATAAACTTTACATTAGACGGGTTTGGTCGTCTAAGTTTTATTTGATGAAAAACGTTAATTTCACGGCGATAGCCGAAAAAGTCGTAAAAATCAAGTTTATAGTTTTTATTACTTATAAATATTACTTTTACCACCATTTATATATTTTACCCATTTAATTAACCTTTTATACATTTATATAAATAAGTTTTATAAGTTAATGGGTTTATACTTTACATTTTATAAATTATAAAGTGAGTGCTTATATAATAATAATAAACATTATTTCCAAAATCTGATTTTTAACTTCACTTTCACCATTTTTATCATATCTAGAGTTCTACAATGACTTAGAAGCTCATTTTTAAATGACAACTTCTTCATAATATGTGCTAAATATAACTTAGATATAGCTACTGCCCATTTTAAGTTTAAGTTGCCTTAACAGTCCCTACAAAACTGCTTATTCAGATTGTACCACCTAACTTGTTTTGATCATATCTCACTCATTATTTTGATTCCATTGCATGGCCAACTCTCACATGTGTATAACATCATCTATTTTACTATAAATAGATCAAACCATGCATTTTTATCAGTTCTTCATTTAGTTATCTACTGTTTTTATACAGCCAACTAATTAGACATGATTTTAGCTTCATTTCTTATGGTTATCATCATTTTTAAGCATGTTTATCAACACTTGATCCCCACACAACATTTTTATCATCATATATACATCATATACATATACAAAATGAAAGAAAATACATTTGTTCTTTACAAAATAATAAGAGAAAAATGTAGAGGATGATCTTCTTTACCAATCCAAGTGGATTTCTTGTTTTAGGAAGGCAAGAACTTGATGAACACAACAAGTATCTTCAAGACCATCAAATAGCAAGATCATATGTTGGAAAATCAGCCCTAGGACACAAGCAAATCACCTCCAAAGTTGGTTATATAGCCACCAAATGATCAAGGTTTCAAGGAAACACCTTAATAGGACTAGTAAACATGTGGTTTGTAGTTGGAAGAGATCAAAAATGGTGTTTGTGGCTTGATATGGGACGGCACATAGATGAAGGTTGAGAGAGTTTTGAGAGTGAAATGCATGTAAGAAATGGTTAAGTGAAAACCATTTGATGGTTTTGTTAAGTTTGGTGGAAGGCTTAGCCTAAAGTGTAAGCTAAAGCTTACACTTGTTATAAACAAGTTAAGTTTGTGCCACCTAATGGTGGTGAGGTGTTTTGGCCGTCCCATGTAAGCTAGTGGGATGGGGCAAAGTGTTTTGTCCCATCTCACTAGTTTACGGGTATTTCTCGATTCTAGTTTTCTCGATTTGCGTGCCCTCGGGTCGTTTTACGAAAAACGTTTTTATAAATTATGAATCACCGTCACAAAACGAATCCAATAAGAATTGTCTCATCAAAAACGGAGTTCAAAAACGTAAATACGTAATCCTAAGGTTTCCGGTTTAGTCGTAAAAGACGCCAAATTATGCACGTAAGCCCAAATTTAAATCCGTAAATTGTGAGTTCGTCAACCAACATAAAAATAAGTTTCAAAATATTATACGAGAAAATATTTAACTACCTGAAAATGTTAGATTTGTCACAGCTTTTCCTCCTAAAAGGGATCAACGTCCTCGTGATCCATTTCATTTGGATGTCCGTTTCTTATTGAAATCGAAGAGGTGCGGATATTTCTTCCACATTTCATCCTCTCGTTCCCAAGTATACTCTGGTCCATGCTTTGAATTCCATCGGATCTTGAAAATAGGTATCCGACTTTGTTTCAGTTGCTTTACCTCACGGTCCATAACTTCTACGGGCTCTTCGATAAAATGCAACTTCCCATCTATTCGAACCTTACCTAACGGAATTTTCTCATCACTCACTGCTAGACATTTCTTCAGATTAGATACATGGAATGTGTTGTGAACACCATGAAGTTCTGGGGGTAACTCTAGTTTGTAAGCCACCGGACCTACTCTAGATAAAATCTTAAAGGGTCCAATATAACGGGGATTCAATTTTCCTCGTTTTCCAAATCTTATAACGCCTTTCCATGGCGATACTTTCAACATTACTCGGTCACCCACTTCAAACTCCATTGGCTTCCGCCTCACATCCGCGTAACTTTTCTGTCTACTACGGGCAGTCAACAACCTCTTCTTAATCTGAACTATCATCTCCGTAGTCTCCCGGATCAATTCCGGTCCCGTGAGCTGGGTATCCCCAACTTCACTCCAACATACAGGAGATCTACACTTCCTACCATACAAAGCTTCAAACGGTGCAGCCTTAATACTAGAATGGTAACTATTGTTATACGAAAACTCTGCTAACGACAAATGTTTATCCCAATTCTTACCAAAGTCTAACACACAAGCTCTCAACATATCTTCCAGTGTTTGTATCGTCCTTTCACTCTGCCCATCAGTCTGGGGGTGATAAGCAGTGCTCATATCGAGATTCGTTCCCAAAGATCTTTGGAGGGATTTCCAAAAATTCGATGCGAATCTAGGATCTCGATCTGAAATGATCGATACAGGCACTCCATGCTTGCATACGACATTATCAAGGTATATTCGAGTCAGCTTCTCCAGTGAGAACTGCTCCTTAACCGGAATGAAGTGTGCTGATTTGGTCAGTCTATCGACAATAACCCAAATCGAATTGTTTCCAGATGATGTTCTAGGAAGCTTGGTGATAAAGTCCATCGTAATTCGCTCCCACTTCCATTAAGGAATCTTTGGCTGTTGAAGTAGTCCTGATGGCTTTTGATGTTCCGCTTTAACTCTAGCACAAGTCAAGCATTGAAGAACATACATAGCTATGTCAGCTTTCATATTCGTCCACCAGTACAACTTCTTCAAATCATGGTACATCTTATCAGATCCCGGATGAATGGAATACTTAGATTTATGGGATTCTAACATAACCAAATCTCTTAAGCCTCCAAACTTAGATATCCACATACGACCTCTTAAACATTTCACTCCATCAGCTCTAACCTCTAAAGGATCTCCTTCTCCTTGGAACCCTTCATTAACAAAATTCTCCTTCTTACAAGCTTCTATTTGCGCATTTCTAATTTGCTCAGGCAAATTATTGTGCACGGTCAAGACTAGAGAACGCACCCTGATAGGCTCTCTATCTTTCCTACTCAACGCATCAGCAACAACATTGGCTTTTCCTGGGTGATATTTTATATCACAATCATAATCACTCAACAACTCTATCCATCTTCGTTGCCTCATGTTCCACTCTTTCTGGTCGAGAATATACTGTAGGCTTTTGTGATCGGTGAATACCGTACACTTGGTGCCATACAGATAATGTCTCCACAACCTAAGAGCAAAGACCACAGCTCCTAACTCAAGATCATGAGTAGTATAATTCTCCTCATTCTTCCTTAAGTGCCTAGAAGCATAAGCTATCACTTTCTCCCTCTGCATCAAAACAACTCCATAACCTCTAAGAGATGCATCACAATACACTACAAAATCTTCACTCCCTTCGGGTAATGATAAGATTGGCGCACTACATAATTTTTGCTTCAATGTCTGAAATGCTCCATCTTCATCACTTCCCCAAACGAAAGGTTTATTCTTCTGAGTAAGCTTAGTCAAGGGTTTAGCTATCAAAGAAAATTCTTTAATGAATCGCCTATAATAGCCAGCCAATCCTAAGAACTGTCGCACTTCCGTTGGCGTTGTCGGTGCAGACCAATTCTTAATAGCTTCAACCTTTGCAGGATCAACATGAATTCCATCTCTGTTAATCACATGACCAAGAAGTTGCACAGAATCCAACCAGAAATTACACTTCGAAAACTTAGCATACAACTTTTCATCCTTCAACAACTTCAAAACATTCCTCAAATGTTCTCTATGCTCATCTTCATTCTTAGAATAGATTAGAATATCGTCAATAAACACAATCACAAATTTATCCAAGTAGGGCTTGCACACTCGATTCATTAAATCCATGAAAACCGCAGGTGCGTTAGTTAACCCAAATGGCATTACTTGAAATTCATAGTGTCCATAATGAGTTCTAAATGCAGTTATAGGAATATCTTCTTCACGGACGCGAAGTTGGTGATATCCTGACCGCAAATCTATCTTAGAATACACACTAGATCCTTGCAGTTGATCAAACAAATCATCAATCCTAGGTAAAGGATATCGATTCTTAATTGTCAACTTATTCAGTTCCCTATAATCAATGCACATACGAAAAGATCCATCCTTCTTCTTAACGAACAAGACTGGAGCTCCCCAAGGCGACGAGCTCGGTCGAATAAAACCTTTATCAGACAACTCCTTAAGTTGCTCAGATAACTCCTTTAATTCAGAAGGGGCTAATCGGTAAGGCGCACGTGCCACCGGTGCAGCACCAGGAATTAAATCGATTCGAAACTCTACTTGCCTTATCGGTGGAAGTCCTGGTAAATCTTTAGGAAATACCTCAGGAAATTCACAAATAATAGGTACATCTTCCAATCGTTTCTCCCTAGACTCATTCCCGGTCACTTGAGTTAAGAATAACTCACAACCGTTCCTGATGTACTTTTGGACTTTAATACATGAAACGATTTTCAAACGGGATTCACCTCGACTACCATCGATTACTAACGTCCTATTCCTAAGAGGAATCTTAACCTTCTTCTCTCCACATAAAATAGTAGCATTATTCAACGACAACCAATCCATACCAATAATAACATCGAAACTACCTAATTCTATCAACATCAAATCAATCGGAAAGGAATGGTTCAAGAGATTTAGAGAGCATCCTTCTAATAGCTTATTAGTTTTCACTAATTTACCATCAGCCAATTCCACCTCGTAACTGGTACTTATCTCAACAGGTTCAATATCAATAAGGGCACTAAATTTAGTGGATACAAAGCTCCTATCGGCACCCGAATCGAATAAAGCAACAACATAATGATTGTTGAGTAAAAACGTACCGGTAACGACATTCGGATCCTCTTTCTTCACCTCAATTGTTCCAAGTTGGTAGATACCACCCTGGGGGTTTCTTCCAGGTACAATCGCTTTCAACTTGGGGCATTCCGATTTCCTATGACCTTCTTCATTACAGTTGAAGCAAATCGTTCCCTTCTTACACCTTTCAACCTTGTGTCCAAGCTTTCCGCAATTTCGGCACTTCCAGCAGTCGCCAGGATGCCTCTTGTTGCCACACTTAGGACATCTATCATCGTTGCGCGGTGCATTGTTGGTAATAGCATTTGCATTCCCCTTTCTCTTGTTCTGACGGCGATTGAAATTCTTCCTATAATCACCTCTATCTACACGCTCACCGTCTCCCTTTCTTTTCTCACCTACACGGGCTTCATCTTCCTTATCCTGAATTATCTGTCCAATGAGTTGGTAAGCCATTCGAACAGCATCATCAATGGTCAGTGGTTTCGATGATGTCACGTCCCCCCGGATATTCCTGGTCAACCCTTTCACATATTGCTCAATTCGGATCTCTTCGGGTTCAACCAATCGAGGACATAGCAAGGCCAACTCATGGAATCGATTCGTGTAACTATCAATGTCCACACCTTTCATTCTCAGATGAATCAACTCTTGTTCTAACCTAATGATCACACTACGAGGACAAAACTCCAAAGTCATCCACTTCTTGATTTCAGCCCAAGGAGTAGCATTAGCAGCATCAAGACCCATGAAAGCAATTCTCCCGTTCCACCAAGTCAACGCACGACCTTTAAGAGTAGCCATAGCAAAAGTCACCTTATCTTCCTCCTTACACTTACTAATCCTAAACACCGATTCAATCTTCTCGATCCACTGGCTTAGTCCTACAGCACCTTCAGTTCCATTAAAAGGTAGAGGTTCACACTTCATGAACGTCACATAAGTACAGCCACCAACTTCAGGTGCATTAGCTCCAAGTCCTCCTACATTTCCTCCAGCATTAGCATTCACATTATTAGCATTCACATTCACATTAGTACCGCCAATTCCACTACCGCCAGCTCCACTACCGCCAGCTCCACTACCGCCAGCTCCATTTCTAGCATTTGCCATAAATTCAGTCATAGATGCGGTAATTTGCTCCGTAATAATCCTACGTACATCATCCTCAGTCACAGCCTTCTTGGGCGGCATAGTTCTATAATTCCACAATTTCAAAGTATTAAGCATTCATCCAACAAAGGATTCATATAATATGGATCGAATTCATAATCAAGATACAAATAAGGCACAATATGGAATTCAAGACAAGATACATATTTCATTCGATCTGAAACAAAAGTATTGTCTTAGTACATCCATATCAAAGTTCTATATACACTCAAAATTCGTGCCAAGTCTACAACTAACAAGTCGGTTCCGTCAAAGCTATAAACACAAAAGATCTAAAGGTCACTACTAAATACAGACTGGTCTACTGAGAACCGCCAGATGGTCCATCATCCATCGTCTTCTGGATCTTCGCCGGACGATCACTAGACTCATCTTCAGCTGGGCGCTTACGGATTACTCCTCTTTCAACCATGTCGGCATAAAATCTACTGTTCCAACCCACTGATATATTCAACTCCTTTTCAGCTTTCTCACGCATCGCACGAGCCACACTCAACTGAATCTCCATAGAATTCACCTTTCTCTTCATAGCAGCATACTCACCACTTTCCAACACCGATAACCTCCTAAAAGCCTCATTCAAACCACGTTCTACATCACTCAAATCCAAACTAAGCAATTCCCGCTCTTTCTCGCCAATTTTTGCCTTCGACTCCAAATAAGCAACCTGAGTCTGAACAACACTCAATCCAACCTCTGTCACACAACTCTTAACACGGGAAGCATCTAGATCACGTCTCAAGGCCCATGGTGCAAGACCATCAATATGAGTAGCCTCTCGAGTACTAGACGACTCTCCTATCTCACGTCTACGAGTAGCAATACCATCAGTACCGTCAGGTGCATCGTCATCCTCATCCTCCTCTGATTCAGAATCAGATTCAGACGATTCAGACATTTCATCCCTAGGTAACTCATCCTCGGAATCAGACAAACAAACTGGTGGGGGCAAAGGCTCGCCCTCTGGAACATCATACGGATATATAAGCTCAGCTTCCTCATCGTCATCAACCTCAACATCTATACCTACATCCTCCTCGACATCCTCGTCGTCAATCTCGTCATCTAACTCATCTAACCCAATCTCATTCTCATTCTCAATATCAGCATTCTCAATATCCACATCCTCATTACCCACATTCTCAATATCCACATTCTCATTCTCATTCTCTACTAAGTCAACCTGAGGGGCAATCTGATCTCCTAGTCCTAACTCGGGCTCGGGATCCTCAAATGGTTCATCCTCATCATCAATATCAAAATCTACTAAGTCTAAATAAGGATCATCTTCTATATTAGGTTCGGGAATAGCATGGTTTTCTACAGGAATATTAGGGTCAGCCATGACAATCTGCATTTATATATATTTATCTCGTATTAGGATAACATACTAGTTAAACAATTACATAATGAAATCACGATATATACATATATATAAATTATATTATATATATCAAAATATATATCTTCTCAATAGGGCTTGTTGGTAACGTCGGAGATCTCTGGCACCGTTATAGTCAAAAGATTTTTCAAATATTTTCTCAAATGTTCATTGTCAAAAGATTTTGAAAAGTTTTGTTCAAAACCTTGGTTTTTAAAATCTTTTGTTCTCTATAACGAGAGCTCTGGTACCAAACTGTAACACTCTCATTTTTCGTATCGGTACAGCGGAAGGGTCTTTCAGAGTGTTACGGGATAGCACAATAACTCCAATCATAGACAACACATAAAAATGGTTGTACAAGGTTTAACAAACATTCATTCGATAAAAAGGTTTAAAAGTGTACAACAGGTCCCAAATTATACAGGTCATTAAGTTTACAAAACACAGATCGAATGAACATTTTTAATATTAAGTGTGGGCCATCAGAGTCGATCTCCATCCGGATTACCTTCAAGCACCTGAGATAGAAAACATGCAAAAATCATATCAGCGAATGCCGAGTGAATTCATAGAGTTTAATGAAAACCGTTATATAAAAACAATCATTTACAATCATTTAAAATCAGAACACAAGTATAATATCGGAAGTAAGTCCACATATTGCTAGTCAGGCAATATATAAATCAAGCATTCATCTGAAACCGTCCATGAGACCGTAGTCTCTATATTACCATGATAGGTAATATATTCATCGTAATAGCGTCGTTATCGTTTATTATTTATGTCTTATAGCATACGTTGTATATTGTATAGGATTATTATTAGCCGCATGACATTGTTACCTTACTGTGAAAACAGCGGGCCGCGAACCCGACAAACAATTTGCCCATCTAAGTTAGCGTGTCGTCACAAAAATCACGCTATGGAATCTTCTCATACATAAATTCGCTTACCAATCAATGTGGTACGACGGGGATCAACCGTCAAGGCGCGAACTGGGGTGATCGTCCCCAAATAGTACTATCAAATGCATAAGCGTCTACCAAAACCCGGTAGTTCACAATTCATGCTAATGGGACTTTAAGTGACATAACCTAACTACTAATAATCCTTTTAGTCTCGAATATAGGGTCATAGCATCATTCGGGTCCATCTCATTTAGCATACAATCGGGACTACTTGTGTTCTATTTTTATAAAAATCTAGCATGTTATCTCCCTCGCGGGTTTACAAATCATTTTATAAAACATTTAAAAGAGTGCGAGGCTATGAACTCACGTTGTTAATGAAAGGCGGATTATCGGCTACGGGCGTGCTTCGGTCACGGAAACCTATATAAATAATAATCGGTCTTAGACTCGGTCCAATGACTTTTATCAAAATAACAATATACATATATATGATTATTGTACATATGATGATGATCAAGTGGGTTTATAAATCCTCATTTACTCATTTTAGCGTTTACGTTTTAGTATCGTCTTACTAGTTCACTAGTTTTACCGATTTTACCTATTTTAAGTTCATTAAGTCTTTTAGAAGTTCTTTAACTTGTTTTTACCCATTATATACTTATATGATCAGTATATATACTTTTCATGTTGGGTCCTATTGGGTTAAGCCCAAATAATTCTTTTTACAAGTATTTATCTTATTAAGTCCAATTATTAGTCTAATAGGTTTAGTTAGCTCGTAAATGTCCGTAATTCTTATAGTTCGGGTTTTATCGGTTTTTACTTGTCTTAGTTACTTATATATCAGTATATAACTTTTATAAACTTTACATTAGACGGGTTTGGTCGTCTAAGTTTTATTTGATGAAAAACGTTAATTTCACGGCGATAGCCGAAAAAGTCGTAAAAATCAAGTTTATAGTTTTTATTACTTATAAATATTACTTTTACCACCATTTATATATTTTACCCATTTAATTAACCTTTTATACATTTATATAAATAAGTTTTATAAGTTAGTGGGTTTATACTTTACATTTTATAAATTATAAAGTGAGTGCTTATATAATAATAATAAACATTATTTCCAAAATCTGATTTTTAACTTCACTTTCACCATTTTTATCATATCTAGAGTTCTACAATGACTTAGAAGCTCATTTTTAAATGACAACTTCTTCATAATATGTGCTAAATATAACTTAGTTATAGCTACTGCCCATTTTAAGTTTAAGTTGCCTTAACAGTCCCTACAAAACTGCTTATTCAGATTGTACCACCTAACTTGTTTTGATCATATCTCACTCATTATTTTGATTCCATTGCATGGCCAACTCTCACATGTGTATAACATCATCTACTTTACTGTAAATAGATCAAACCATGCATTTTTATCAGTTCTTCATTTAGTTATCTACTGTTTTTATACAGCCAACTAATTAGACATGATTTTAGCTTCATTTCTTATGGTTATCATCATTTTTAAGCATGTTTATCAACACTTGATCCCCACACAACATTTTTATCATCATATATACATCATATACATATACAAAATGAAAGAAAATACATTTGTTCTTTACAAAATAATAAGAGAAAAATGTAGAGGATGATCTTCTTTACCAATCCAAGTGGATTTCTTGTTTTAGGAAGGCAAGAACTTGATGAACACAACAAGTATCTCCAAGACCATCAAATAGCAAGATCATATGTTGGAAAATCAGCCCTAGGACACAAGCAAATCACCTCCAAAGTTGGTTATATGGACACCAAATGATCAAGGTTTCAAGGAAACACCTTAATAGGACTAGTAAACATGTGGTTTGTAGTTGGAAGAGATCAAAAATGGTGTTTGTGGCTTGATATGGGACGGCACATAGATGAAGGTTGAGAGAGTTTTGAGAGTGAAATGCATGTAAGAAATGGTTAAGTGAAAACCATTTGATGGTTTTGTTAAGTTTGGTGGAAGGCTTAGCCTAAAGTGTAAGCTAAAGCTTACACTTGTTATAAACAAGTTAAGTTTGTGCCACCTAATGGTGGTGAGGTGTTTTGGCCGTCCCATGTAAGCTAGTGGGATGGGGCAAAGTGTTTTGTCCCATCTCACTAGTTTACGGGTATTTCTCGATTCTAGTTTTCTCGATTTGCGTGCCCTCGGGTCGTTTTACGAAAAACGTTTTTATAAATTATGAATCACCGTCACAAAACGAATCCAATAAAAATTGTCTCATCAAAAACGGAGTTCAAAAACGTAAATACGTAATCCTAAGGTTTCCGGTTTAGTCGTAAAAGACGCCAAATTATGCACGTAAGCCCAAATTTAAATCCGTAAATTGTGAGTTCGTCAACCAACATAAAAATTAGTTTCAAAATATTATACGAGAAAATATTTAACTACCTGAAAATGTTAGATTTGTCACACGACGGACGGTTCGCTACCTCCGGTCGAAGAGGGTGACACCTACCAATTAGTCCCCCATGGTGAAACTGGTATCATGACGGTTATGCTGAGCAACCTTTGCAAATTAACTCCTTTGTAGAAAGATAGGGGCAAACCTTCCTACCTTTCTCACGAAAATTTACCCTCCGATGAATAGCTACACCTGAGAGGAAGAGGAGTAGCATGAACCCACAAGGAAAATGCTACGCCTAAATCACACGAATGAAAATCAAAATTAAGTGAATACGGAAAAATGGAAGGTAACATGCTAGACTCATCAATAAGGCTAAAACATCATTATAGGCACTTGTGATCATGCTAAGCAATAAAACATAAGTCACGCACAACACATTCTAAACCTTTATAGAAACTAGAAAGGGGGGGGGGGGGTTGAATAGTTTCTCAAATTTACTTGTTAAAGATTGGTTTTTAAAAATCCTTTTAAAAACTTAGGCTTGAGTATTTATGTGAAACCTTCCTATACACAATATGAACAAGGTATAGTGAAACTAAACTAATAATCACAAGTATAAAGAATAATGAATGTAAAGAGATAAGGGAAGGAAAGATCAAACCAAACACCAAGGATTTATAGTGGTTCGGCAACGAAGCTCATTCCTTGTTCCTACTCCACTCCTCGAGTACTCCTTACTCGAGAGTTCACTAATCAACAAGCTCCTTAAGGTGGAGAAACCGTACACAACGTCGCTTAACTAATTTCCGAGTCTAAGCTAAAAGTCGAGCCCTAATCTTAGCTAGGACCAATATACACCAATTTACTTTAAGGACCAAGTATTAACCTTAATACATACACAACTTCCAAATAGACACAACTACTTGGATCTTCACAACAATGACACAACAATGAATAAATAAGTTCGGATCTTCAATGGATCTTTGAGGTAGACACAACACTTCAAGGATGATAGTGTTCTTCTCTTTGCACTTTGAGAGGAGAAAGATTCACTTCTAAACAAGTAGTAATCAAACAAATAATCAAGGATTTGAGTGATTTAAGAAGTATGAAAGAATCTGGAAATGTATGTGCAAAAGAGGTGAATTGAAAGCCTGAGAATGGTACACTATTTATAAGACAAACATCCAACGGCTATATCTGCCCGCGGTTCCTTATTGGAGCCCACGGTTCCTTATCGATAAGGAACTGCTATAGCTGCTAAGGAACCGCCTGCGTAGACTCCGCTCCCTTTTTTTCTTTTAGTGGATTGGTTCGAATCTGGGGATTAAAATATCTTGAAAGGATATTCGAAACCAAGATTGAATATTCCATTTTCAAATTTCAATTTTTCAAATAATTAATTTAATAAAACATTTTCTTAAAAAGAAAGTTTAAATAAAAAAACTTGTCACACTTAATAAAAAGTGAGTTTTAAGAAAAGATTAAATCATTGATCACTTAATTAGGATGAGTACTTGTTTATTCATACCTTAAGTGATAATGGTTGAAATGAAAAATACTCGAACTCAAGAATTCGTTTTTCGTTGTTTTCGTAATTGCTTGTTTTTACATATTTTCGTAATCAAAACAAAGCGAGATCGAAAAATGAAAGTAACGTTTTTAGGCATCATTGCATTAACAATCTACCCCTTTTTGATTCCGACAATACATAAACTCAATCACCTAATAAGACAAGATTTTCGAAGACGAGTTTATATCATTTCTCCCCCTTTGTCGAAGCAAAAACGTTGCAAAAGTCTTTGAAGAAGAAAAGAATCGGACTTTGCAAATGCTCCCCCTTGGTGCTTACTCCCCCTCCAAGGAATCGATATATGGTGACAAGCTACATAGAAGGGTTAGTAGTAGAGAAGAGGCACCCACCAAGATATAACAAAGGTCACACAAAAAAATAAAATAAGAGAAGAGACAAAGATCCAAGATAAGTCATGTTAAAAGGAAACATGATAAAAGATACAAGGAAATAAATCATACAAAGATGTATGAGAAATAAAACAAGCCAAAAGAAAAGCATAAATCTAATCCTAGTTAAACTAGAACTTTAAGATTTGCTTAAACTAGATGTCTTGAAGATAAGCAACCAATGCTTAGATAAAAGACAAGGTAGTGGCGGAAGGAGGTGGTGGTGGCTTGGTAGAGATCTCATAGTCATAGTGAAGAGGAGGTTTGACTAAGAGACTCTTGATGTAATTCAACTCTTCATAGATATGAGCCATAACAAGATGTTGATATTGACAACAATGACAATATGTTCCATGATGCATGACATCATCATCTGAAGGAGGAAGAACACTAAAGGCTAGTGGTGGAAGATAAGAAGTTCCACAATCAACATTCTTAGAAGAGGAAGAGATGTGATTTAAGTGTTCTTGGGTGAATTGGGATTGAAAGCAATTGGAGAAAATAGAGGAGAAACAAAGCTTTCATTTGGGGAATAAGACATTTTGATTTGAGAAAGGATGCAAAATGCTTAAGGTTATATAGAAAAAGACCAAGATATTTTGGGGGTGGTCAAAGGGTTGAAACAAAGATTCCAAAGAGTGTTGAAACAATTTTGGAGTTTCAAGAATACTCGAAAGTGAAGGTACTTGGCGCGGTTCTTTATCTACCCTGGCGGTTCCTTATCGATAAGGAGTCGTGGTCTTAATGAAGAACCGCCTACAGTGGGTTGAGTTTGGTGATGAGGGAGGATTTTCCAATTCAGCAAATCCTATTTTTCTAGTCTAACTAATCATGGAGATATGCTTAGAAGCAAGGATAGACAAAGAAGACACACAAGAACTCACTAAACAAGGTTTTGACCAAAATACATTGATTTTAAAGAAAATCGATGTAGGAGGTGTGTAGAACTAGACAAAAAGTCATGACACAATGATCCTCCATAGTTCTCTTTTGTTCTTGCTATATTTGAGAGACCCATACATATTGTAGAAATGATTCACACGACTATATAGGATAGAGAAATAAAGATGAAGATTAAACCAAAAAAAGAAAGATTAGATTAGATGAAGAAAAAGAGAAAAACAAAGATGGTTGTGAATTCCTAGTAAGAGAAACACAAATGTTTCTCTCTCTACAATCTATGAAAAATGGAAGACACTATTGGAGACACACACACAAATGAGGATGGTTATGCCTTTTATACTAAGGCTTACAAGATTAGGAGGCCTTCCTCATTTGTGTGTTCGGGACTAATTCCCATTACATACATAACAATAACATCGAACTCTCGACACCATTAAGTAGCTTTTTCCACGAGCTTCGCAATGGTATATTATATGACCATCACTTTAAATACTTATAAAAATCTCCCCCTAAGGGGTGGTCATATAATATTTGACTTCACTTCTTTGATCATCACTTTAAATATTTCCAACAATCTCCCCCTAAGTGGTGGTCATGTATTATGTGACTTCACTTCTTTTTTGTTGAAGACTTTGAAGCTTGTTGTCTTGAGAGTTCCTTCATCGTTCCTTTCGTGACTTCTGTTCTTGAATCTTTGATCTTTGCCTTGACTTGATCTTTACACTTTGCCATCTTGTGATCTTGTGTCTTTCCCCACATACTCATTCTTTGCAGTTGTCTTGAAAGCTTGTTAACAATCTCCCTTGATTATCAGAGTAGCGAAAGTCTTTGTCTTTAGATGTCCTTAAGCTTTCTTCAATTACTTGAGTATGTGGCCTTGAATTGCGACTCTTGAGATAACGCCACCGTTTGCATTCCACCGGTTTCACGTTATATAGTACGAATACTGTACCTGTGATTAGGTAAGTTCAAAGAACTTCCATGACAGGATTTCTAGCTGTGGTAGCCGTTCTCAATACTTGAATATATCGAAAGATAATTCAAAGTAAGGAGTGAATCATGCAGTTCCATTCTACCGATTAAGTCGTCAATTCAGTTTCCTAGAACAAGTCTGAATCAATTAAGAATCAAACCATTGTTCCTTTCCAGTTGACACAAGTTTGATTCATATAGAATCGCAGAAGTTACCTACCGCAGTGCTGTTTGATGATGACACTGGAAGGATTTCCATTCGTCACTGTAAATATTGAAAAGTATTACTCTGAATGTTCTGGCAAGATCATAAAGATATTGCGTAGAGACCTGGAACGAGTTTGAAGCAATTAAGAATCAAACCACTGTTGCTTTCCTGTTAGCATATGTTTAATTCAAGTGAATCTTACATATGACCTACCGCAATGTTTTTTGATGTTAACACTGGAAGGATTTCCATTCATCATTGTGAATACTAGAGAGTATCACTCTGAATGTTCAAGCAATACCACAAGGATAGAGCGTAGGACTCTTTGAATTATCGCTTGTGTTCTAATGATGAACAACAATTGATATATGGAATAAGTGTCCTAATGAGATTTTTTTTGATGAATCTCGTTGGCTCTAGACTCTATAAGTGCACGTTTATTTGGTGATCGGAGGCTGGAGTAGACTGCCACCTTTTTAATATCTACTATCTCGGAGTGAGAAAGTTGATAGAAATGAGTTGAACTCCGTGAGAATAAAACAAACTTCTTTTGAGAGAAGCTTGAGTAGGCTGGGAAGGGTTGTGCATTGCATCACTGGGTCCATGATGCTTTGTCTTCAGTATCAGAAATCATCAAAGTGATTCTGATAATAGATGTATTGACCCGGTTTCTGCCTAATTTGTATGGAGGGCTATTTCTTTTCACCCTTTATCCTTACATTTCTTTTTCATTCTTCAACCCCTTCAATGCTTACCAATACGTCATAACTAGCACCTTGTTGTGATTATTCCAGTGCTAGCTTAAGTACTTGGTCGGCATTTTTCCCATACGCTCAACTACTCCATCTTTCGTAAGGACTTCTAAGTTCTAATGGATTGCCCCTGGGAAGATCCCTCCGGTTCTAGTTGGATCATAGGACGAATACTTATCCACATTTTGACACCAATATCGTCGTGAATAATTATGTTGAAGGTATAGATACCGTAACCAGAAAAACTTTTTAAATCACCAAAAATCGCTCCCCTACACATGTGCATAAAAAAGGAAAGGTTTTTGCACATATTAGGAAGAGAAAGCACTTATATCAATGTTCTTATCTAAGATAACACATTTTAATCACTATTCTCCCCCTCAAAAATTGCATGACATTGAAATTTTTGTGAAACTAGTGATGAAACATGGAGAGAATAATGTTGCATGAAAGTTTGTACTCCCCCTCGAAAAGAAATTCCAATTAAAATGAGAGGAGTATATGAGCACACAGTTTTGAAATACTTTGAAAAAATGTGCTCAAACCCGAGAAAGCTGAATTCCCGTTGTTGAGGAAAATTGTACATAAATGAACATTTTCCTTGAGTTCATGAGCTTAAAACTTTGAATGTTTAAACATAAGCCCATGGCCGAGAAAAATTAATTTCCCGTTGTTGAGGATAAGTCATAGACTTTCCTTTCTTTGGGGACCGGGTTATAGTCTGCATATAACTATAAGTCATTATGTTGAGCTCAAAACTTTGAATGTTTTGTGACAAGCTCAACCCGAGATAGATTTATCTACCCGTTATTAGGATAAGTTATCTTTAAAGATACACTATCCTTTATTTGAAGTTCGAGTTACAGTCTGACATGTAACTGTAAGTTGTTTACATGAGCTTAAAACATGGAATGTTTTGATCGGAAGCTCATGACCGAGAAAGTTTTATTTTCTCGTTGTTAAGGATAAGTTATCATCCGTGATCAACTTTCCTTTCTTTGAGGCACGAGTCACAATCTGAGGTAATTGCAAATCATCTGAAGAAAAAGGAAATGACATGTTTTGAAGACAATTGAACTTTCATTCGAGATTTATGTACATGTTCGTGTCGTTATTGAGCGACATTTCTAGGCACGTCCATATTATTGAAACTGAAAGACATGTCGAGAAGAATATTTTTAGAATTTTTGAAAGATTTTTTCATTTTTTTTATTTTGTTTTTATAGGTTTTATATTTTTGTATTTTGATTTTTTCAATTTTTTCGAAAATAATCCAAAATAGACCTTTGTACAAAAGAAGGAGGTGATGTCGAATGTACAGAATTGGAACCCTTTGAAGAAGTGGATTCATAGTCCGTTGTTGTACCTGCAATGACAGAAGAAGAGTTTGCACAAATACTAGTGTTAGGAGTAACGAATGCATTTTCTACATTTAGAACACTCACATTAGTGCTGGAGCAGGTGTCATCACCCTTCTTGATGGGAATCCACTTAAGACCAACTTCCTTGAAGATCCTACCCGTTGGTTTCCACTGAAGACTAGATCTAGGAGTAGTGTTCTCTTGCACAACGGAAGACTTCTTTGGAGAGAAACTAGGTCCTACACTGATCCGCCTTGACGATTTCTTTTCATTGCTTTTATTTGTGACGGGTGTGAATCTCTTGGTTGTCTTATGGGATTCTGCATTCTTTCTCTGTGAGAAGGCACGAGAGTTTACCTCATAGAGGTATTGCAGAATGTAATGAGCTTGATTTCCATAGTGAATGCCCTTTTTGCACGTGGGACATACAGGGAGTTTGGGATTCTCGAAAGGCCTTGTGTACCTAGGGTTTACTGACCGTTCAAGCACCATGTTAGAAACATGACTACTCTTTGGTGGTTTCCAGTTCCTAGGTTTTTGGGAAGGGGTCCTAGGTTTTGGTTGATTACCATTAGGAGTGTGTTGAACTCTAACGGTTGTTTGGTTACTAGGTGGTGAATACACATGGTTTACTTTCTTAATGTTCCCTGTTTGCTTACCATCCCCTGGGTTGTTGATTTAAACAACGTCATTTGAACCTTTAGATTCCTTTGTGGGCGTAAGAATCACATGCTTAGGAGTACTCTTAGGAGTAGTGGAAGGTGCATTCACATGGTTGGGTTTAGCAAAAGTGGGTTTTCTAAATGGAGGAACATAGGGTGATATGGCTGGTTTTGGAACAGTTGATTGCACATCGGTATTAGGAGGTAACCTAGAAACATTAGAAGGCGGTTTTCCTAAGATAGATGGCTTTGTTACTTTGTACGCATTGGGTTGTCTAACAACTGGTTTTACAACCTTAGGTTCCACAGTTTTTCCACCCATCTTTCCAATAAGTTTCTTCAACTCAGCAATCGTGATGGCCTTTTCTTGCAACTGCGCTTTTAGATCAGAAATATCCTTACTCTTTTCATTCAATTCGGGAAATGATTCAAAGAGTTTTACTTGTAAATTACTGTCATCGGGAACTTTTCTAACTTTGTTTTGCAAAGCAAGTTCAACAGAATGACAATGTTTCTAAAGAAAATCATATCGGTGTTGAATAATCGTGAACTCTTTTTGATTAACATTTGTTGAAGGCTCACTATCGCGACATTCACCTCCTAACTGAGCTTGCAGCTGTTCTATTGTTTGTTACAGTTCATTGTAAGCTTTGTCATACGAGAGTTTGTCATCCTTACATTCATCACATTTTTTGACATATTTATTCCAAAGATCGGTGAATTCGTTCTTTTTAATGACATAAGACTCAATTTTCTCTTTCGTACGATGAAGCTCATTTTGGAGGGTTGCATTGTCTGACCCAGAGATGTTTACCGCAACGGGGTTACTATCAACACAATCACCACTGTCACTTGATTTCTAGAGACATGCAAGGTCGCTTTCCAAAACTTTAATTCTATCAAGAGATTCATCAGCCTCCTTCGCCAAATATTTAAAGTCTTCAACAAATTTGGCTAGTTCTTTTAGAAATGCGTTCTCAAGATTGCCTATCCTCGCATCAACTTGATTAATAATCGGATTGATTTCAGTATGAAGCACTTTTTGTAACTCGACATGAACGGGTGATGTAAAGTTTCCTCTAGTCATTTTGGCGTTAACAACCCGTTTGAGAATGACAAAATTATCTTTGAGCTCGTTTAGATACCTACGTGTGATACTCGGTTTCGGAGGGTCATCAGACAATTCCTCACTTGGTAGCAAAAGCATTTCAGAACTCGTTTTAGACCGAACAAAAACAGTTGGAGGATTAACTTTCGGATAATAAACAGGTGTCACTTCTTTATCAAGCTTTTTCATTCTTAAACGAGTCTCTACTGCAAGTTCAGTAGTTTCCTCGGAATCATGCACACTAGGAGGATCATGCTCATCAGACAAGAGCACACTACCATTATATAAAGTTTCATTAGTGGCCTGAACTTGCTTAAGATATCCTGGGTTAGGAGGATGGGGACAACCTAAGGCCATTTTGTATCGAGTGTAGTTTATCTCATTCACTTTTGGTGCGAGCATATTTATTGTCTGCATAGTTTGACCACGTTTTACCAAAAGGTTGTCTAATTCCCTAATCCTATCCTGAGCTTTGCAAAAATCCTCAAGAAGCCCATCTTCTCGAATTTTGAAATCATGTTTCAACTTTTTTCGTTCGTCTTTTAAATCCAAAATAATAGTTTTTTCAGTTGAAAGCTGTTTGTTAAGAGATGTGATTTCATCATTCAATTCGCTTATCTTTTTAGCACTACTCAAGTGTAAGGCATTTAATTTCTTAGTGGTGCATTTTTCTTGATAAACCGATGTAGCATGAGCTTGTTCAAGTTCCTTGATTTTAGCATGATGAATCTCAAAACTTTTCTCCCGTTCCTTATATCCCGCAAGCCTAGTGGTCAATTTGGCATTAGTTTCTCTAAAGTTATTATTAACCATATTCGCATGAGCAACATCCTTGGAAAGCTTATCAAATAATGATTTATAATACGCATGCACCTTGTCAGGAAGGGTTGTAGGTTGCGCTACTTGATCTCCACTAAGGTCCACACTGGGCGCATTAGAAATAATATTGTTATTATTCGTTTGAACCCTGTGTGTCTCAGTGGAAGGCTCAAGTGACTCAGTATACTCTTCCTCCTGATTAGACATATTATATAACTCATTATCATTGAGACATGAGTGTACCTCAGAGGAACCGTCTGAATCATACACAGGAGCTCTATCAGGTTGAACTACCGATGTGGATGATTGTTGCGAATTAGCCATCAAGATTGATTCGGTAGTCACCTCTTCTTCCTCATCATATGCTGCTGCAGATGCCATGAGATCAAACTCTTCAGCTAGAAGTGGAATTCATGCTTCTTCCTTTTGTGCTATAAGAAGCTGAGACTGGAGATGGACATCATTCCTCTTCTTTCTTACATGGCTATCACGATGCTCAAAACCCGTAGCATCACTGTCTTGTTGATAAGTCATAGTAGAAGTCGTGTGAAAAACAGGATCTCAATTCGTAGAAAGCATGTGTTGGAATGTCAACAAAATCAAACTTTGCCTAAATTTTCCAGCCCGACAAAAAAATTCCTCAGTCCGACAAAACGGTAAGCCGAAAAAATTTGAAACACTAAATTTTGAAGTCGAGTTAGAAATAGCCAATAACTAGTAGGAAAAAGTTTGAAAAATGAAATTTTTAATGAGAAATAAAACCTAAAAAATTTGAAATTTGGCCTAAAAATTTGAATTTTGGTCCGAAAATTTGAATTTTTGGTCGAAATTTTTTTCGCATTGCCAAAATTTGAAATTGAAGCTTAAATGGCCTAAAAATGGTATAGGAAAAAATAAATTTTACTATGGTCGTGTAAACTATGTGCCGAGACTAGTCTAGATAGTGGCTAAGTCTAAAAAATACTCAAACAAAATTTCCATCAGAATGTCCATCGGAATACATATCGGAATGTTCATCGGAATACATGTCGGAATGTCTGTCGGAATGTCTGTCGGAATGTGCTATCGGAATACCTGTCGGAATGTGCTATCGGAATACCTGTCGGAATGTCTGTCGGAATGTTCTATCGGAATATCTGTCGGAATATCCTTTTATCGGAATGTCCTTCTATCTGAATGTCCTTTTATCGGAATGTAGGATCTGTCGGAATGCAACAAGTATCAGAATGTGACACTATCGGAATCCACGATCGCAATATGGCTATTAAGATTTGGACAGAGTGACGTCCATAACCCTTAAAAACCGTCGCAATCCTCGATCGCAATGAGCGATCAGAATAATCGTCGAAATAAGGTGTCTGAATCCTTGTGATCGCAAAGTAAAACCCTTGGGTTATTGCGATCAAAACGTACTTACTTGTACTTTCCGATGGAATCAATGGCAGTGAATTTCGCAAAGATGAAGCAAGAAAGTTCTTAACTTTTGAGCCAAAAGATTTGTGTTTTAACCAAAACCAAGATACCCAAATCACTAATACAACAATAAAGAAGGTATACGACTTGAAGAACACTAAAAAACACAAAAAAAATTGATCAAAAAGACACAGATGTCAAGAAAAAAAAGCACGGACAACACCAAAGAGCTATCCACGAATCCCTTGGCGAATGATACCACTTGTAGAAATGATTCACACGAAAACCAAAAAAAGAAAGATTAGATTAGATGAAGAAAAAGAGAAAAACAAAGATGGTTGTGAATTCCTAGTGAGAGAAAAACAAATGTTTCTCTCTCTACAATCTATGAAAAATGGAAGACACTATTGGAGACACACACACAAATGAGGATGGTTATGCCTTTTATACTAAGGCTTACAAGATTAGGAGGCCTTCCTCATTTGTGTGTTCGGGACTAATTCCCGTTACATACATAACAATAACATAGAACTCTCGACACCATTAAGTAGCTTTTTCCACGAGCTTCGCAACGGTATATTATATGACCATCACTTTAAATACTTCTAACATATATGAATTATGTAAGCTCATTATGAATAGCAAGAAGCTATGAAAAACGTTTTTAGATTGAATTAACAATGCAAAAACATTTCTCGACCATTTTCGAAATAACTTTGAGAATTTTGAAAAAAAGAAGAGAATATTTTCAAAAAGAGTTTGTGATACCCAAAAGCTCAAAGAAAGAAAAAACTCAAAAGAGAAAAAGACTCGATTAATTAAAATGCGCAATTAAGGAAAATGTTCCATTAAACTTAGACCTAGACGCAAGTAATTAAAAGGTTCCCTCTTAAGTGGCTTAGTGAAGATGGCTAAGTTTTCTACCGAGGGCACCTTCTCAATCGAAATGTTCCCCTTTTGAACATTATCCCTAAGAAATGGTGGTGAATCTCTATGTGCTTAGTTCGCGAATGTTGCATGGGATTCTTGCTAAGGTCTATTGCACCCTTATTGTCGCACATGATGGGAACATCATCAAGAGAAATCCCGTAATCAACAAGCGCTTTCTTCATCCATAGAGCTTGTTGACAATGTTTACCGGCACTCACATACTCGGCTTCCGTAGTGGATATAGCAAGAGCGGTTTGTTTCTTGGAGAACCAAGAAGTTAAACAACAACCCATGAAGGTACAAACTCTACTAGTGCTTTTCCGGTCCACATAGTCTCCCGCATGATCTGAGTCTGCGTAGACAATGGTTTCTATGCCGGTCCCTTTAAGATACCATAATTTTAAATGTATAGTGCCCTTAATGTACCGGAAGATACGCTTAACCGCTTCAACGTGAGAGGTTTTGGGAGCCTTTTGGAAGCGAGCACAAAGGCAAACACTAAACATGATATCCGGTAGACTTGCCGTTAGGTACAACAAACTACCAATCATACCTCTATATTTGGTGTTGTCTACCGACTCACAATCATCATCTACAGTGAGTTTAGTATCCGAGGCCATAGGGGTCTTCATCGGTCTAGAGTCTTCTAATCCAAATTTCTTTAGCATTTCTTTAACATACTTGGATTGATTAAAGAAAATACCATGGATTGATTAAAGAAAATACCATCGTCCATTTTTTTAATTTGGAGTCCTAAAAAGAAGTTAAGTTCTCCCATCATGCTCATTTCAAACTCATCATGCATGATTTGGCAAAGTCATCACACAATGATTGACAAGTTGAACCAAATATAATGTCATCAACATATATTTGTACGATAATAAGGTGAGAACCTTTCTTCTTTGTAAAGAACGTATTGTCTACCATCCCCACGGTATACTCACGTTTTACAAGAAACGCTTTAAGTCTATCATACCAAGCTTTGGGTGCTTGTTTAAGATCATAAAGAGCTTTCTTAAGCTTGTTAACATGATCCGGTTTCTCAAAATCAATGAAGCCGGGAGGTTAAGCCACATATACCTCCTCATTGATCAAACCTTTAAGAAATGCACTCTTAACATCCATTTGTTGAAGCTTAAAGTATAAGGCACGAGCGTAGGCTAAAAGGATTCTAATGGATTCTAATCTTGCTACATGTGCATATGTCTCTGTTAATGCAAAGCAATGCCTAAAAACATTGTTAGTATTAATTAATGTTTCTTAGTTTTGTTCAATGACAAATTACAAGACATTTATTGTCAAACACAATCATAAAACGAATTATTTAACAAACACTATCATCAAGGTAATAATCATTACACTAACATATCTTAATCATGATTAGTGATCATAAAAGTGATTAGCCTTAAAACTCACTTTTGTCAAATGTAATAAAAGATTTTAATAAACTTTATTTTTAAGAAAATGTTTTATTAAAATGAAAATGTAAATTTGAATATGGCATATTTCAAATGCCATAAGAATATCCTTTGAAGGTTTAAAAAGCCTCAGATATATCAAATTCACTAATAGTAAAAAAGAAGCGGAGTCTATTCTCCGCGGTTCCTTAAGTGCCTACGCGGTTCCCTATCGATAAGGAACCGCCTGGGTAGCTAAGAAACCGCCCCCAGATAGCCGTTGGCATTTGTATTCTATAAATAGTGGATCAAATCTACATTTTCATTAACCCTTTTTGGACATCTCTTTCAGCCTTCTTTCTTCTATCTAATCCCAGTCATTTGTAAACGATCACTTAATGTGTTAAGTATGTTTACTCATGATTATCCTCTTGATCTCCTCTTTACCTTGTCCAAAGAGAAGATCACTCACACACTTGTGATGTGATTAAAGATGAAGCATTGATGAAGATCACCTTCTCCTAAAGATCTAGTCATATTCATCATTTGTTTATTTTTGTCTTGTGTAGACAATGTATTTGTGAATACCTGGACTAGTTATGTTCATCCAAACTATATGTGAATACTTGGATTAGAGTTGTGTAAATGCTTTGCATATGTGTGTGCTTGGATTTTTATTGTGTAGATCCAAGCTACATGTGTGTACTTGGATATGTTTAGTTGAGTTGTAATAATTTGTGTTAGTTCTCACTAAACTATAAAGTGATGTGGTTGTGTCTTGTGAGTTCTCACTAAACTATAAAGTGATATGTAGTTATATTGTGTGAAGTTCTCACTTAGCTTCAAAGTGAAGAGTCGTGAAGATTGTTTCTAGCTTTGGATTAGAACTTGACATCTAGCCTTGTGTAGGAAAATGGTGAAGTAGACAACGTTGTGAAGATTGGTTCTAGCTTTAGATTAGAACTCGACATCTAGCCTTGTGTGTAAAAGGGTGAAGTGGGCGACGTTGTGTAGATTGTTCCTAGTAATATATGAATTTTATGTTCATTGAATAATTGTGTCTAATCGAATTGACCACGGTTAAATGTGACTCAGTTGTTCTTGGTAAAAATAAAGAAAGGTGATTATCTATTTTAAAATAAAGTTAAAAACTTTAAAGATTATAAACTAAAAGTAGAAACTTTGAAAATTAAATGACAAAAGATTAAAACTTTAAAGAAGGTAAACTTGAAATTAAACTAAGACAAAACAATTTAAAAAAATAAACCATAAGAAAAATGGCGGGAAAAATTAAATTTAAAACTAATTCGGGAAAACAAAATAAACATAAGTCGGAATGCAAACTTTTGAATTAATTCGGAATGGAGATCCGTGACCTAGTTCAGAATCCTAGATCTTGTCACAATCCGGAATACCGTAGTTCACTAACAATCCGGAATCCCAAACTCTAACATAATCCGGAATGCACAAAGTACAAGTAATCCGGAATCGATATTTTGTTACAATTCGGAATGTGTGTGATGATACTAATCCGGAATAAGGCTTTGGACGTAATCTGGAATCTGTGTACTAAACACAATCCTGAATACACTTAATCTTACACACTATCCGGAATGCCACACTTCTAATCCGGAATATGGGATTGTTGATCTAATCCGGAATAACTGTTTTGCAAGTTATCCGGAATACATAATTACTATACCAATTCGGAATAAGCTAAAAATGAACCTAAGTCTGAATATTGATTTGCATGTAATCCGGGATAAGGGTTTATAAAACCCGGATAAAGAACAAAGTCAAGCAAAAATGAAAATAAGCTAAAATCTAATAAGCACCTTAACCAAAAACTTAACCAAAATGATTTTAAGAACAAACAAATAAGCCACAAACTATAAACTTTAAAAACACTAAATAATCTAAATATTAAAAGTCAACTTTTTATTAAAAATAAACTATTAAAAACTCTTAATTAAAAATAAGAAAATCACACAATAAGCACTAAACACAGTAAGCTAAAAAGATCAAACACATCAATAAGCACAATAATCTAAAACATCAAACACATGAAAATCAATAAGCACTTCAATTAAACAATAAGCATAAAGATTAAATAAACTACATGATTATGAAAACAAAACAATAGATTAAAAACAAGAAAGATAGAATGAGAATGATTATGAAAAGCTTGAAATTAAGATGAAGATTAAAGATTCAAATACAAGATTAATGTGAAAAGCTTGAAAATATGAAAGTAAATGTAGAGAGAGAAAGTAAATTAATCTACTCTTAAAACATAAATTAAAACTATCTAAATTATCTAACTAGCTAACACCTCCTAATGAAGGATTAGAAGGGTATTTATAGTAGGAAGGGAGGAGTGTTGTTTTATTCTCTCTTTGTCTTTTCGTCTTTTAATTTCTTCGTCTTCTCGACTTTGTCTCGGGATTTGTCGAATGATAAAATGAACTCGTCTTCTAATTTCCTCTTTTATAAGACTTGGTTCTTCGACTTTGTTAAAGTTCCGTCTTTAGACTTTTTCTTTGATAAATCTTCAGAATAGGTCTTTTACTTCCGTTCTTTTTGCACTCTCGATCTTTTGACTTCGTCTTTTGTCTTTTTCTTTGATAAAAGCCCGTGAAAGCCCGTGTTTTCTTCCTTTTTCATATTTTGGTCCTAAAACACAACAAAAACACAAACCACGCATAATTCCGACTTTTACGATATTAAATACACGTTTTGGTCTTGTTTTTATTATAATTAAGTGGTAAAAGGATAAGTGTTTTCACACTTATTAAATCCCCTACACTTGACCATTGCAATGCCCTCATGCAATGCATTAGTTACAAAACAAGATTTACATTCTCCTTAATAATTAACCCACCTTGGCCTTTATTAAATACTAGACAATAAGGAAACTAAGATAGAAAATTACAAAAATGCTTGAAAGAAGAAACAAGTAAAGAAATCTAAGACTTACATTAGGGCTTTTGGTGACATGAATGTTTATCACCCTCAAGTTTCACGTTCCTCATACCAAGCTTAAAAACGAGATCATTGTTATTATAAGTTAGAAAAACTAACACAAACTCATGTGGCTCAATTATTCACTTAGACCCCCTTATTCCTAGGTGTATCTCTTATATTTATTGTTGTCTTGAATGATCACGAGGATGCATTGCTGACTTATTTCGATAGCTTATTTAGGCTGAAAATAAAGTAGGACGATTTAATCAATAGTTAGCTAAAAGAAAAAATCTTTTAAAACATACTTTGAATCTTGAGAGACGTTCTTGAAATAACGGTCTTCTCTTCATAATAGGAATTTCTTCACTTGAAGTTTTTGAGAGATTCTTCAAACTTGGACCACGACTTCTTCATTTTTCTCCAATCTTTATTTGGGATTTTGATATACAACGATCCGCCTCCTTTTAGGACTTGGATCTATTTATCCTCGTACCTTGTTAGGGTCTTTTCGGATAGACTTCTCCATGATCTTTAGGGGAGTATTTGCTTTTCGCCGTGTGTCTCGATCCTTCATATTGATTTTTGATAAATGATTCTTCACATCACTTTGGATCTTTAGCAACAAAATGTAGCCCTCATGCCTTTTTAGGTCCTTTTCAGACTCGCCAATCTTCGCATCCCGCTTCAATAAGTTATGCCTTGGCTATGAACTTTAATTAATAACGAGCAACTTTTAAACGATCTTGTGCTAGAAGCTAAGTAACTTTTCAAATCATACGACCTTATTTATTGTAATTATTTATTAACAAGCGATGGGAGAAAAAGCTCATAATTAACTCACATAAATTCATGAAAGAATACAAAACTTATAATTGACTCTATCATCTCTCGTTCTCCACGATTTAAAATCTCAAGGAATGAGACTCGTGGAAGATTAGCCTCCCTAGAAGCGCTTGTTTTTGTTAACCGAGTCGTGAGCCTGACTCGACCTTGATTATAATGGTAAGAATCTTGAAGAACATCCACCGGGGTCAAATACATGGTTTTCATCCATCAAATAGCACAAGCTTAAGGTGAACAACACAAGACAAAGAAGAGTAGGCGAGGTTCCCTTAATCAATTGTTGAGCACGGTGGTAGAAGGTATGATGAAGTGAAAGCATAGCTCCATAGTTCTCAAAAGTCTTTCCTTTAATTTCATCAGATAGATACTGAGATGGCTTAAAAATTGTGATACCCGGATCGAACACCTTTTCCTTTAGGGGAAAATAATACTTAGACTCGGTGGACCTTGAAGATTCGCCCATAAACCGCACAATCTCATCCGAAGAAGGTGGAAAGAGAGGTGTCAAGACATAGGTACTACGGATATTGGTGTCGTCCGGTTTCTTCTCCTTTGAAACGGGTTTCTTAACATCCAAAGGAGGGTAGAGACTATAATCAAAGTCCAAAGAAGGAGAATCATGCTCATTAGGGAAGTATGTATTGAGAAAGGTGGCAAAATCCTCCTCAAATGAGTAATCTTCCAAAGTAGTATCAAGCATTTTTGGTGGAGGATCTTCATCAAAAATAGGAGCAAAATAATCCTTACAAGACATAACACTTGAAGAATCACTCGAAAGAGTGTCAACATCATCAAAGTCATCATAAGTTGGCATGTCTTTATACTCAGAAGAAAAATCATCATAATCATCCAAATCGGAACTAGAATCATCATCATAATCATCATAGATTAGTGGAGAATCATAAATTGGTGGGGTATCCAAAGTGGAGAGAGAATCATCATCATAATCGTCCACATGGTCTTGAAAAAGCAGATTATCATAGCAAGTCTCAAAAAGAGGATTGTCATGTAGCACAAAATCATCAAGCTTTGTACTTTCCAAAGGAGTTGTATCAAGCTCGTCTTGAAGCACATCAATCATTTTCGCCGATTCTTTTCCATTTGATTTCTTGTAAACTTCCCCATCTTAAAAACTTGTTGATCATTCCCGACCCTTAGAATTAATTCACCTTCGGCAACATCGACTAAAGTTTTTCCGGTTCTCAAGAATGGGCGTCCAAGTATTAATGGAATACGAGGGTCTATTTCATAATCAACAACTACAAAGTCGACCGGAAAAGTGAAGGTACCAACTTTAACAAAAGCATCTTCGGAAATACCAACGGGGTAAGCGATAGTTCGATTTGCTAGCTCAAGAGTCATCCTTGTTGGTGTAAGGTCGGGTAATGATAACTTCTTCCAGACACTTAATGGCATCAAATTTATACTTGCCCCGAGATCGGCTAAGGCAGTAAATTCTTCAACTTTGTTAAATGTACAAGGTAGAACAAAACGATCGGGATCTCCAAGTTTTTTCAGAAGTTCTTTAAGAAGGACTGCAGAACAATTTTCATTTAAGCGTGTGTTGACAAACTCAGCCATCTTTTCCTTCTTTCTAATCAATTCCTTGAATGCTTTGACAAATTTCGGCATTTGGACAAGTGCTTCAACAAGGCTTATGTTGAAATTCATTTGGGAGATCATCTTCAAATAGGAAGTAATTTGAGAATCCTCCTTAGTAAGCACTTTGCACTTGTCTAACCGAGAAGGATAAGGGATGTTGGGCTTAGGAGGTGTAGGTGTAGAAGGTGAAGGTTGAGATGTTGATGGTTGAGAAGGTGAAGGTTGAGACGGTGAAGGGTTTTTCTTTGGTACTTCTTCCGTAAGAGGTGGAGACGGTAATGTAGAACTAGTACTAGGCGTGGAAGTAGGAGGGATAAATGGATGTGGATGAGGTGTAGATGGAGTAACTGTGGGAGGGATAGAAGGTCCTACTAGAGTTACTCACATTAGCTCTAAGGTTTGTTTCAGTTGTTGAAGGAAGGGCACCTTGGGGACGAAGGGTTTGAAACATTTTAACGAATTTCCTATCCGTGGATTCTTGCATTTCTTTCATTGTTTTCTCATGATCGGTTAATTTTTGTAGAATCAAGTCCATGTGCGGATGAGGTAGATTGAACCCTTGTTGTTGAAAACCTTGATTTGGGTATTGGTTATATGGTGGAAAACCTTGAGGATTGAAACCTTGGTTTTGCAATGGATAATTTCCTTGGTTTGCATTGTAGCCCCTCACATTTTCATTTTGTTAAAAATTTGCTCTTGGTGGCCCTTGGTTGTTATGGGTCGCTGGGTGTGGTCTTTGTTGAAAACCGGGTGGAGCCAAGTAATTCGTCGAGTTGTAGGACAACTGATTAACATCGACATCTGGCTTGAAATGAACTCTCTCTCTATTTTTGTAAGCATACACTTCCCTGTGAGATTGATCATAAGCCTTATCACAATTAGCAAAAGAGTGTGGTCCACCACAAGTTTCACAAGTTATATTAAGAGCATGGGCATGTTGATGAGGAGGGTTATCTTTTAAAACAAGTTGTTTTACTGCTGAAGTAAGTTCCTTTAGATGATTGGTCAACTCACTCTTACTCGCACTAGCCATAGTAGCCCTAACACTTTTGGTTTGGACTTTGGCCTTGTTTTCTATGATTTCCCAAGCCTCATTCATTGATTTAACAAGAATATTACCCTCCGAAGCACTATTTAGTGAATCTTGGTCATTCAAACTTAATCCATTATAAAAAGTATTAATTTGATTTACCTTTGTAAAACCGTGTTGTGGAGACTTTCTTAAAAGTTCCTTAAAACGATCCCAAGATTCACTAAACGTCTCATCGTACTTTTGTTCAAAATTAATGATGTCATTCCGCAAAGCGGTAGTACGTGAGGGTGGGAAAAAGTAATTGATAAATTTGGTCTCTAGGTCCGCCTATGTTGTAATACTTTGGGGTGGTTCCTTATCAAGCCAAGTCCGGGCTTGTCCCTCGAGGGAGAAAGGAAAGAGGAGCAAACGAATTGCCTCTTGTGAGACACCATTGTATTTTACGGTATTGGTTAAGTGAACAAACCTTTTTATGTGATCGTGTGGATCATCATGAGTGCGGCCTAAGAAAGGTGTTGCGGAAACCATTTGTATAAAACCGGTCTTGAGCTCGAAGTTATTTGCATCAAAAGCCGGAACCACAACCGCATCTTCATTGCCTTCAACATGTGATTGCAAGAGCTCGATCATTGGACGGTTATCCATTGTGTTAAAAACATGAGGCTCGATGATAACGGCTTGAACAGACTTCCTTTTGCGTGAACGGGTATGCATACACCTACAAGAGAAAAATATAGCAAATAAATAGAAGAAATACAGTTAACGTGAAAAGAAAATATTTTTGGTGCAAAATCTTTGAAAAAGAAATGCTTTTTATAATTTTTTAAATGTTTTTGGATTTTTGAAATTTTTTATTTTTTAGGATTTTTGAAAAATTTTGGCAAGAAAATAACGTTCAAAAGTGAACGGATCCCAAAATCCAACGCGTCTCTTACAAAAACCGTTAATGTTCATGAAAAGAGCCGGCAGCGGCGCCATTTTAATATCTAAATTTTATGTTCTTTGAATAATTGTGTCTAATCGAATTGACCACGGTTAAATGTGACTCAGTTGTTCTTGGTAAAAATAAAGAAAGGTGATTATCTATTTTAAAATAAAGTTGAAAACTTTAAAGATTATAAACTAAAAGTAAAAAGTTTGAAAATTAAATGACAAAAGATTAAAACTTTAAAGAAGGTAAACTTGAAATTAAACTAAGACAAAATAATTTAAAAAAATAAACCTTAAGAAAAATGGCGGGAAAAATTAAATTTAAAACTAATTCGGGAAAACAAAATAAACATAAGTCGCAATGCAAACATTTGAATTAGTTCGGAATGGAGATCCGTGACCTAGTTCGGAATCCTAGATCTTGTCACAATCCGAAATACCGTAGTTCACTAACAATCCGGAATCCCAAACTCTAACACAATCCGGAATGCATAAAGTACAAGTAATCCAGAATTGATATTTTGTTACAATTCGGAATGTGTGTGATGATACTAATCCGGAATCAAGCTTTGGACGTAATCCGGAATCTGTGTACTAAACACAATCCGGAATACACTTAATCTTACACACTATCCGGAATTCCACACTTCTAATCCGGAATATGGGATTGTTGATCTAATCCGGAATAACTGTTTTGCAAGTTATCCGGAATACATAATTACTATAGCAATTCGGAATAAGCTAAAAATGAACCTAAGTCTGAATATTGATTTTCATGTAATCCGGGATAAGGGATTATAAAACCCGGATAAGGAACAAAGTTAAGCAAAAATGAAAATAAGCTAAAATCTAATAAGTACTTAACCAAAAACTTAACCAAAATGATTTTAAGAACAAACAAATAATCCAAAAATTAAAAACTTTTAAAACACTAAATAATCTAAATATTAAAAATCAACTTTTTATAAAAAATAAACTATTAAAAACTCTTAATTAAAAATAAGAAAATCACACAATAAGCACTAAAAACAATAAGCTAGAAAGATCAAACACATCAATAAGCACAATAATCTAAAACATCAAACACATGAAAATCAATAAGCACTTCAATTAAACAATAAGCATAAAGATTAAATAAACTACATGATTATGAAAACAAAACAATAGATTATAAAAAAGAAAGGTAGAATGAGAATGATTATGAAAAGCTTGAAATTAAGATAAAGATTAAAGATTCAAATACAAGATTAATGTGAAAAGCATGAAAACATGAAAGTAAATCTTGAGAGAAAAAGTAATTTAATCTACTCCTAAAACATAAATTAAAACTATCTAAATTATCTAACTAGCTAACACCTCCTAATGAAGGATTAGGAGGGTATTTATAGGAGGAGGGGAGGAGTGTTGTTTTCTTCTCTCTTTGTCTTTTCTTCTTTTAATTTCTTCGTCTTCTCGACTTTGTCTCGGGATTTGTCAAATGATAAAATGAACTCGTCTTCTAATTTCTTCTTTTATAAGACTTGGTTCTTTAACTTTGTTAAACTTCTGTCTTTAGACTTTTTCTTCGATAAATCTTCAGAATAGGTCTTTGACTTCCGTTCTTTTTGCACTCTTGATCTTTTGACTTCGTCTTTTGTCTTTTTCTTCGATAAAAGACCGTGAAAGCCCGTGTTTTCTTCCTTTTTCATATTTTGGTCCTAAAACACAACAAAAACACAAAACACGCATAATTCCGACTTTTATGACATTAAATAAACGTTTTGGTCTTGTTTTTATTATAATTAAGTGGTAAAAGGATTAGTGTTTTCACACTTATTACCTAGCTAAGATTAGGTCTCCACATTTAGCTTAGTGTCGGTAAATAATGTAAGTGACATTGTAAGGTTTTCTCCGCCAAGAAGGGAATATAGTGGAAATCTAGAGTAAGGTGTACTCGAGGAGTGGAGTAGGAACGAGGATAGAGCCTCGTTTCTGAACCACTATAAATCTTGGTGTCTTCCTACTAGGTTGTTTCTTTCCTTACTCATTACTTACATTCATTACCATTAAACCTTACTACACAATGTTAATGTATTAGAATTGAACCTAATCATTATGCAACTAGCTTTCAAGTAAAAGATAGTTTTTGCACTCACCTAATTGAAAGGAATTTTAATTAGGAGATAAACCGATGAGAAACTATTCAACCCCCCCCCCCCCCCCCCCCCCCCCCCCCCCCCCCCCCCGCCCTTCTAGTTTCTACAATTGGTATCAGAGCGATGGTGACACAAGATCTTTGAAGTATATTGTACTTTAAAACTTGGGTCGATCCATTGTCTCCTCAAATTAGAAGGTTAAGTTTTACTAAAGTTTTTCTTTGGTCAAAACTATTTTTTTGTTAAAAATAAGCCTTTTTAAGTTGATAATATTACATCTCATTTAGATTAGTAGTATTAATACATTTTAGATTTACTCTTGAAATGTATCTACTATTTTCCATCTTGTTATGGTACTCATAAAGATAAATTATTCTATTGATTATGGATTGAGTTACTTACATTTATAGAAGACTCATCTTTTTGATTTCCCACATTATTGAATGATGATATCAACATGGGTAGGAGTGATACTAGTCCTTGAGGACTTAGTAGTCACTATTAGTCATAGTTGGGCTTTACATTGGTTCCTTGAAATCTTGGAATGCAATTTGTGGCCAAGGTATGCTTTTGTTCTTCCACACGCCCTATTGATCATTCTTTTGATCTTTAATTGACTATATGCTTGTTCTTGGCATCCTTGCCTTGACATTTATTTGTGGTTTGTGATTCTTTCCTTTTTCCCTCTCAAACCTTTATTGCTTGGATACTTGACTCACTATGGAGATGTAGGGTGAGTTAGTAGAAGCTTAAAGTATCAAGCATGATTTCTATGGTTTGCACCCTTACAGTTAGTAGGCCCAATATCATGTGTAACTTGTGCAATTAAGCTCATCTCTAGGATAATTAGTGAATCCCTTGAGATACCAAACTAATTCATTAAGTTGTAGGTAGATTTTACACATTTGGAGTTGAAATATTCCAAGGATATTGTTATTGTTAATCCTAACAATAATTATCTGATCATGTGGGAGAGAAAGTGAATCTATACTTTGCTCATGTTTTGAAATAGAATAAGACTACTCTTGAAAATGATCTTATTCTATCCATCAAAATTGCTTGGTATAATTCATTACCAAAGTTGTTTAGACTTTCGCCAGAAAAGCACATCTTAAACCACTATATATGACACAAGCTCTTCGTATCCTTGATTTGAAGAATGTCATTTGTCTCTTGAGCAATGCTCTTGGTCTTGATTCACTTCCCTTGACTCCTCGCCCCTTTGCTTCTTTGCTACGAGTAGTCGTTTGTCCGTTTCGGTCTTTTCCTATCTCGATTCAACTCGTAATCCTTCAATAAATCATTATTACCTAGTGTTGTGGAGGTCCAATGATTTCCTAAAGGCCTAAGATGTATTATTAAGTAATTTAAAAATTTTGGTTTTCAAAATTCTTTGTTTTTCTTTGATAAAAACCGACCACTGTAGGCGGTTCCTTATCTAGCGCGGTTCCAATGTGCGGTTCCTTATCGATAAGGAACCGCAGGCAGAATCTTCGCTAAAGCGCCAGTTTTATTAAAATAACCTTTTTCAAACAAAACCTTCTCTCTCCTTTACACACACAGCCGACGAAAATACCCAGTTTTCCACCATTCTTGTTTTTCCAAAACCTTCAATTACTCAAGATCAATTGATTCCGATTTGTAGGTTTCACTCATCCTTCATCAAAGATCAATTATCTGTAAGTCATTTCTTTCTATTTCATCTAATTTGTTCTAGGGTTCATACATTCATAATTGGGGCTTTTTAAAATTAACATTGAATTAGAACCTTACTAGGAATAAGAGTTGACATAGTATTGTTACTATGATTCCTTAGGTTCACATTCATTGAGATTTCACTAAAACCCACTTGTAGAACAAATCCGAATTTTGACTAAATAATTTTAGTTAATTGATGGAATTGATATGAACCCATGAACAAGTTGGTAATGACATTGTTAAATGCTTACCTAAAAATCTTGTTTTGAAAAAGCAATGTTCAAGTTCATTACTGATCTTACATGGTCAATGTGTCATTATTGATGATGAACTTGGTACATTGTGAATATGAGAATGATAAGGATTAAACCTTGGTTTGTCAAGAGATTGATTCAACACATTCTCATCTTTTTGATTTTTGGTTTATATGTAACACATGAGCAATTGGAGAAATATGTTTATATGTTATTTTTAGGTACTATCATGACTTCAGGATATCAAAATGACCACCTACTTACTAGAAGATACATGCCTAATATTTCTTTGTTAAATCAAACTCGCTCTACTCAAAACACTTATCATAGTCTTGAATCTCGTTGTTTCCATGAAGGACGCATTTTTCCTTCTAACGTTCTTGGACTTGACTTTATTAGATTCATGTTCAATACCATTGGCTTTGATTGTTTGCTTGATATAGATGAGCCAATCTTTCCTTCTTTCCTCATGGAATTCTTTAACTCATTCAAACTAATGTGCATCAACAATGGTCTATCTATAAGATTTTCCATCAAGGGGAAAACCTTTGTGTACACTCTTGAGGAATTTGGTAAGATTCTCAGAGTTCCATACGAAGTTCAATGTAGGTTCACCGATGCTTAGGGTCTAAACCACTTAGAATCGGCCCCTATTGATGTGCATTATGTGACCGAGATTCCTTCGGCTTCGACCATCTCTCGTGCCCTTTCTAAACCTCGTGAACATCCTATTCTTGGTAATTTTGAAGGAGAATTTCATGCTCTCACTCCTTGGGAATTACTAACTAGCGATCTTAGTGGTTTTATGATCCCTTGGGCCGAAATCATTAGGGAAAATGCAATGTGTTTGGATGGTGATCGCAACCATGTGCTCGCTTGTCTTGCACATATGTTGTATTGTGTTGCTACCACCACTCCATACAACCTTGCATTTTTCATAGCTTGAAGAATAATATTTGTTCTCAATGGATCTCGTTCTACTCTTCCATATGCCATGATTCTCTCGCGGCTTCTTAAGAGAGTTCTTCTTGACTTTCCTCCTCTAAATCCTTCATCTTTTCACTCCATGGATCGAGTCATGCTTCCTATTGAAGGGAATGTCTCTTCTGTACCCACGCATGATTCAAATGAATATGAAAATGTCTCTCAAGACAATTCTCTCAATCCTTGTTATGACTTGTCATCATCTATCTCTCAATTTTCTTCACTAGACATTGATTCAGACTATCAGTATTGTCTCAATCTTCATCTTTAAGATCAAATAAGAAGTGAATCAAGGCAAGAAGGAAATGCTCATAGATGAATGATATATACCACTTTTGAGTGACTAACATGTGTGTAAACATGTTTGGATTGTTGAACTTACTCTCCTTTATCTTTATTCTTAGGATGTTATGTATTCTTTAACTAACAATTTATGTTTGGATTATCTAGTATTTTAATCCTAATTATCCATGGTATCGATCTTTCTATTTTTATGGCTCTGTGCATCTTGTGTGTTAGATAGCCTCCTAGTTTTTGATTATTAGATCACTTTGGCTTGATAAACCCTGGTATAAATAATGGGCTAGCAAAATTTTGAGGAAGTGCTATTTTTGAACACCTCTGGTCGAGGTTCCATATAAAACCTGCGGTTCCTTAGTGATAAAGAACCGAGGGCCTACGTAAGGAACCGCCTAGTACTGTTTCAACAGAATCTTTGCTTTATACTGTTTTCTTTAATCTGTGTAAAACTTTGATAAAAGTTTTGCAAAAACCTGCACTTTCCTAAACTAGGCTACCTAATTTCATTGTTCACATAAAATGATTTTAACCTATTACTATTTTGGATCATCCCCTTCTCTTCTTAAACCCTCTATTGTTGATTCTGTTCTTCATCCCTTCAACTCTTCTCTAAACCTTAACATACAACCATGGTATCCACTAGAACATCCAATTCCTACAAAACTTCCTCATTCAAAATAAGCCTTAAGATGAAATTCAAGTTTCCTAAACTTGGCTCTCCATCTTCTCACAAACCAAAAAGTGAAGCCTCACATATTCTCATCTCCTCATCACTTTCACCACTACTTGCTTCATGGAAGACTAACTCAACCCATGGTATTAACCATTCACATGGTTCTATCTCCTCTTCATTCCAATCAAGAATGAATGAGTTTTCCTCACCACTCACTTCTAGTCCTCCCTTAAATGTGAATGCTCAACCTCAACCTCATCAAAGAATTCCCTTTGTTTTTTAGGCTCTTCCTTTCACTCCACAAAATTTACCCATCTCACCCGTATCACACTTGGATACCATGCCTTCTCCACATCCTCCTACCTCCAACAATCCACTCTTGGGTGTTATTATTTCCCGTTTCTTCGGTGATCCACACTTGTTTGACTTTTTCATGCACAATGGAACCAATTGTCCTTGTTGCTTGAACAGCTTTCACCACATTGATATCCTTAGGTTGGAGATCATTGGGGCTCACATCAAGTTGCAAAGCTTCATGTTGAACCTATTTGCTAATCCTCCTCCTAGGAGATGAATGATTTTTTTTAAAATCAATTACTTTTAAAGAAGGTCAAGCCAAAGATGACTATGAATTCAAGACCTAGTTTTAGCTATCTTTGTAGTAGTTAATTGTCTTTTTAATTCTTGTATTTCTTTTCTTTTCCCTAATGATTTTCTCATGTGGATGATCTATGGATTTAGTTTTATGTGTTTTAACCTATGTGATCACATTAATTAACTTTAATTATTTAAATTTGAACCTAAATCTATCACAACCTCTAAAAACTTGACTTAAAATTGAATCAAAATGTTATATAAATAGTTTGTCACCCTTTGTCAAGACATTCTTTGTGAATGTGTTGCTTTCATGCAACCCTAGCATACTCTAATGCTAAAAGAGGTAAAAATCCAAGATTTGCAAAATTTTGAAGAAGTCTTATTTTTCTCCAAAACTTTTGAAAATCAAGGTTTGCTGTCCTCTGGACGCGGATCCTTAGCCCCCAGGCGGCTCCATATGGATATGGAACCGCGGGCTCTATTAAGGAACCGCGTAGAGGAAAGCCGTTCTTGGCTTACTTTTGGTATTTCTTCTTTGACCACTGTCTTGGTTAAGATTCTTTGTTTACCCAATTTGACTAAACATTTCCTAAAACCTTTTATTTTCATTTCAAATCTTTGCCTTGTCTATTTTCTTTAAATTCTTCTCTTTTAGGAGTTCTTCTCTTCATCCCTCAATATGCCTAATTCTTCCTTTTCTAACCTTGACATTTCTTTGTCACAATCTTCTCAACCTAAAGCTTCTTCTTCTAAGCTTTCAAAGAAACCGAAAATCTCGGTTCGACCCGTTTGAATAAAAAAAGAACAAGAATCCTCATGATTCTTCTTCTCCAAAAACCTCCAAGAATTCCTCTTTCTCTCCGATTCAATATTGGAATGAGACTTACTCTATAAATCCAATTACTAGAGAAAAGAAAATTCTTCCACCACCACCAAAACCTTTCAACTCTCCTCAACTCAATGACCTATCTTCTTTCCCTAATCTCACTAGGCATTTTGAAAACATCTCTTATCCATTATCTCCCTCTCCACCAACCTCTCATTTTGATGGACCTCCCCCATCTAACGACTTTGTTTTGCATCATGGTTCCTCGTGTCCTTGTTGTCGTTTTTAACAAATTGAACTTGCTCATATCTATTACAAGCTAAATTTCCGTGAATTCCTCTTCACTCGAACTCCTCTCAAAGTTTTCGTTCCTGTGAACAAAACTTCGAATGATGCTTCGTCGTCTTTCTTTTCCAACTAAGGCACATTTTTTACTTTAGTTGTTTGAGTTAATAAAACTTAAGCAATCTTGGAAGATTATCACTATTAGAGTAGTTTATGCTTTGTGGTTTATTTTCCATATTTTTTGCTTTAAATATTCATATTGTGTGTATGAATATTTCTCTTGTATGTTATTTCATATTTGTGTAATATGAATGCTATGTGTGTTATCTTTCCCGCTAATTCTATTTCACACATTTTGTGACAATCCGTCAATTTATGGTTGATATTTTATTCTCAAATATTAATTAAAAATATTATTTTAATGTTATATTATGAGCTCACTTATTTTTGGGAAGTAATTTGGATTTACGTCTTGAAGTAGCATCGACTACGTCTAAACCGGAGGATTCAACGTTACGTGCTTACGTTTACATACACCGTCTTTGGTGACAGTCCGACATTTCAGAAAATAAATTTATCCATGAATACTATTTTGGAATTTTAAATTTGTGTTGGTTCATAAACTCACAAATTTACGAGAAGAGATTAGGACTTACGATTATAATTTAACGTCCTTTACGACTAAACCGGAAACCTTAGGATTACGTATTTACGTTTTCGAACTCCGTTTTTGATGAGACAATTTTTATTCGATTCGTTTTGTGCCGTTGATTCATAATTTATAAAAACGTTTTTCGAAAACGACCCGAGGGCACGCAAATCGAGGAAACTAGAATCGAGGGGTACCCGCAAATTAGTGGGATGAGACAAGATAAATCTTGCCCCATCCCACTCAAAATGGACGGCCAAAACAAGGATACCATGTTGGAAACTCACTTTATGTGACGACATTTAAGAATTCCCGTTAGTTATCATAGTCACGCACATTTAGACTAGACTAGGCTCTTTGTATAGTTTAGGTTGTGTGCGTGACTATATATACCCCTCCTTAGCTTCCAAGGAGGGCTGTTGATTGTATTTTGTTCATTTGGGAACACACACACTTTTACTCTCAACCTCTCTTTCTCTCTCTCAAAGCCAACAATGGCTTCCACCACCATTTACCACCACATTAGACCACCGGATCCATTTTAGCATTTCTACATTTGGCATCAGAGCCTCGGTTCTATCCTTGGATCGTGTTTATTTATGCGATTTTGGTGGTCTAATTCATTCTTGTGTCTCGTTTTATATTATTTCTTTCCATTTTCACAATTTTTTTTTGGGTAACGTCTTATTATTTTGTCCCATTGTCCAATCTGTCACACGTTTTTGGGTCTTATCATATCTATTTGTGTCTCGGTTACATCATCATCTTCTTGGTCAAAGTCATACAATTTTGGTCAATCTTTCTGGGTTTATCTTTCTGGGTTTATGCAGTTTGAAAAGGACAACATGTGCAGATCCACTATTTTAGGGTCCTTCAAAACCCTTTTCAGATTGGGTTTTCAGATTGGATATTCATATTGCACATTCAGATTGGGTTTTCAGATTGGGGTTCAGATTGGATATTCAGATTAGATATTCAGATTGTACTTTCGGATTGGTTATTCCGATTGGGGAGCTCGTTTGATTCCGATGAGACACTTTCAAAACTTTCCGATGAGACCAATTTAAAAGATATTCCGATGGGATTCTTTTTGACTATTCCGATGGAACATTCTTTTTGACTATTCCGATTGGACTGTTTTTTGTTAAAAACTTGTGAAACAAAAATGTGACTTAAACCTATTTCAACCCAACCAAGTCAACTCGGTAATTACCGAGTTGACTCAGATCACTCACTGAGTCGACCATAACTCTTCATTGACTGAGTTTAACTCACTGAGTTGACTCGATACTACCAGCCTTATTACTCCTCAACACCACAATCTAACCTAATTCCCTTCGTCACCTATCCCATCTACAGACACCTCTTTAATCAGAATCCAACCGAAAAATCATAAAATACAATCTCAGACTCTTAATTTTCCGTGACTTAGAATCGTCAAGATCACAAAGATCTAACTATTCACGAAAATTAAATCATCATCACAGATCTGTTCTTAATTTTTTAGTATCAAGATTAATTAATAACAACTATGTCATTATTAATCCCGGTCTCATTGACAACACCAAAAACCAACATGCAATTACTCGCGACCTCTTACTTACCCGAGATCTTTGCAAGAACTTGATGCCAAAACCGTTCGTTTCATTTCTTTTGATTTGATATATTCGTGGGGTGTTTGGATCAATCGTTTAGATGATGTGTTCATTTTGGTTTGAGGTGACTGTGAGTGATAAGATATCGGAATAATTATATATTGTTGCGATTGAGATTAGTTGTTTTATAGATGAATTGGGGGCTGTCAAGATTTGGAGATGATTTTTGTTTGGTTTGTGTGACAGAAGGATTGGAAGGGACGGAGGATTGGAGGTGTGTTGTTGGGAGAAAATGGAGTTTGGTGGATCAAGTGTGAGAGAAAAGGTGGGGCGTTATTTACTAGGTGAAGTTAGGTGTGAGTATTTGGGGACGGAGTAAACTATGTGAGTGATTTTAGGGTTTGACCCAATTTAACAAGTTATAACCGTGTGTTATGGTGGACCGGGTCTTGGTTGATTTGGGCTGGACTTCTTTGATGGACACTCGAATTTTGGTTAAACATTGGCTAAGTTTACTTGGATGGGCTGTAGCCAATTGTTTCACTTGGGCCGGATATTTTTGTGACTGTTGGGATTACAATTGTGACACAATGTTCTAA
The DNA here is from genome assembly GCA_025667525.1 of Glebionis coronaria. Taxonomy (NCBI): domain Eukaryota; kingdom Viridiplantae; phylum Streptophyta; class Magnoliopsida; order Asterales; family Asteraceae; genus Glebionis; species Glebionis coronaria. The sequence goes on from CM046881.1 coordinate 500,927,892, forward strand.
TAACAAATTTTTACTTTCATTTGGCACAAGTTTATTATAAACTTTGTGTCAAAGATTAAAATTTTGTTATAGCATGTCATATTTGAATTTTCTATGACAAAAGTGACGAGACATTGTTAAGGAGAATGGATGCTCAAACAAACAAATTCCTTTTTTGAATTTGTAGTTTTTTGTTGCATTTGTGGGTCTTTAATTTTTTCTTGACACTACTGAGGTGACGAGAAATGTGACGCGAAAAAATGAAGTGACAAATGTGACACGAATTTATTTTGACGAGACCAAGAAAAAATGGGCGATTTTTTTTTAGTGGCTACAGATTTTGTTTGATCGGGTATTAATTACGTGACGTTGAAGACAGATTTTTCGAAGGAGTGTATTTATTTTATCTTTTAATAGATAACTTGTTCGTGCTTAATCCTAGAATGAAGACTTGGTTATCTGGTTTCCGGGTTCGGGGTGGATGGTTGATGACTCGGATAACTATCACTTAAAGGGGTTACATTGTTGTACTCAGTGTCACGCGCGTAGTCGACGTGGATAATTTCAAGAGGTGTTGTGCTTATAGACTTATTCAGTGATGCATTGAGTACTTAGAGATTTCTCCACCGCTCTTCATTCAACAATAGTGCAAGCTTAAGTCACAAGATCGAAGGATTTTTATTCAGCTTCACGTTTGATGTATCCGGTTCATTCTTTCAGTGGTCACTTCAAATTGCTTTCACGTGGGTTGGTAAAGGTGGCCATGGAGAGTTTATGAGAAGAGATTTCCGATCAACAGCTGATTCTCACAAAGAATATAATTCAGCTTATTTATTATTCTCACGAGATTTCAGGTTCATGTGCGTACAATTTATTGATGGTTCCGAGTTTCGAAACCATCAAGGGGGAAGAAGAAGACACATTGAACGCACAACGAGTACACGTGATGAACTTCATACCTTCTTTTGATTTGAAGATATTCCGGGATGACTTTTGTCATAGCCGCAGAGAAAATCAGTGTTTTAACTCGTGTCGTTATCAATCTCTAAACGGTACACTACTGATTCGAGGTTTAATTGTTTGATTGTTGCAATTAAACATCATCATTATCCTATATGCATTCCCGGGACTTAATTGACTCTGGTGCATCTCCGGAAGAAGACGTGTGCATTTCCGGGACTTAATTGACTCTGGTGTTACGATGTCAACTTCATGAATGGGATAAAGTGTCCACTTCAGTATTTGAGCTTCATAATTGGGATTGATTTACCTTCTTCAACTATGTGGGGGAAGAAGTGTCTTGATTCTTTCTGTTATGCATAACTTGAATTCTCAGGGGGAAGAAAAATTCAGAAGAATTATTCAAGCGTGAGATGAAAAGTTGTTGATCTACTTGGGGGAAGCTATTTAAAATGCTTCTACATCAAGTTTACGTGGCATGAATTAGGGGGAAGCTAATTCAGAAGCTTCTCCTTAACCAGAAGTGTATGGGTTACTTAGCTCGTGCCGTTACAGTATTTCTACTACAAGTTAAAGATGAGTCGTTTTGAAGTCAAAGGCCTCAGAAGACTTCATCAGCATTAGACGCTTCATGAAAGCTCTTGTTCTTAATTATTTTGTACTTGTTAGGAAGAATATTGTAAGGAATTCTACACGTCGTCCCATGGGGGAAGATTGTTGGAAACTCACTTTATTTGACGACATTTAAGAATTCCCGTTAGTTATCATAGTCACGCACATTTAGACTAGACTAGGCTCTTTGTATAGTTTAGGTTGTGTGCGTGACTATATATACCCCTCCTTAGCTTCCAAGGAGGGGTGTTGATTGTATTTTGTTCATTTGGGAACACACACACTTTTACTCTCAACCTCTCTTTCTCTCTCTCTAAGCCAACAATGGCTTCCACCACCATTTACCACCACATTAGACCACCGGATCCACAATCTAATCTACACCCATCGACACCTAAACCCTCTATCAATCTGACAAGACTCGAAATCAACATAAAATCAGAAATTTTTTTTTGATCTCAGATTAATTTCGTGGGTTATAATTTGTTATGACCTCGAAAGATCATTACCACCCGAAATCATATCATCATCGATCCTGAACCGTCACGGTTTCATGTAAAAATGGGAAGAACCACCCCTCCTAACATGCTAGGAGGGGTATATATAGCCCACCCTACATGTGGGCTATATGGACTATATTTACTACAAACTGGATCACGAGCCTAATACAATAATATATCGTTGGAGCGACCGATCCTTCATAAATACGTAAAAACGTATTTCCAACAATCTCCCCCTAAGGGAGGTCGCTCCAAGTTACAAAGTTCTAAGTATTCTATAGCTCGTAATCTATGCTAATAATGATGTGACCGAGACTTTCTTTGGGAAAACACATTTCCAACAATCTCCCCCTAAGGGAGGTCACACCATTTTACAAAATCTTAAACCTAGCATACTATGCTTGAGTCTTCGATCTTGTTCTTGTGAATATGCTTGATGTGATCTTTGACTTTAGTCTTGAGCATGTTTCCTTGCCTTGACCTTGTGCATTCATCACTTGTGAAATTTGCCTCTTCGTGACTTCATGTTCCACATACTTATACTTTTAAATTCTTGAAAGCTTCAGAGTTTGATACAGCGGAAGACTTGACCTTCAGGCTTTCTTGAATTTGTTGAAGTACTAATTGTATGTAGTACAAGCATGTGGTGACGACTTCTTCTGGATTATACACCGCAATGCCACCTTCTTGTTACGCTGCATAAGATAGTTAGCAACAAACCATATACACGGATGAAATGGCCTTGAACATTTCATTCTAATTCGGTAGCATTTTACCTCCGGTCGGTGAAGACCGTTGGACGATATTAAATATCGTACTTGTGACAGGTAGTTTCAATAAAGAACCTCCTTGACAAGATTTCGCGGGTAAACCCGTTCTCTTTACTCGACCGTCCAAAGCTGACTACGAACGTAAAGAGTGAATCATTTGGATAATATTATCCGCATGATTTGAAGCCGTCAATTCATGTTCCTGGAACAAGTGAAGTTCAATTAAGAACCGCACCATCGTTGCTTTCCAGTTGTCACTTGCTTGATTCATATAGAATCTTGCAAGTTACCTACCAAGTGCTGTTTGATGTTAACACTAGAAGGATTTCCATTCGTCACTGTAAATACTTAATAGTATTACTCTGAATGTTCTGGCAAGATCACTAAGATATTGCGTAGAGGCCTGGAACGTGTTTAAATTCATTTAAGAATTAAACAGCTGTTGCTTTCCAGTTATCACAAGTTTGATTCATAAAGAATCGCACAAGTCACCTACCATGAGCTTTTTGATATTCGCTCAAGAAGGATTTCCATCTTCATTGTAAATACTTTCGTATTACTCGGATGTTCAGGCAAGATCATGAAGATTTTGCATAGGACTCTTAAGATCTTTCTTACTTTTTCACATTGTGTGAACAAGCAACTAAATATGAAAGTGTGTCCTAATGAGATATTTGATGATCTCAAATGGCTCTAGACTCGATCGTGCATTTTGGATTTTAGTGATCAGAGGCTGGAGAGGAGTGCCACCTTTTCAATACCAATTTATTCGGAGTGAATAAATCAATAGATAATGTGTTGTCTCCGTGTGATTAAAACAAATATCTTTTGAGAGATATCTGAGTTAGCTGGGATGGGTTGTGCCTTGCATCACTGGGTCCATGATGTCTTTCTTCAATATCAAGAATCATTAAAAATGATCTCAATAGCATATGAATTGACCCGGTTTCTGCCTAAGGTTGTAAGGAGGGCTTCTTTCTTTACACCCTTTATCTTTACAATTCTTTTTCATTCTTCAACCCCTTCAATGCTTACCAATACGTCATAACTAGCACCTTGTTGTGATTGTTCCAGTGCTAACTTAAGTACTTGGTCGGCATTCAGCTACGTTCACAATCTTTCTCCATCTTTCCTAAGGACTACTATTTCTAGCTATGGAATGTCCTTGGGAAGATTCCTCCGGTTCTAGAGAAATCATTGGACTTTAACCTATCCTACCATCCTTATGTCACCACAATCTTCATCGTCGTGAAATAAATGGGTTGCGGGTAAGTATAAATCACCATGAAATCCATTTTTATATCCAAATCCATTTTGCTCCCCCTTAACATATGCCACGATATTCGAAAACATTTCGCACATGTCGGGATGAGCTAGCACGTTAAGTCAAACCATTTGTGATTAATCATTTCCCATATTAAATCACATTTTCTCCCCCATATTAAAAATATTAACCCAATCGATGTTTTTAATATCAATTGATTTAATAGCATTTTAAGAAAATTTGGGAAGAAAAATGCAAATCCAATTATCTTCATGAGTTACACAAGCTCCCCCTCAAATTAATGAGGGTGTGCTGAAACGTAAATTAAATACCTTTTAAACACAAGTGTAAGGTATTTATCACGTGCAAGGATCATATATGATAATGTATTCACAAGATTAGCAATTTACGAGGTTGGACCTGAATGATGGAGAACATCATATGAAAGATTCACATGGTTCTTGTTCACGAATGTTGGTCACCTCGTCACGTCTGAAGTTATCTCTTGACTCCATGTGTATGATTGATATCGTTGTCTTGACACCAATATGTGAACTTGGCACTCTCGGCATCAAGGATTCTGAATGCTGGACGATTGCTCCCCCTCAATTGTTGACCCGTGTTCTACTTAAAGAGATGTAGTCGTCGTTTGAGCAGTCGCATCGTCTAGTATGTAGATATCAATTGCAACGAACTTCGGATTGTGGAGTTGATAACTTCGGATTCTGAAGTCAAAGCTTTCCGGTGAAATGCTTGACTTCAAAGTGAAAAGCGGGTTACTATCGGAAATAATAGCAAACCATATGGAGCATGTTTTAAATCTTTTAAACTTCTGCTCGAACTTTATTTACAACCCCGTGTCATTATTGAATGACATTTCTAGGTTCGTAAATATTATCGATTCCAGAAGACATGCTCTTTTTATCAAAACGTTTTGAACACATAATTTTGAAAGATTTAGAAAAACCTTTTGAAAAATTCTTGAAAAATTTGTGTTCAAAGTTTTGAAAACCAATTACTTGAGCTTAAGATGTTGAATATCTTAAAGGCGAGCTCAAGTCCGAGAAGTTGTAAACTTCCCGTTGTTAAGGATAAGTTACCATCGGCGATAAACTTTCCTTTTATCTGAAGGACGAGTCCAAAGCTGACATTTACTTAGAAGTCGTTTTCATGAGCTTGAAAACTTTGACTGTTTTAACGGAAAGCTCATGACCGAGAAAGGTTAATTTCTCGTTATGAGGAAAAGTTCTCTTATTTAAAAGATACACTTTCCTTTCTGAGCTTAAAACTTCGAATGTTTTAATACAAGCTCATGACCGAGAAAGGTGAATTTCTCATTAAGAGGATAAGTTATCATAAATGATAATCTTTCCTTTATTTTAAGTTCGAGTTAAAGTCTGACATTTAACTGTAAGTCATATACACGAGCTTAAAACCTTTGAATGGTTTTAACATAAGCTCGTGTCCAAGAAAACTTAATTTCTTGTTAAGAGGGTAAGTTATCGTTGCGTAGATAAACTTCCCTGTCTCTGAAGTCCGGGTCGTCGTCTGTCATTTAACGAGGAGCCATAATGCATGAGCTTAAAAACTTGGAATGTTTTTGATATAAGCTCATGCCCGAGAAAAATGACTTTCTCGTTTTTAGGATAAGTTTATCATCGGCGATAAACTTTCCTTTCTTTGAAGATCGAGTTATAGTCTGTGATGTGACTATAAGTCCTGTTTGCAGCTTAACCATGAATCCCCTGAGAAATTTGTTTCTCTGATATCTGCTTCTTCAGCAACCAAACTCTAAGAGTGTCCTTAGTTGAACGGTATACAACGATTGGACCGCTTCGTTCTTTTGGAACATCAACTTTGGTACCTGCATTCTCATTAGGAGTTTGTATACTTTTGCATGGATTAGAGATATCTATTTTTGAAGCACGTGGGGGTTCACAGTTGGCTTTACTTGTGTCAGAGGCGACCTGAGTAGATGATTCACTTATCTTAGCTGGCAAACGTTTCCTTTTATAGAAAATCTTAAGTTTAGGCTTAAGTGAAGTATCATCTTTATCGATTTCCTTCCTAGTAGTCTTAGTAGAATCAGAGACTATCCTAGTTAAAGGGCACTCGTTTCCTACAAGAGTGAAAGTTCTACCAGTGGGGCGCCAAACTTTACCAAAGGGTTTGATTTTAGCTATCCACTGGGACTTTATTCTAGCACGGGAGTTCACCTCATCAAGTAATTTCTTGACACAAGAATCATGATTTGCCGTAAAGACACATTTTCTACATGTTTTACAAGTAGCATATTTAATGTCCGAGTATTTCCTAGATGATTGATCGATGCTCCTAGGAGATGACATGCTACGGTTAGCAGTGTTGGGTAATCTAGAAGGTATCTGACTAGGTTGGACATTGCTATCTCTTACATGTGTCTTTTGAATAGCTTCCCTTTGACCAGATTTATGGCAAACGTCATTTGAACTAGTTCTAGACGTGGTCTTGGTATTTTTAGGGAAACTAGAGGCAATCATATGATTTGGTCTTGCTAAAGCTGGAGTGATCACATAGGGCCTAGTTGGTGGAGTGACTGTTCTAGAAATATGACCCAAATCAACTTGGGAGGCAAACCGCGGTCTCGAGGATTGTGGTCGCTCGGATCTAAATGCAGTAGGTTGTCTGACAATCGGTTGTCTGACGAACTGATTTGTAGGCGGTTTCCCCAAGATTGATGGTTTTTCAAGCTTAGTGTCCACAATAGGTCCTCTATTTTTCCTTAACTCGTTTTTCAACGCAGCTATAGCAAACACCTTTTCCTGTACTTGGGCCTTTAAAGTCTCATTCTCTTTGAGCAAGTTATCTTGGGATGCCAACTTAGATTCAAGCAGTTGAATTTGTTTCAAAAGATTATCCTTTTCAGCTTTAGAATCTAACACTTTTTGATCCAATTTTCTTTCAAGAACAACATTTGATTTTTCAAGTTTTTCAAAATATGTTTCAAATTTGTTCGTTTTCTTTGAAAATTCAATTTTGGCATCCTCAAGATCTTTTGATTGCCAAGCTACGATCGTTTCGAGCTCTTTAATCTTGGAATCAGAATCAGTGAACGAGGCAGTTATAAAGCATTTATCATGATGTACTATAGCATTTTGAACACTTTCTCCCCCATTATGACTCACATCGGATGAATCAGAAGTGGTATTGCTATCACTCTTTTCCATCCCATGTTTGTCATAATTAGGTTCAGAATGCTCAATATGCGGCATGTCATCAGCATATACATCATAAACAACATTATATTGTACCATGTTTGCAGGCTCTGGGTCATAAATGGGTAAGGTGTCATCAAAAGAGATCTCGTGAACATTCCCTGACGTGCCACTGGTATCATGTTGTCCTCCTGATTCCGTGCTCTTGCCATCGTAAGGCTCCAAGTTGTCAATCGTATGACCAATTTCCTCTTGCATCGAAGAATCTTGCACTCCATTATCATACCCTTGCTGAAGTCGAGATCTTTCATAAATCGAAGACGAGACCGAGGTCATGAGTTTTAATATTGTATCACGAAAAACTCGAAGCTCGGTATGTGTATCTCGAAGAAAAGATTGGCAAAGCATCGAACTTTCAGACTTGATGATATTGAATTGGAGGAAAGGCGTGAGTTGTGTCACAAGAGCCTTATAAGCAAGTGCCGATGCAGAGTGATTAAAATTTTCATTGTTGAGTTGCTCTGCGAGTTGGGTCAAGATGGTGAACATTGATTCCATGAATATATGACGATCTTGACCAAAGATTGTCACAAATTCGCTCCCTCCTTGAATCCGTGAAAGAGTAACTAGATGACACTGAAGCATTTGAAATGAATTTATACCACTTTCTCTAGCTTTGTCTTGCATTCGATGCAAGTCTCCCTCTTTAAGTGTTGAATTGAACGAATCCATTGAAAATCGAGGAAAGATAAAGAAAAATGATGTGGATGTTGTTGTTGTCGGGGTTTTACAATTCGAATCGGTTCAAAAGATGTTGTCGGCTCAAACGATTATGAATTAAACCCGATCAAAAATCCGTAGTGGCTAAAAATAAATCCAGTCATGTTGACTCGTCACTTAGTCGTCAAATCCGGCCACAAAAACTTTTAACCCGTCAAATATTTTACGACTTTCAATAAACAAAATAACCTTTACTAAAAAGTTAACTTTAAAATTTTAAATTTAAAAAATTAGTTTAATAAAAATAATGAAACTAAAAATAGAAAATAAAAGTAAAGAAAAAAAAACTGAGATTCGTTTTTTTTTTTTTTGAAAGTTGATTTTGTTCCCAAGAAAATTAATGCTGCCAAAAAAAAAGATGTTCACATGTATCCACGTAGAGGAAGACGTGGCTTTGATTTCTCCGCCCAATAAGGAAATTACTTTGTTTACTCCGCTTGACTTTTTCTCTTCCACAAATACTATCTTCCGTCTCTTTTCTATCTCATCTTAACAACACACACCTACCTTTTTATCTCTCTCTCTGTTAATAACTTCAAATAACTTCAAACAAGATCCAAATAACTTCAAGCATCAATCCCACTATCAAACAAGATCCAAACGGATGAAACCCCCAATTCCGTTTAATGCCTTGCATACAAGATTTGATTAAAGAAAAACCCAATACTAAATCTATTAGAACCAAGCAAATGTGAAGATCTTCAAGATCCTGTAAATGGGTCTCAGGTAGGTGTCTCCTTTTAATTTAAGTCTTCTCTCATCTGTAGTGTCATTCTGTCAATCGTGGGTTGAGTTGTTGGTTGACGAATGTGTCGAGTGTGAGGGAGTCTTGAGTGTTGATTGTGAGTGTGAGATCGAGTCAGTTTTTAAAAAAAATAGAGTCTTCTGTTGTGGGTTTGATGTGTTAAGGTGATGAGGGTGTTGATTGATTCGAGTCGAGGCTTAACCAATGTTTCGCGAGTGGAGGGTCTGTCGAAAGGTTTTGAGTTTTTAAGAGTCGTGGGTTCTGTTTGATTAGGCGGGTGTGATGAGTCTCAGGGTGAGAGGGTGAGAAAGAGAGGTTCGTTTGTCGAGAGGTTTGAGTTGTTGTCAAGGGTTGGTGATGTCGGGTCTATGTTCAATGGTTTCGAGTCGAGAGAGGGGAGATTGCGTCAGTCGAGAGGAATGGGTTTGTGAGGTTGTTGGGGGTGTTTGAGTCGGGGCAGAGAGTGTGTTTGTTTGAGCGTAGTCGAGGGATGAGGGTGGGGGTGTTTAGTCTTGTGTGTGTGAGTGGTTCGAGAGTGAGTGAGTGGTGTGGGTGGTGAGGGAATAAGGTGAGGGTCGAAAATTGTTTGTGGTTTTGTGGTGAATGAGTGTTGATGGGTCGAGAGGTGTGTGGAGTCGAAGGTTTGTTTTTGTGTCGAGGTTTGAGTGGGTCAAAACTTGAATGTTTTTGGAGTCGAGTGTTTGTATGAGTTGTCCGAGTCTGGGGAGTCTATTCTGAAAATCTATTCGGAAAGATTTCTATTCGGAAAGATTTCTATTCGGAAAGATTTCTATTCGGAAAGATTTCTATTCGGAAAGATTTCTATTCGGAAAGATTTCTATTCGGAAAGATTTCTATTCGGAAAAAGTGTCTATTCGGAAAAAGTGTCTATTCGGAAAAAGTGTCTATTCGGAAAAAGTGTCTATTCGGAAAAAGTGTCTATTCGGAAAAAGTGTCTATTCGGAAAAAGTGTCTATTCGGAAAAAGTGTCTATTCGGAAAAAGTGTCTATTCAGAAAATATAGCTTATACGGAATATGTGGCTTATTCGGAAAAACTCAAAAACTCAAAAACTCAAAAACTGATAGACGGGATGGATCAAAAAAAAAAACAGATGACACTTTTGACAATTTTTGGACTGTTTTGGACAATTTTTGGACAAATTGGATTGGACTGATATGAAAATGAAGAAGAAAAACTCATTCAAAAAATGACTGATAAAAAAATTTAAAAAAAATGAGAAACTGAGAAACTGATTAAAAAAAATGATATGATTAAAAAAAATGATATGATTAAACTGGGAAACTGATATGATTAGACAAAGTTGTACCAGAAAAAATGAGAAACTGACTAAAACTGATTAAAAAACTGATTAAAAAAAATGTGATTAAAAAAACTTGATAAAAATTGATTGGGTAGATTTTCAAGAAAGAAAAAACTAGACGATTATAAAAAAATAAAAATAAAACGAAAAGATTATTAAAAAAAATTTCAATCAAATCAATAGATAAAAAAAATACAAATCCTAAGATTTAACCATGGCTCTTGATACCAATTGAAGGTCTACGAAATCTAAGGATTTGGTAATTGATGGATTGATCTATTGATAAGATGGTGGAAATGGGGAAGAAGGGGATGAGGTGTAGAGAGAGAAAGGAGAGAAAAGAAAAGTAGAGAGAGAAAGTGTTATTTGATTAATGAAAAGTTGTAAAAATGGGAAGAACCACCCCTCCTAACATGCTAGGAGGGGTATATATAGCTCACCCTACATGTGGGCTATATGGACTATATTGGATCACGAGCCTAATACAATAATATATCGTTGGAGCGACCGATCCTTCATAAATACGTAAAAACGTATTTCCAACAATCTCCCCCTATGGGAGGTCGCTCCAAGTTAAAAAGTTCTAAGTATTCTATAGCTCGTAATCTATGCTAATAATGATGTGACCGATACTTTCTTTGGGAAAACACATTTCCAACATACCACATCCTTGTTGTGGCAAACTTGCAACAATATAGCTTACACTTGTAAGCTAAGCTTACAAAGTAAGCTACACTTTTCCCACTAACCACAAAACCAACAAGATAAACCATTAGCTCCCATTTTCAGCCATGCAAAAGCTTCCATTTTCTCTCTTCCTCTCTCTATGGTGCCTTCCCACCATCATCATCAAACACCCCATTCATACAAAATTAACCACAAAATCTCATGTTATTCATACATAAGTTGAAGCCCTTTTGAAGCCCTATTGATTGGTGGTGGTTATAACATCCAAAGAAGAGCTTCTATGGAGTCTTAGGGATGATTTTCCACAAGGAGTTCTTGAAGAATGGTGGTCTTGAAGATGGTCTTGGTTTACCACAAGTTTCTCCATCAAAATCCATGCCTTGATCATAACCTACATCATCATGGTGGTATAAAGAATGTTCTCCCCATCCTCTTGTTATTTTGATTATGTAATCATGTATTTTCATTCCTATTGTATATGTATATGATGATTATATGATGATAAAAGTATTGTGTGGGGATTTGGTGTTGATAAATATGATTAAAAAGATGAAAGACTATATGTAAAAATGGTTAATCTTGCTTAATTTAGTAGGCTGTGTAAAACAGTAAAGAATCATATGATAAACTGATAAAATGGCTTGAATAAATTAATATACAGTAATTAATATGTCTTGTACATATGTAAGAGTTGGCCATGCAATGGAATCATTAGGATGAGTGAGATATGATAAAAACAAGTTTAGAGTGCAAATCTGAGTATACTGTTTTGGACGAGTTTTATAAAATACTTAGAGGCTGATTAAACAGTAGCCATAGAAGAGTTAAATGGAGAACATATCATGTAGTTTATGCCATAATAATTTGAGCTTCTATCTCCATATAGAACTCTATATATGGCTGTTTTGGTGAACATGAAAGTAAAAATCAGATTTTGAGAAATTAAAGTATAATAGTATTATATAAGCACTCAAATAAAAATAGTATAAAATGTGAATTAAAACCCACTAACTTATATAATACATTTATATAAATATGTATAAGGATAAATAAATGGAAATTTTATAAAAATAGTAGTTTGATAAGTTTTATAAGTTATAAAACTATAAACATGATTTTTACGACTTTTTCGGCTATTACCGTAAAATTAACATTTTTGTTAAATAAAACTTAGACGGTTGGAACCGTCTAATGTAAACTTTCATAAACTCATATACTGATATATAAACATATATAACAAGTAAAAACCGATAAAACCCGAACTATAAAACATACGGACATTAACGGGCTAATTTAACGTTATTGGACTAATAATACAACAAAATGGGCTAAAACACTTATAAACTTATTTATTGGGCTTAACCCATTTGGGCCCAACATGTAAAGTATAAATACTGATAATAAAAGTGTGAAATGGATTAATACAAGTTAATGAACTTATAATAGGCTTACTGGACCTAAAACACGTAAATAGGTAAAACTAGTAAACTAGTAAGAAGTTACCAATACATAAACACTAAAATGAGTAAAAGAAAATATGTAAACCCACTTGATCATCATATATATATAATCATCATATGTATACATAATTGTTATTTTTATAAAGTCATTGGACAAGAGTCTAAGACGAGTATTATTTGTCTAGGTTTCCGTAATTTAAGCACATACCGTACGTCCGAATTGCCGATAACCCGCCTTCCCACATCAACGTGAGTTCATAGCCTCGCACTATTTTAAATGTTTTTATAAATGTTTTATAAACCCGCGAGGGAGATAACATGTTAGTTTTTATAAAATAAGACACCATTTGTCCCGATTTCTTGTTTATTGATTTGGACCCGAATGATTATATGACCCGATGAATGATTAAATGACCCGATAGATGAAATAAAATGGATTATTAAAGTTAGGTTATGTCACTAAAAGTCCCATTAGCATGAATTGTGAACTACCGGGATTTGGTAGACGCTTATGCATATAATAGTACTATTTGGGGACGATCACCCCAGTTCACGCCTTGACAGTTGATCCCCGTCGTGCCACATTGATTGGTAAGCGAATTTATGTATGAGAAGATTTCCATAGCGTGACCTTTGTGACGACACGCTAATTTAGATGGGCAAATTGAGTTTCGGGCTAGCTACCCGTTGTTTGGTTTAGTAAGGTAACAATGTCATGCGGCTTATAATAATCCAATTAACGAAATACTGCTATATGCACTGAATTACGATATATTGCCTGACTAGCAATATGGGGTCTTACTATTGATATTATGTTCGTGTTTTGGTTTTTCATAACCATATTCATATAACGGTTTTTATTTAATCTATACAACGTTATAAAACGTATTGTATAATGTTTTTACGACAATGGCTCGTATAATGATTTTTAAGGAAAATGCCTATATTATGATTTTGACAAGGATTTGTATAAAATGATTTTGGCTATTTTATGGCCTATTACAATGATTTGTACAAAATGATTTTCGGTAATAATTTTATACCGATCTTATATTGATGGATTTTACTAAACTCTATGAACTCACTCGGCGTTATCGCTGACCCTTTTCTTTTAACATGTTTTGTCTCAGGTACTTGAAGGTAATTCTCGGGAAGATGACAAGAATTCATGGCCCGCACTTAAACAATAATTTCCATTCAAATGCTTTGTAAAACTTTGTATGAAATAATATGACTTGGGACCTATGTAAATTTGATAATTATGAATGGAAATGCTTTATTATTAAACGACGCGATTTTTAAGCGTTGTCTATGATGTGAGTAATGTGCTATCCCTTAACACCAACGAGTCTTCCGCTGTATTGAGTTGTATATTTTTGGGGGTGTTACAGTTTGGTACCAGAGCTCTCGTTATAGAGAACGGAAGATTTTTAAAACCAAGGTTTTGAATAAAACATTTCAAAATCTTTTAACTATAAACATTTTTCTAAAAATGTCTAAAAATCTTTTGACTATAACGGTGCCGAAGAATTCCCGAGTTACCGACAAGGCCAGATTGAGAAGTGTTATTTTAATATATATATATAACTTGGATTATATATATATGATGTAATCTTATTACATGATTGTTTGATGATTATTTTGATATTTATACGAGGTATTTATACTACGTAGATTGTCACAAGGAACCCTAAATCCCCTAGTAAATTAATCGAAGCTATTCTCGTAGGAATTCTAGCTATTCTAGATCTAAACCAAGTTGTGGATATTTATGATCCTAACAAATGGTTGATATTCGTAGAAATGTAGATATTAGTTGATTGTGATATTGAAGAAGAATTGGCGAGATTAAATCTGATATCGATGTCATGACGATCTTTCCTTATATAGTGGAGTTTGACAAAACCTTACCACCTAAAAAGATGTCATCTGATTCATTGTCATCCAATTCTTAAAATTTAAATCGAAAGGGTGAATGTTGCACTTGAGGCTGTCATTGGAACCATAACCCAAAAGCCTCATGCCACTAATACCTTTCCGAGAAGTCTTACTGAATGTGTGAGTCATTTAATACTAGTGACTCATTTGATAATTGTTGTTGTAAGATCTATAGGATTGGAAATTAAAGTGTTGATCATATCGAGCTTTTATTACCCTTTTAAGGTTTAAGAATAAGGTTGAAAGTACTGGAAAATGAGGTAGGATATCGAATTGAGTATAATTTGGTTGAAATTTGAATGAAGTAAAATTTAACTCGTATGGAATATGAGACTGATAAGAGGAAGTCGTTAAGTCCTGTGATTGAATTATAAGGTTTTAATTGATTGTTGATTCGTGTTAAGGGTTGTTCCTAGGCCATTGTCCAATAATGAGGATGCCCAGTGTCCAGGAAATAAATTGAAGAAATATTCATCTGAATAGGGACCGATGTATCTTCTGGGACAGGTGGAACCCCCATGACTCTTGTAGATTAGTATTCATTGTGGTATCTTTTAAAAATCCCTAACTTAACTGAGACATCAGTTGGTAGGATGAGTTCTTGGAATTGTATGACATAGTGACACATAATGTGTTACGGTACAATTTTGACTTGTTTGTGATTAATGAAAAGACTACCTTTGATTGCTAAATCCTACATGTATCGATGTTATCTATCTGTTTTTGCTTCTTCGTAATGTTCGCATTAGTGATGCAACCATTGAACAAGTACTCATCTCGAATTGAGTTACGTTGTGGATTATTCTTTTTGAGTGACATCGAGGTCATGCACCTCATGATTATTTGGCTAAAGCTCATTTCCTGATATATTGTAGTTAGTTCTTGGTGAACAACTTTTCATCACTCTTTTGCAGATCACTCATTGTTTTTATAAGATAAAACAGTATCCCTTGAAAAAAAAATTGAATTTTCATCACTATATGGATTATTTAAAGTGAGACTTATAAATAATCATTATTGAAATAAAGTTGATTATGAAATACCTTGGAAAACTTATTTGTTTTCATAACAAAGAAAATCTTTGTAGATTTATTCTTGATTCTTATTTAAGAATTAAGCATGAAAATGTTTTTATTATAAACATGAAGATAAAATTTTGACGAACTGAGTATTGCATCGTTAATCTTGAAATTGTATATAGTTGTGCGCCTACATACAATTTGGAAGTAACCATGCAAGGCTGATTAGTAGTCACCATGAAATTATTAATAAACACTAAATTTTCTTTGAAGATTGTGAAAGATTAAATTTTATGAGATCTGCAAGAAGTGAAAAATAGGGACATATTGTTAGAGATATCTACATATGTGCCCGTACCATTTATTCTTCTGAGTTGAATTTACTCATCTGTGGAAATTGTCTTATTTGACAATTGACAATTCTTTCTTGTCCAATTCTCTCGTAGTAAGATTCTTAGGAAAAATATCTGATTACCGAGTGTTGATACCCGACTGGATGTATCGACGTTCCTATCATTTCTTTTGATTTGATTTCATTTGAATGACCTGGGTAACGATCCGAGGAGCTTTCGAATGCGTACTCAAATTATGGAAATATGGGATATATTCATATTCATTAAATGTTTTCGTATGTATCTGATTTGAAATTCTCTCGCGTAGATTATGCGTTGACATTACTCTTTTAATGATAGTTATGTCTCCATATATCCTTGAATTTGTGAGGGATTATGAGTTATTATTAGTCTTTTGAGAAGTTCACATCTTGTCAACGACAATGAAACTGGAAAGTTGATAGTGCCAGTAGAATGGATTGATTGATTATGACATGACGACATTGTCTTAATTGATGGGAACTCGAATAGAATTCCCCTAAATGATAAGATGTTGATTATCAAAAGTGATCTAAATAATTCTTGATAGATGACTTGAAATTTTACCGTGAATGGTTGTGAATTAGTCAAAGATATTATAATCTAGAAAGAACTTAAAGTAAATTTATTAAAAGATGTTTCTGTTATCTGAAACTTTAGGAGGTATTTGTTGGTGAATTACCTATACTTTTGCCATTAAGGCAGATTGAAATTGGTATTGATTATATTCCCGGTGCTGCACCTGTGGCTTGTGCACTGTACGTCAACACCATCTAAATTAAAGGAATTCCCGTACAACTGAGAGAGTTGTCGGAGAAAGATTTTATTCTACCGAGCTCGTCATCATGAAGAGCTATGGTGTTATCATTCCTTATATTTATAGATTACTGTGAACTGAGTAAATTGACAATCGAAAACGATATCCATGACTCGAAATGGAAGATTTGTTCGATCATTTACAAGGTTCTAACGTATGTTTTAAAGACTTGATCCATGGTATGGTTATCATCAACTTCGCACCTGCGAAAAAGATTATCTATTCCAATCACTACATCCAGAACTTGTAATGAACATTATGAGTTTCACGTGATGTTGTTTGGATTGACCAATGCACATGTAGCATTCATAAATTTGGTGAATCATGTGTGTAGGCTGTATTTTGATAAATTCATGCTTGTGATCATTAAGGACCATCTGTTTGTTCATAAGAATAAGAAGAAGTTAATAATTATTTATAGACTGCCCTGAATTGGCTGAATAGTGAAAACCTATACCTTGAGTATTTAACATGTGATTAAAGACTAAATCCTTTACATTATTTGACCGTGCGATTAATAGAAAACGGAATCTATATTGACTCTTCAAAATTTGAGCCATTTGAAACTTTGGGTTTTACCAAAAAGAAAGTGCAAAAATGTTTTGACAAACGTTTTATCAAAAGAACTTTTAAGGGATTATTTCCTTAATACACAAATCATTTAACTAAACTCTTGTTTAGGGGTAAATGTTTGTGTATACCTCAAGACAACCTAAGAGGGATTAAGAAAACCATTTAAACCATGACTTGAAATTTGAAAAGATACTTTTTGCTTTTCAACTAAGAATATTTTGACCAAAATATAACCAAAGATTTTTCAAACATTTACGAATCTTATTAATTATTTTCGATAAATCAGCAAAAATCGTGTTAATAAAATTCAAATTTGTTTTGAAGATATTCATAATTGGTCGAACTAAGAAAGTTAAAATTTTTACGTTACGTTTCATAAAAATTTAATATTTATTATTTAATTAGTTATAATAATTATCGACGCTTAAAACGTCGGATTAAGCAAAACTGATAAAAATGATAGCTGCAACGAAACTGAAACTTAGAAAATATGAAGAAAGAAATTTTGAATGAATACGGTCATGATAATTATTTCATCAGGGAATATGAATGTAGATACTGACACCTTATATAAAAAGGATAAAGAGTCAATTACGATGTATTTCTTAATAATGAATAATTGCCGAACAATTTAAAATATAGCCGATGCTTATAAAAAGGATAATATAGATAATAAAAGGGGTTCGTGGCTAATGTGAACCATTAGAATTGAGAAGCCGATAGCGTTAAATGTTTTAAAGGCCGCTTGTGGTTGCCTAAATATGGAGATTTTGAGATATAGTCATCTCGTAAGTATAAGTATTCTATTCATGATATTTTTGACTAAATGTATCTTTGTCTAAAGAAGTTGTACTAATGAAAAATTATGAAGGCAGACATTGCCTCATACATTAGTAAACGTCTAGCTATTGCAAAGGTCATCATCTGAATTCGATTTGATTTGGGTCATCGTCGACAGACTGACCAAATCTGCTAATATCATTCTCGTTAATGATAGATTCTTGATGAAGAAATTGACTCTTTTGTATTTAAATGAGTTGTGTAAACATGGTGTGCCTGTATCAATCATATCTATCAAGATCCTCGCTTCGCATCGAATTTCTAGAGATTTGCTCAGAATTCATTGAGAACGAATCTTGATGAGAGTACTGTTTACCACCCTAAATCGAAGGGACGAGGTAAAGTAGCGATACAAAATACTATAAGTGCTGTTTTATGTTTGAATGATTGACCTTTGGTAATAAACCGTATAATCGTTTTCCTTTGGAGAGATTATCATTGATAATTATCGTATTAGGATCGAGATCGAATCTTGTTAGGATCTAAATATTAGAGCATTTGTAAGCAGGAGTTGGGATGAAGACACCCGACATACACCTATTGTGAGTTGGACATGTCTTTTAGGTTTAAGGTTTCTAATGATGGCGAACCTAACCTTACAAAATACTCGACCCGCGAAGACCTGAAATGATTGTTGAAATTAGGATCTGAATATTGACTGCCGGTAGTGGGAAGGAGGTTATGTGAATATGAAATGTAGATCTTGAAGTGCCATATGGGTAGCGAAGTTATGCCAAAAATTTTAACCATGGAAAAATGAATTGTTGATCTGAAAGATCATGGGATATAAGTCCCCGTTGTATGGGACCATAGAGATGATGTAAAAGATGGTATGAAAGGCATATAAGCTGGATCTACCCTAGGACTTCAAGTGCTGCGTGAATTATGTTTCGTATATCGAACTTGATAAAATGTCTATCAAGTGAAAATCTGATTGTTTCTTAGTAATGTTTAGATCGGCGAAAAGTTGCATTCATCAAAAACCCGTGAACATCATGGATAGAGAAAGTAAGTCAACATTAAGCCTGATCTTATTCCCGTAGTTATGTTTGATGAAACTCGCGTATTGTAATGAATTACACTTGTGAGAAAAGACCGAATGTGGAGGAAATACCCACATGGCTTTAACTCTATAAGAAGCGAGTAGTAAGATGATCTTTGAGGACAAAGATCCTGTTTAGGGGTAAATGCTGTGACAATCCGTCAATTTATGGTTGATATTTTATTCTCAAATATTAATTAAAAATATTATTTTAATGTTATATTATGAGCTCACTTATTTTTGGGAAGTAATTTGGATTTACGACTTGAAGTAGCATCGACTACGTCTAAACCGGAGGATTCAACGTTACGTGCTTACGTTTACATACACCGTCTTTGGTGACAGTCCGACATTTCAGAAAATAAATTTATCCGTGAATATTATTTTGGAATTTTAAATTTGTGTTGGTTCATAAACTCACAAATTTACGAGAAGAGATTAGGACTTACGATTATAATTTAACGTCCTTTACGACTAAACCGGAAACCTTAGGATTACGTATTTACGTTTTCGAACTCCGTTTTTGATGAGACAATTTTTATTAGATTCGTTTTGTGCCGTTGATTCATAATTTATAAAAACATTTTTCGTAAAACGACCCGAGGGCACGCAAATCGAGGAAACTAGAATCGAGGGGTACCCGCAAATTAGTGGGATGAGACAAGATAAAACCACATCTTTGATGTGGCAAACTTGCAACAATATAGCTTACACTTGTAAGCTAAGCTTACAAAGTAAGCTACACTTTTCCCACTAACCACAAAACCAACAAGCTAAACCATTAGCTCCCATTTTCATCCATGCAAAAGCTTCCATTTTCTCTCTTCCTCTCTCTATGGTGCCGTCCCACCATCATCATCAAACACCCCCTTCATACAAAATTAACCACAAAATCTCATGTTATTCATACATAAGTTGAAGCCCTTTTGAAGCCCTATTGATTGGTGGTGGTTATAACATTCAAAGAAGAGCTTCTATGGAGTCTTAGTGCTGATTTTCCACAAGGAGTTCTTGAAGAATGGTGGTCTTGAAGATGGTCTTGGTTTATCACAAGTTTCTCCATCAAAATCCATGCCTTGATCATAACCTACATCATCATGGTGGTATAAAGAATGTTCTCCCCATCCTCTTGTTATTTTGATTATGTAATCATGTATTTTCTTTCCTATTGTATATGTATATGATGATTATATGATGATAAAAGTATTGTGTGGGGATTTGGTGTTGATAAATATGATTAAAAAGATGAAATGCTATATGTAAAAATGGTTAATCTTGCTTAATTTAGTAGGCTGTGTAAAACAGTAAAGAATCATATGATAAACTGATAAAATGGCTTGAATAAATTAATATACAGTAAGTAATATGTCTTGTACACATGTGAGAGTTGGTCATGCAATGGAATCATTAGGATGAGTGAGATATGATAAAAACAAGTTTAGAGTGCAAATCTGAGTATACTGTTTTGGACGATTTTTATAAAATACTTAGAGGCTGATTCAACAGTAGCCATAGAAGAGTTAAATTGAGCACATATCATGTAGTTTATGCCATAAACATTTGAGCTTCTATCTCCATATAGAACTCTAGATATGGCTGTTTTGGTGAACATGAAAGTAAAAATCAGATTTTAAGAAATTAAAGTATAATAGTATTATATAAGCATTCAAATAAAAATAGTATAAAATGTGAATTAAAACCCACTAACTTATATAATACATTTATATAAATATGTATAAGGATAAATAAATGGACATTTTGTAAAAATAGTAGTTTGATAAGTTTTATAAGTTATAAAACTATAAACATGATTTTTACGACTTTTTCGGCTATTACCGTAAAATTAACATTTTTGTTAAATAAAACTTAGACGGTTGGACCCGTCTAATGTAAACTTTTATAAACTCATATACTGATATATAAACATATATAACAAGTAAAAACCGATAAAACCCGAACTATAAAACATACGGACATTAACGGGCTAATTTAACGTTATTGGACTAATAATACAACAAAATGGGCTAAAACACTTATAAACTTATTTATTGGGCTTAACCCATTTGGGCCCAACATGTAAAGTATAAATACTGATAATACAAGTGTGAAATGGATTAATACAAGTTAATGAACTTATAATAGGCTTATTGGACCTAAAACACGTAAATAGGTAAAACTAGTAAACTAGTAAGAAGTTACCAATACATAAACACTAAAATGAGTAAAAGAAAATATGTAAACCCACTTGATCATCATATATATATAATCATCATATGTATACATAATTGTTATTTTTATAAAGTCATTTGACAAGAGTCTAAGACGAGTATTATTTGTCTAGGTTTCCGTAATTTAAGCACGTACCGTACGTCCGAATTGCCGATAACCCGCCTTCCCACATCAACGTGAGTTCATAGCCTCGCACTATTTTAAATGTTTTTATAAATGTTTTATAAACCCGCGAGGGAGATAACATGTTAGTTTTTATAAAATAGGACACCATTTGTCCCGATTTCTTGTTTATTGATTTGGACCCGAATGATTATATGACCCGATGAATGATTAAATGACCCGATAGATGAAATAAAATGGATTATTAAAGTTAGGTTATGTCACTAAAAGTCCCATTAGCATGAATTATGAACTACCGGGATTTGGTAGACGCTTATGCATATAATAGTACTATTTGGGGACGATCACCCCAGTTCACGCCTTGACAGTTGATCCCCGTCGTGCCACATTGATTGGTAAGCGAATTTATGTATGAGAAGATTTCCATAGCGTGACCTTTGTGACGACACGCTAATTTAGATGGGCAAATTGAGTTTCGGGCTAGCTACCCGTTGTTTGGTTTAGTAAGGTAACAATGTCATGCGGCTTATAATAATCTAATTAACGAAATACTGCTATATGCACCGAATTACGATATATTGCCTGACTAGCAATATGGGGTCTTACTATTGATATTATGTTCGTGTTTTGGTTTTTCATAACCATATTCATATAACGGTTTTTATTTAATCTATACAACGTTATAAAACGTATTGTATAATGTTTTTACGACAATGGCTCGTATAATGATTTTTAAGGCAAATGCCTATATTATGATTTTGACAAGGATTTGTATAAAATGATTTTGGCTATTTTATGGCCTATTACAATGATTTGTACAAAATGATTTTCGGTAATAATTTTATACCGATGTTATATTGATGGATTTTACTAAACTCTATGAATTCACTCGGCGTTATCGCTGACCCTTTTCTTTTAACATGTTTTGTCTCAGGTACTTGAAGGTAATTCTCGGGAAGACGACAAGAATTCATGGCCCGCACTTAAACAATAATTTCCATTCAAATGCTTTGTAAAACTTTGTATGAAATAATATGACTTGGGACCTATGTAAATTTGATAATTATGAATGGAAATGCTTTATTATTAAACGGCGCTATTTTTAAGCGTTGTCTATGATGTGAGTAATGTGCTATCTCGTAACACCAACGAGTCTTCCGCTGTATTGAGTTGTATATTTTTGGGGGTGTTACACATTTGTTAAAGAGTTGATCATGGTTAAAACTTAAAATTAATTATGGGTGATTCCATAAATTCTAACTTTTAACCCCCTGACATTTTTAATCATCTTTGATTGGTTTGGATGTTTCTTTTCTTCCTTTATTCCACCAATTGAACTATGATGTTGTCAATACACACTCTTTGGACATACTTAGCAAATGCTTGCTTCTAATTTGAGATTTCTTTTCCTTCTCCCTCTTAAGTTAGTTAGTAGGTAGTGCACATACATACATTGGTGTTTCTTTTCTTTCTTCTAATCTTTGTGTAGCATATCACCTTAGCTCATTTACTTGGTACCCCAAGCAAGGGGGAGTAAACACCAAGGGGGAGCTACTATCAAAGTCCGTTTCTTTTCTTCTTCAAAGACTTGTGCTAACCTTTTTGCTTCGACAAAGGGGGAGAAATGATAGTTATAAACTCGTTAATAAATCGAATAAACTTGTATTTTACGTAAATGAGTTTATAGTTTGTCGTAATCAAAAAGGGGGAGATTGTTAATGCAAAGCAATGCCTAAAAACATTGTTAGTAATAATTAATCTTTCTTAGTTTTGATAACGACAAATTACAAAGACATTTATTGTCAAACACAATTATAAAACGAATTATCTAACAAACACTATCATCAAGGTAATTATCCTTACACTAACATATCTTAATCATGCTTAGTGATCATAAAAGTGATTAGCCTTAATACTCACTTTTGTCAAATGTAACAAAATATTTTTAATAAACTTTATTTTTAAGAAAATGTTTTATTAAAATGAAAATGTAAATTTGAATATGGCATATTCCAAATGCCATAAGAATATCCTTTGAAGGTTTAAACAACCTTAGTTATTTCAAATTCACTAAAAGACAAAAAGGAGCAGAGTCTACTCTCCGCGGTTCCTTAAGTTCCTACGCGGTTCCCTATCGATAAGGAACTGCCTGGGTAGCTAAGGAACCGCCCCCAGATAGCCGTTGGCATTTGTCTTCTATAAATAATGGATCAAATCTGCATTTTCATTAACCCTTTTTGGACATCTCTTTCAGCCTTCTTTCTTATATCTAATCCTAGTCATTTGTAAATGATCACTTAATGTGTTAAGTATGTTTACTCATGATTATCCTCTTGATCACCTTCTTTACCTTGTCCAAAGAGAAGATCACTCGCACACTTGTTATGTGATTAAAGATGAAGCATTGAAGAAGATCACCGTCTCCTAAAGATCTAGTCATGTTCATCATTTGTTTATTTGTGTCTTGTGTAGATCCAATGTATTTGTGAATACTTGGACTAGTTGTGTTCATCCAAGCTATATGTGAATACTTGGATTAGAAGTGTGTAAATCCTTTTCATATGTGTGTGCTTGGATTTGTGTTGTGTAGATCCAAGCTACATGTGTGTACTTGGATATGTTTAGTTGAGTTGTAATAAGTTATGTTAGTTCTCACTAAACTATAAAGTAATGTGGTTGTGTCTTGTGAGTTCTCACTAAACTATAAAGTGATATGTAGTTGTGTTGTGTGAAGTTCTCACTTAGCTTCAAAGTGAAGAGTCGTGAAGATTGGTTCTATCTTTGGATTAGAACTCGACATCTAGCCTTGTGTCAGAAAATGGTGAAGTAGGCAACGTTGTGAAGATTGGTTCTAGGTTTGGATTAGAACTCGACATCTAGCCTTGTGTCGTAAAATGGTAAAGTGGGCGACGTTGTGTAGATTTCTCCTAGCTAAGATTATGTCTCGACATTTAGCTTAGTGTCGGAAAATAATGTAAGCGATGTTGTAAGGTTTTCTCCGCCAAGAAGGGAGCTTGTGGATATAGTGGAAATCTCGAGTAAGGTGTACTCGGGGAGTGGAGTAGGAACGAGGATAGAACCTCGTTGCCGAACCACTATAAATCTTGGTGTCTTCCTACTAGGTTGTTTCTTTTCTTACTCATTACTTACATTCATTATCATTATACTTACTACATATTGTTAATGCATTAGAATTGAACCTAATCATTATGCAACTAGCTTTCAAGTAAAAGATAGTTTTTGCACTCACCTAATTGAAAGTAATTTTAATTAGGAGATAAATCGATGAGAAACTATTCAACCCCCTTCTAGTTTCTACAGTCTCGTCATAATCAATACCTTCTTGTTGATTATAGCCTTGAACTACAAGTCTAGCCTTGTTACGAGACACAACACCATTCTCGTCTAACTTTTTCCTATATACCCATTTGGTTCCTATGATGGTCTAACTTCTAGGTGGAGGAACAAGTTCCCAAACGTCATTAGCAATGAATTGATTCAATTATTCTTGCATAGCGATGACCCAACTCTCATCCATCAAAACTTCTTTAACATTCTTTGGTTCGATCAAGGAGACGAAACAAAAGAATTTTCTTTGATTTTAGACTTGAGATCTTAGGGTCCTTTGATTTAATTCGCCTATGACGTTACCGAGAGCATGATCCTTTGACTCCTTAATGTTTACTCCCTTTTCAACACTAGGGTCTTCAATTCCTATGTTTCTAACATCTTTGGCATTAACTATGTCTATTTCATCCAAGTCATCATCTACCAAAGGTGGTGTCTTAGATTAAGGAGGGGTTTCATTAAATGTCACGGTAAGTGATTCTTCAATTACACCTGAGGTTCTATTGAGGACTATGTAGGCTTTACTAGTTTGAGAATAACCTAAAAAGATACCTTCGTAAGACTTTGGGTCGAACTTAGTCAGGTAATCTTTGGTGTTGAGAATGAAGCACTTGCTTCCAAACACCCTAAAGTATTACAATGAGGGCTTATTACCTTTAAGAATCTCATAGGGGTCATTCCTAGAAAAGGTTGAATAAGAATTCGGTTGAGAATGTAGGTCGATGTGTCCACCGCATTGCACCAAAATTTTTTAGGCAAATATTGCTCAATTATCATCGTCCTAATCATCTATTGGATTGTCCTATTCTTCCTTTCAACTACTCCATTTGATTGTGGAGTGCGGGGAGCCAAGAAGTTATGGGTAATACCATGAGCTTCACAAAAGGCACCAAATTACACTTCATTATCAAATTCCCTACCATGATCCGTCCTAATATAAACAATTAAACATCCTAGTTGATTTTGAATTCTTTGACTAAAGGTTTCTAAGTGATCGAAAGCTTCATTCTTAGACGCCAAAAATCTAGTCCAAGTGAATCTAGAATAGTCATCAACTATAACTAGGGTATAAAGGTGACCTCCATAACTCCGTATGGCAGAAGGTCCAAAGAGATCCATATGTAGGAGCTCTACGCACCGAGAGGTCGAAACCAAATTCTTGGCTTTATGACTTGAGTGAACTTTCTTCGCAATTTTACAAGCATCACAAAAGTGACTATCAAACTTCATCTGGGGGAGATGTCTTACCCACTCCTTATAGACAAAAGATTGAATTAAACGTATATTAGCGTGACCTAATCTCCAATGCCAAAGAGTAGAACTATCATCTAAATTCGCTAGACATAAGTTGTCCTTTGAATTCCTATTGACCTTCATGACATAAAGCCCATGCTTTCTAACACCTTTTCCAATGACCTTTCCATCTTTTACGATTTCACTATCATATTCCGAAAAGATGACCTTACACTTATTGTCACAAATTTGACCTATACTTAAAAGGTTAAAACCTAAGTTACCTACGTGCTCTACGTTTTCTATAGTCATAGAGTCAAAAGAGACCGTACCTTTGCCAATGATATTACCACGTCGATTACTTGCGAATGTAACATTACCTCCATCATATGCTTTGAAGTGCGAGAATAAAATTCGATTACCTGTCATGTGTTTAGAACAACCACTATCCTTAATCTATTCGTCGGGCTCTAAATCGATTCCTAAGCATATCTAAGTAACAACACACAAGATCAAACATTTGGTCCCCAATATCTCATGGGTCCATAGTCGTTAGTTCCAAACATCCCTTGCATTTGGTTGGGATGCATGAATGAAGGAGACATTCCCCATGGGGAAAAGTATTGTTGTTGAAAATTATTCCAATTTATATGGCCATTTTGTTGTCCATATTTTCTCTTAGGTGTCTTTGATCTTGATCTAGCATTATTGTTATTCCTCATAGGTGTTGGAGTTTTACTTCTAGGTCAAGATTTAGCTTGATCATCTCTTTTTGGTGTAGGTGTTCTACTTCTAGGTTTTGACTCATTTCGTACTCTTGGAGGAGTAGATGTTTGTCTATCCCATTAGAGGTTTACTCAAGGACTTGTAGAATTTATCTAGAGTAGGCTTTTCAATAATAGGTACTTTGACCTTGTTAATAAGAATATGTTTTGGTCCTTCACCTAAAATAGAATTTTCAGAAAGTTCAGGATTTTCACAATGACCTTCTTCTGTTCGCGGTTCTTTAGCTCCACCCGCGGTTCCATGGCAATAAGGAACCGCACCATATCCAGGAGAACCGCGTATAGGGGTGCGTTTTTCTGAAAACCTAACTTGTTTTGGTTCACTAATTGATGCTTCATTTGTGTTATATCCTAACCTAAGTCTTTCCTTAGAATGAATTTTTTTGTTTAACATACCATCAAGAGCATTAGTACCTCTCATGAACTTTTCAAGTCTAATGGAGGTGCTCTTGAGATTTTCATTCTCTTGTCTAAGGTTTTCACATTTTAAGCAACCTAGATCAGCTACTTTGTTTCTCAAGCTTAGCTAATTTCTCTCTTAGCTCACTAATCTCATTCTCAAGCTTAGTTCTAGTTGATTTTAGCACTTTGTTCTTTTCAATGAATTTAAGACTAGACTTATGTAAGTTATTGTATTGGCCTTCTAATTTAATATCATCTTGAGAAGAACTATTATTGCTATAATAATCGGTTTCGGAATGTACCTCTTTAGAAGTGTGAGCCATAAGACATTTCTCATCTTTGGGGTTGTCATCAACATCTTCACCGCTATCGCTCCATGAACCTCCAACAAACGCCATGTGGTTCTTGTCGCGTGAAGGCTTAGGAAAATCACCGATGAAATGACTCAGATCACCACATCTAAAACATTTCCTATCACCTTTATCATCTTTGGCAAACCGGTTTTTGGAGAAGGATTTCTTGTCGTTGTTTGGTTGCCTCACGTTTTGACCTCGTCTTTTGAAGAACTTCTTAAAGTCTCTAACCGCCATGGGATATTCCTCATCATCACTATCCGAGGAGCTTTCATGGTCACTTTGTGTGATACCCAGAAACCGAGGTCACTATTATTCCCTAAGTTACGTATATTTTTTAAATTTTTAAGAAATTTTGTTGGTCATATGTTTGATGGTTTAAGTTGAAACCAATATCGGAGGTCTTAATTTTAACGTTTGACTATTTAAGAAGAACCGAAACGACTACGATACCGACGGATGCCCAAAATTTATCTTTTATTATCGATTGATCGATATTTGGATTTTTCGAAGTATTTATTTTTATTGCGTGTTTAGTCGAGTCGAAACCGTTTTTATTCCATTTTGTGTGCGTTTGAACCGTCTAAAAGTATTTTGAGGTAACCGGGACGAACCCGGACTCCCGCAAAAATTCAAAACCGACTAGCGGGTTATATTCCCGCTCTTTAAATAGTTGTTTTATCAAAAGGCCAAAAAATAGCTAGTTTGGCAACTTTGGTCCCTTCTAACTTACAAAAGGAAGCAAGGAAAACACACATATCATTTTTCACTTCAAAAAAATTTCATCCCTCTCCCTCTCCTTCTCTCTAGCCGACGGCTACACCGCCATCACCACTCCACCACCATTTTTTTTTAGTTTTTGAAGAAACTAATCATAGACCACATCTTAGAATCACTTTGTAACTGTTTTTATCCACTCAAAGCATACATGCATCCATTTGATTTTTCCAAAAATTTATGATTTTTCAAAAGGGGTTTTTGATCTACTTAAAGTATATGCTTGTTTGGATTATGTGTTTGTAATGATAATTGATAAATAAAACAAGATGAAAAACATTTTTCTTGGTTGTTTTGATTAACAAAACTCACGGCCAAAATGGGGGTTTGGTTTGATCTTGGTGTTTGATGATTATTGTTATGGGGTTAAGTTTAAAAACATATTTGCATCATTTTTAGTTGATTTGATTTGATTGCATGTTGGTTTTATGAAATGGGTTTTTTTATGAAGGTTGATTATACAAGTGATTTAGGATGATATTAATGTTTTAGAATGATTTGGTGATCATATTAGGGGTATAGGAGTAGATGGAATGGATTGAAAACAATTGTAGGTATGATTTTTAAAGTGTCATTTTAGAGCAGATTGTTTAAGGTTGTTTTCGTGGTTTTAAGTTTAAGTCCAGGTTTTCATTATTGAATATAGTGGTAGAGATTCTTTCTACCTTCGTTTTGGTATAAAATAGAGCTTTTAACTCCAAATGAGTCAAAAGTTATGTAAGTTTGAAAATTCGTGTACCGGGAGGTGAGTATCGGCGCAATCCGAATTTGTGTTCGATATTAGGTCAAATATCGGGGACTATAAGTAGAGTTTCAAAAATAGTTGAGGCTGTTCTTTAGCTTAAAACCTGGAGTTATGAGTCTATTTTTAAACTTAGGAATCGGATTTACAAATGAAATTGGTTAAGTGAGTCAAAATGGTTTTATGACGTAAGGGTACAAATCTGCCCGGATTTTCAAGGTTGGAAATGTGTTGGGCAGCGGAACTTAAAAGTAAAATCTTTTTATGAAAATTTTTGTGACCTTTCTACATGATGTAAGTGAAGGCTACAGCGAGTTTCGTAAAATTTCGTGATATTTAAGTATGGGAATTCAGTCCGTACATTATGTATGTACCGGCAGAATTGTAATTGGAGTAATAGTCTTAATAACGTATAAAAATGAACGTGTCTAGTAAATATCACTTGTTTGGATTTTTGGCGTGAGTTTATATGAACTTTGAGTGTTCTTAATTATATACATACAGTACTTGACGGTACTTGAAGGTGTTGATTCATTTCGCTTTTGTTTGTTAGGTGTTGTATTTGATTTCCCGGGGTGTCCTCATCGTCGGTGATTGTTTTCGTCTACGTCTTTGCTAATACTACCACTACTACTTAAGGTGAGTCTATAGCCTCGCTTTCTACTGTTTTTAAATGATTTTTACCCGCGAGGGGGATACATGCTATTTAAAGGAAAAGGAACATAAGTCGTGAATGATTATTGGACCCTAATGATGTCTTGAATTATGTTAAGTAGCTAGTTGCTAAAAGACCCTAAATTCATGAACCGTTAACTATTGTTTGATCCTTGTGTTGATTGGAAATAGCCGCTTGAACAATTGATAGTACTATTGGGTTGACGAACCTATCCTAGACGAGAGCTAGTACATTGAGTACCCTCTACGTATGGATAACTTGTGTTGAGAAAAAGGTATAATTGGAAACGAATACCTAAGAGGGGCAATAACTTTATTTAAATCACGCCTGCATTTGGCGCGGGTGATTAGTTTATGGGGTCGGTGTCATGAACTTAAACATAATTAAATAGCTTATGCTATAATGAGTAATACCCAATAATAGTTTGTAATGATCAACACACTATTGAATAATCGTGAATGATTTTTATACTTATGTTCAATTGTGATTTTGTAAACCTATAGATCTCGCTCAACATTATTTGTTGACGAATTTAAGCATGTGTTTCAGGTAATCGAGGATGATTGTGGCGGAGCATGCTATGGATGTTGTTGTGGCTTGTGGGCGGTCTAACTTGTTTTCCTCCCTTTTTATCAAAGACAATTTATATTTCATGGTGTCTTGTAAAACAATTTGGTTGGTTTTTATGGGTTGAGATTTATGGGGACCTAACGCTACTCTATTATAAATTTTAGGGTTTGGAAACAATTAGACAATGTTGTTGTAATTTAACTTTGTTTAAATTTACTTATGCTTTAAACTTCTCTTCTGAGTCGTTCAATATGGTTTGTGTGTGATAATTCTTTGACAAGCACCCAATTGTGATATTCCGCTGCGCAAGGTAAATTGGGGGTGTTAGAGATTGGTAATCAGAGACACAAGTTATAGAGAACTAAGTCGTTTTATTATTAGATGTATCCCTTTGAAACTGAAATGATTTCCTGAGTATTTATTAAGTAAATACTATGGTATTATATGGAGGTATTGTGAATGTACGTACAGTACTTAACATCGTAATTTTTGCATTGCATTTGCATGGCTATCATTTTGTTGCATATTGGCATACGTACTACATTTGCATTGCATATGCATGCATGTATATATAATTTTTGGGATAATGACCTTACATACCCTTGAAATTTCTGTATTATGCAGAAATGGTAGAAGTACCACCGAACGGAAAAGGAGACGAGTATGTTGTACGAGCTGAGGGTGGGCCTAATGCCCCAAACCCGCAAGGTGAAAATGGATGGATTGAACCAGAAGAGGAAAGGAATGAGATTGAAAGGAATGAAGTTGACAGCGATGAGGAACCGGAAGAGGATCTCGTGGAAGATGAAATTCCTGCGGATGCGGTTAGGCAGACTGAGCATCGACATGTTCGTTCTCATTCTTCTACACCCACATGTGATGCTTATTTGAGATGTTTGCCAGAAGTGGCTCGTGATAGTGATGATGATCAAGCAGATTCTAGTGATGCGGTTGGTGCGCGTTCTCTCCACGAGAACATTGCAAGGGTTAATTGCCCTGGACCGAGGATTTACAGTAACACGATGCATTTCTTGAAGAAGTTTGATCGACTAATGTACGAGAGGTATGTGTTGGAGACAAGAGTGATTAAGACGTTTGAGAATAATGAGAAAGCTTTTCAGATGTTTTATGTTGGTGTGTTGAGAGCTAACAATACTAGAGATCGTGAAAGGGCAGAGATGGATAAGTTAAAGATGATTGTGTAAAATATGTGTGCTGAGTTTGAAGGAATCAAGGGAGATCGTATCAAGTATGATCATCTTCGATGCTGGGAGGCTCGTGTAAGACCTTTCTTGATGAATGCATGGAAGTTTTGATGTGACCCATAGTATGCGAACACGCATTTCATGATCGAACCACCAGAGGTTGGCGAGTACTATACTTTTGAGGATAAGTTGTATTTGGCCTAACGTATGGTTCCATCAGGTGAAGGCTCTACTTCGAAAGGAAAAAGGAAGGTGGATGAAGGAACTACTTCAAAAGGCAAGGAAAAGATGGAGGATAGTGATGAAGAGCCCGAAGAAGAGGATGATGACGACGAGAATGAGCCGCCATCAAAGAGATCATGTGTATCACCACATGATTAGTTACTTGTATTTCATTTCTATTTCCTCGTTGTAATTGAACTATTTCAGACTTCTGTATTATGGTATTATGATGGAACTTGATGACTTTTTAAGTTTTATTTGGTGAATGATTGTAGTGGCAAGCCTTGTCACAATTTTTTTGATATCAATGCAATCTATATTTACCTCCCATGATCTATGATGTGTCTTTACTAGCTCTTTTGTGATTTGGTTGATGAATATTTGTAGCATGGTTAATTATGCTTGTTGTATTTATATTATGTCTTGAAAAAGAAATCCTTCTTGATCTTGATGTATATACCTACTCTGTTTTCTTTGGTTGTGTTGCCATAATCATCCCTCCAAAGTTGACAGCTACTCGTGTGAACACTATGATTCAAGAGGCGATCGCTAATGCGCTTGAGGCGGATCGTGCAGCTAGAGGTCAAGGCCAAGGTGGAAATGCTAGAGGACCACAAGTCCCAAGGGAGTGTTCTTATGCCAGTTTTATAAAGTGTGGACCTACGCATTTTCGTGGGACTGGAGGAGCTTTGGAACTTCGTCGTTGGGTGGAGAAGACTGAAAGCACGTTTGAAATCAGTGGGTGCTCTGAGGCTAATAAGGTGAAATTTTTAGCTTCTACTTTTCTTGATGACGCTTTGAGTTGGTGGAACAACCAAGTGTCTACTGTTGGGCTTTTAGTGGCTAATGGAAGGACTTGGGTTATTACAAAGGAACTTTTGACTAAGAAGTTTTGTCCCGAAGAGGAATTGGGTCAGTTGGAAGATGAACTGAGACATCTAGTGTTGAGAAACAATGACATCACTACTTATACAAGGAGGTTTAATGAGTTAAGCTTGTTGTGCCCTGATGCTTTTCTGGATGACCGCAAAAAAATGAAGCAATATATCAAAGGATAGTCAAGCGACATAAAGGGTAAGACTACTTCGTCAAAGCCGGGATCTTTTGATGAAGTTGTCCAAATGGATCATGCTCTAATGGATGTGAAGGTGCAAGATAAGAAAGATAGTGTGGCTGAAGGTAACAAGAGGAAATGGGAGACTGCTGAAGCAAGTCAATCGCAAGGTCAGAATCATAGGGGTTATCGTAATAACAGCCAAGGGGCTAACCGAAATCAGCACTTTAATCAGAGGAGGAATGATGGAATGAGAGCTGCCACAGTGCCTAGAGGAAACAAGGTCAATCCTAAATGTGGTCGTTGTAGTTTGTATCACGTGGGGAATTGCCCTCCTGCGTGTAACAAGTGTGGAAAGGCAGGGCATAAGGTTGTGGAGTGTAAGGCGAGAGGCGTGGCGATGGGTGCAAATGCCACGAGAGTGATGGTACGTTTTGGTTGTGGTGAGAAGGGACACAAACAAGGAAATTGTCCAAAGGCGGGGAATCAACAAGGAGGAAACGCTGCTGCTCCAACTTATGTGGTGGGGACTGTAGACAAACCTCTAGGTCCGAGCGTGGTAACCAATACGTTCTTACTTGATGCTCGTTATGCTAGCGTATTGTTTGATTCAGGATCGGATAGAAGCTTTGTAGATGTAAAATTCAGTCACCTTATCGATAGAGAACCAGTAATGTTAACAACTAACTATAATGTGGAATTAGCCAATGGAAAGATTGTTAGCTATAATTCTATACTAAAAAGGTGTTCCTTTAAGTTAGGGAATTACCTGTTTGATATTGATTTGATGCCTATAGAGCTAGGATCGTTTGATGTAATCATTGGAATGGACTGGTTAGTTTCGCATGGTGCGGTGATTGTTTATGGAGAGAGATTAGTTCTGATTCCGTTGAGAAACAAGGTGTTGACGGTGAAGGGTGATGAATGTACTTCTCGTTTGAGGGTAATATCTTGCTTGAAGGTGATGAGGTACATGGAGGAAGGGTGTGATGTGTTTTTGTCTCACATTTCTAGCAACGGTGAAGTAGAAACGAAGTTGGAGGATGTGTAAGTGATTCGTGAGTATCCTGAAGTTTTTCCTGAAGAGTTTTCGGGATTGCCGTCATCTCATGAAGTCGAATTTCGGATCGATTTGGTGCCTGGAGCTGCACCAGTTGCTCGTGCGCCTTATCGATTGGCACCGTCTGAATTAAAGGAGTTGTCCGATCAATTAAAGGAATTGATGGATAAGGGGTTTATTAGCCCAAGTTCGTCACCTTGGGGAGCACCTGTGTTGTTTGTGAAGAAGAAGGACGGATCGTTCAAAATGTGTATCGACTATAGGGAGCTTAACAAATTGACGGTCAAGAATTGGTATCCATTGCTGAGGATTGATGACTTATTTGATCAGTTGCAAGGATCATGTGTGTACTCGAAGATCGACTTGAGATCGGGTTATCACCAACTGCGAGTTAGAGAGGAAGATATTCCTATAACTGCTTTCCGTTCCCGGTATGGCCATTTTGAGTTTCAAGTGATTCCGTTTGTTTTGATGAATGCGCCTCCTGTATTTATGGATTTGATGAACCGTGTGTGCAAGCCGTACTTGGATAAGTTCGTCATTGTGTTTATTGATGATATCCTTATTTATTCCAAGAGCAAGGAAGAACATGAGAAGCATTTGAGAACAATTTTGGAATTATTGAAGAAAGAGAAGTTGTACGCAAAATTCTCTAAGAGTGAATTTTGGTTGGAATCAGTGCAATTTCTTGGGCATGTGATTGAAAACAAAGGTGTTCGTGTAGATCCTGCCAAGATTGAGGCAATTAAGGATTGGTCCGCAACGACAACGCCGACTGAAGTTAGGCAATTTCTTGGTTTAGCTAGTTACTATAGGAGATTTATCGAAGGATTTTCCTTGATCGCGAAGCCATTGACAAAGCTTACTAAGAAGAATCGAGTGTTTGGGTAGGTAATAGATGAAGAAGCTGCTTTTAAAATGCTTAAGGAAAAGTTGTGTTCTGCTCCGAATTTTATCATTGCCGGAAGGAATTGAAGACTTTATGGTTTATTATGATGCGTCTCACAAGGGTTATGGAGTTGTATTGATGCAAGGTGAGAAGGTGATCGCTTACACGTCAAGGCAATTGAGGAAGCACGAGGAGAACTACACTACGCATGATTTGGAACTGGGTGCTGTAGTTTTTGCGTTGAAGTTGTGGAGACACTACTTGTATGGAACCAAGTGTGTTGTGTTCACGGACCACAAGAGTTTGCAACATATTTTGGACCAGAAGGAGTTAAATATGAGGCAAAGGAGATGGGTTGAGTTACTGAGTGATTATGACTGCAAGATTCGCTACCATCCTGGAAAGGCGAATGTAGTAGCTGATGCACTTAGTAGGAAGGAAAGAGAAAAGCCTCTTAGAGTTAGAGCTTTGGTGATGACGGAGAGTGTGGATCTGACTGGAATGATTTTGAAGGCTCAAGCAAATGGGTTGATGAGAGAGAATGTCAAGGCAGAGAATCTGGGAAGAATGATGAATCTACTTTTTGTGGTGAAGTCGGATGGACTGAGGTATTTCGAGAATCGAATTTGTTTACCGTTATGTCAACCTGAGGAAGGAGTACCTGGAGTGCGAGATTTGGTTATGAACGAATCTCATAAGACGAAGTATGTGGTACATACTGGATCGGATAAGATGTATCATGACATAAAGAAAGTGTATTGGTGGCCGAATATGAAAGCAGACATTGCTCGATACGTTAGTAAGTGCTTGACTTGTGTGAAAGTTAAGGCTGAACACAAAAGACCGTCTGGGTTATTGGTGCAACCAGAGATTCCAGAATGCAAGTGGGAGAAGATCGCTATGGATTTCGTGATGGGTTTACCAAGAACTCCCAGTGGTTATGATATGATTTGGGTGATTGTGGATAGATTGACGAAATCTGCTCACTTTTTACCTATGAAGAAGACGGATGGTATGGAGAGACTTACTAGTGTGTATGTGAAGGAGATCGTTTGTCGACATGGAGTAAGTTTATCAATTATTTTGGATCGCGACAGTAGATTTACTTCCGAGTTTTGGAGATCTCTTCCGTGTGCGTTAGGCACTGAGTTGACTTTGAGTACGGCCTATCATCCCGAGACCGATGGACAGAGCGAAAGGACTATTCAGACGTTGGAAGACATGCTCCGAGCGTGCGTTATTGATTTTGGTGGAAGCTCGGAACATCATTTGCCTTTAGTAGAGTTTTCGTATAACAACAGTTATCATGCAAGTATTAAGGCAGCGCCGTTTGAAGCTTTGTATGGACGGAAATGTAGATCTCCAGTGTGTTGGAGTGAAGTAGGAGAAAGTCAACTGACTGGAGCTGAGATGATTTTAGAGACCACCGAGAAGATTGTGCAACTCAAGAACCGACTGCTTACTGCGAGAAGCCGACAAAAGAGTTACGCCGATAATAGGAGGAAACCTTTGGAATTCGAAGTTGGGGACATGGTTATGCTTAAGGTATCGCCATGGAAATGTGTAATTCGTTTTGGGAAGAGAGGAAAGTTGAGTCCGAGGTATATTCGACCATTTAAGATCATTAAATGAATTGGACCATTTGCTTATAAGTTGGATTTGTCGAAGGAGCTTAGTGTTATTCATAACACGTTTCACGTGTCGAATCTGAAGAAGTGTTTGGCGGATAGGGATTTGGTAATTCCTTTGGATGAGATTTAGCTCGACGACAAATTGCATTTTGTGGAGGAACCAGTGGAAATTATAGACCGAGAAGTCAAGAGATTAAAACATAGTAGAATTCCCATTGTGAAGGTACGATGGAGTTCTAGGCGTGGACCAGAATTTACGTGGGAACGTGAGGACTTCTGTAGAATATTGATAATCAATGAATCTATGAAGGGGTTTGTTAATTTCTAGAGAGAGAAAGTTAGAGAGAGAAAGTGAGAGAAACTATGTGAATTTTTATTAAGTGGAAATTAAGAAATGATAACAACCAACCCCTTTCCTTAGTGGAAAGGGGTATTTATAGTCCAAGCTAAACATTGGGCTTGGGCCGGTCCATGACAAGCCCATGGACCGGTTCTTACTTAAGTTAATAAGCAAATAATAACTAATTACTAACTACGAGCTATTACAACATAAATCATATTGTGGAGTGACCGATACTTCTAATATACGTTAAAACGTATTTCTAACAATCTCCCCCTAAGGGAGGTCACTCCACGTTACAAAGTTCTAAACCTAGCATACTATACTAAGTCTTCGTTCTTTAGCTCGTAGTCCTTTCTTCTTTTTCTTTCTTTTGTTGTGAATATGTTGGTTTGATCTTTTTGGCTTTGACTTGAGAGCATTGTTCTTTGGCCTTTCACGTGCGATCTTTGCCTTTCTTGTGAACTTTGCCTCCTCGTGACTTCATGTTCCACACACTTACGTCTTTTTGTTGGATTCTTGAAAGCTTCAGAGTTTGGTACAGCGGAAGACTTCATCTTGTACTTTCTTGAATTTTTGTTGCAAAAGACATAAGCATGTGGGAACGACTTTTCCAGGTACACCGCAACACCACCGTCTTTACTGGTACTCAGCAACGCCACCGTCTTCAACAGGTACACAGCAACGCCACCGTCTTTAGCAGGTACACAGCAACGACACGAATAAAATGGCTTTGAACATTTTATTCTAATTCGGTAGCATTTTACCTCCGGTCGGTGAAGACCGTTGGACGATATTAGATATCGTACCCGTGACGGATAGTTTCAATTAAGTAACTTCCTGACAGGATTTCGCGGGTAAACCCGTTCTCTTTATTCGACCGTCCAAAGCTGACTGCGAACATAAAGAGTGAATCACTTGGATAAATTATCCTTGTGATTAAAAGCCGTCAATTCATGAAACCTGGAACAAGTGAATTTCAATTAAGATTTTCACCATCGTTGCTTTCCAGTTGTCACGAGCTCGATTCATAAAGAATCTTGCACGTTACCTACCAAGTGCTGTTTGATGTTGACACTAGAAGGATTTCCACTCGTCACTGTGGTCAATAAAGAGTCACTCTGAGTGTTCTGGCAAGATCATATGATAATGCGAAGAGGCCTGGAACGAGTTTAAGTTCAATTAAGAATTAAACCACTGTTACCTTCCAGTTTTTCACAAGATTGGTTCTAAAAGAACCGCACGTGTAACCTACCATGAGCTTGTTTGATGTTGGCTCAAGCAGGATTTCCATCTTCATTGTAATACTTGCGTATTACTCGGATGTTCTGGCAATATTACAGGAATACTGCGTAGGACTCATGAAAATCTCTTACTTTTCACAGTGTGTGAGAAAGCAAGGAATAAATGAAAAGTGTCCTAATGAGACTTTTGATGATCTCTTGGCTCTAGACTCGATTGTGCGTTTTGATTTAGTGAGCGATGGCTGGAGAGGAGTGCCACCTTTTCAATACCAGTTTATTCGGAGTGAATAAACCAATAGATAACGTGTTGATCTCCGTGTGATTAAAACAAATACCTTTTGAGAGATATTTGAGTTAGCTGGGGAAGGGTTGTGCATTGCATCACTGGGTCCATGATGTCTTTCTTCAATACCGAGAATCATTAGCAAAAATGACCTCAATAGCATATGTATTGACCCGGTTTCTGCCTAAAGTTGTAAGGAGGGCTTCTTTCTTTACACCCTTTATCTTTACATTTCTTTTTCATTCTTCAACCCCTTCAATGCTTACCAATACGTCATCACTAGCACCTTGTTGTGATTGTTCCAGTGCTAGCTTAAGTACTTGGTCGGCATTCAGCTACGTTCACATTCTTTCTCCATCTTTCCTAGGACTTCTAATTCTATCTAGGGAATTGTCCTTGGGAAGATTCCATCGGCTCTGATGAATCATTGGACTAAACCTATTCCTACCACCCTTTTGTCACCACATCCGTCGTGAATTAAGCGTGTTTTGGGAAGGAATTGCCACCATGAAAACATCATTGAAAATCACCTTAGGTACTTGTGATATTAAAATCAAAAGTTTTGTACCTTAGGTGTTTTGATCATCAAAAACGCTCCCCCTTAACACGTGCTTAACACATATTAAGTTGGATTATCATTAAGTCTTTTTCATTTTAGCCAAGTAACACTTACGTCTCCTTAATCCCATTTTCTCCCCTTATCCAAAATGTTAACCATTAATATTTGGGATATTGAATGGATTAACCGGTCTTTGGGTAAAAATGAAATCAATGTTTTGGCCATAGAACAAGTTATTGCTCCCCCTTAAGTTAATAAGGGATAGTTGTAGTGCTTTGGTATGACATATTTTGAAAGATTTAGAATCTCGTGAGAAATTCTTGAAAAATTATCATACCTTAACACTACACCAAGCCATTCAAGCACATTATTCACAAATTTACATATTCACAATTGAAAACCAATATAAAGTGACCTGAGATGTACGACCCATCAGATGGATCGTTGCAGTAGCTTGTGGTGCACTAAATACGGTCTTCCACCCACGAATCTTTCCAAGCTCCTCATCAACCTACGTTCACGAAGCTTTTGATCGATCTTTTTGATCACATACTTTGCCATCTGCCGGTAACCCGGATGCCAATCCTCCGTCATCTCTGGCAAAGTCCCACCCGAGTTCAGATGCTCCAACTTATCTCTGACTTGTATAAGAGTTCCATCACTATACTTGTGAAGCTCACCCACCCTCATAAACTTCATCAAACCTCGACTGTTCAAGTAGAAAATGCCGGAATTCGGGACAGAAATGCCGGTATAAGGGCATCTTTCTACGTGTTGAGGTAGCACTTGATTCACAGGACGGGTTAAATTGAGCCTCCTCTGATAGCTTTCGACTCCCAACTGAAGATCCTCAACTCGTGACTTGATGACAACGCTTCGTGTGAACATACGAAGTGCTGTATTCAAAGCAATCAGGTCTTCACGAGGAATGTGAGTAAGTTGATCTCGGGTCATCAGAAGCAACATATCTTCGATATCCTCAAGGCGAATGATGGAAAAGTCTCCTTGCTGGATTTTGTATTCCCTGTCATCCTCCCTTTTCAAACGAATCTCTGTCACATGATAGTAGCCGTTCTTGGCTTCAGTTTTCATTCCTAAGATGCTTGAGATACGGATGTCGGATCTAACATTGCTTCCAGACTTGACCATGCAGCAACCCCTGTACGCCCTTCGGACTCGTTCGTCCCAATGAGATGCACCTATGACAGCATACATATCATAATTACGATTCATTTTTGGGACCCAAAGTCGATTTACCTTTTCCTCGATGAAGGGTATTGTCCCCCAGTTGGCAGCTTTCAGCAAAGTCAGGGATGTTGCATACTTTGATGACCCCTTCATAAGATACTCAAGATCATTGGTGACGAAGAAGTCAAGAGTAATCTGATTATCTTGAGCAGGATCCATTGGAGGTGGAGCTCTTTCTGATTCATGAAGTCCAGGCCGTTGAACGGTTTTCAAAGCCTTCAGGATCTCATCGGCATAGTACTCGAGCTCCATTCGGGGTAATCCGGTTTTGGCACGCAGTCTCTTATCTTTCAGTGCTTTCTTTACCAAGGATGGAGTAACCGAAGTCTTATACTCATGAGCAAGAAATGCACATAAGTCAATCGGACTTCGGATACGGAGATACAGCACATCTCTGTCAGCATCTGTGATCGGATCAAATTGTGCTGCTGCCGTGATCCAAGCTTGTGGTGGTGCAGACTCGTCTATCTCCAACGTGTCTTCCCAGGCACGAATGCTTGGTTCAGGAACCGTAGATCGTTGTGCTTGTTGTAGAGGAGTGGAAGTGCGAACATCTACTGGTTCAGTTTCAGGCATTTCAGCAGTGTCTTGAACTGGAGAGTGTTGTGCAGCTTCGGGTTCCGTCACTGATTCTGCAATCACAGGAGGAACAACGGCAGAACTAATGGGGTTAGTTGTAACAGGTAAAGATACAGCGACAGAGATACCAGGAACCGATGACGCTGTAGTGGCATTCACATCGTGGCGCCACTTAGTTCGTCTTGATTCTGAGGATGTCGACTTGTCCTTCTGTCCTGCATCTTTTGTGGACTTGGTTCCAGTAGCAGTCTTCTTGGAGCTGGTAACCTTGTCTCCCTCTTTCGGCTGTTCACCCCCATCATCATCCTGATTGTCATCCCCGTTATTATCCCTAACACTCTCCTGATTCTCATCACCACCATCATTGCCATCATCATCATCCTCATCCTCGTCATCATCCTCATCATCCTCATCATCATCACCACCTTCGTCATCGTCTTTCTCCTTTTCACCTTCTTCTTCTTCTTCTTCCTCTTCTTCACCCGTACCCTCTTCTTCACTCTCTTCCCTTTCTTCCTCAGGTAAGATGTGATATGGTACCACACTTCCAAACATTTTGAATAATCTATCATCCTCCATGATAGCATCATTCAGGGATTTATATAGAGCCCGTTGAATCCTCGACTTGTTATACGACCCAAGTTCCACCATTCGAGCCTTAAGGATCTTCTTCAATTCAAAATCCGTCAGGTCATAAGCAATCTTATAGGCGGCTTCTGAAGGGTTGGAGGATTTGACCATCAAGTTGTCAGCAGCAAGTGTCTTCAACTCGTCACGAAGCTTAGGCATTAAGGATTCAACGGATTCTTGCACTCTTTCTTTCACAGATGCTTCAAGTGCTTCTTTTTGTTCCTTATATTTATCCCTCATTGCTTGAAGTCTGGTAATGCGTGCAGCATGCTTATCAGCCTCAGCCTGCTTAACTCGAGCAAGTTCCTCTGCATGAGCTTTACGTGTCGCTTCCATGTCTGCAGAGAACTTGGCAATCAACTCTTCTTGAGCTTTCTGAGATACTTCTTCCCTTTGAGCTCGTCTTTGCAACTCTTTGCGAAGTTCATCCATTTCGCGTTTGTGATTGTCAAGCATTTCGGCCATCACTAATGCAGCCATTGCAGATGTTGCAGAGCTGCTCTGGGTTGACTGAATAGGCTCGGTTGTTACTGCTGTACTAAGGATGGGGATTGTGGGTGGTGGAAGAAATGGTGTGGAAGCCGGTCGGGTTGGTCGGGTTGTTAAGGGTTGGATTGGTGGAGGTAGAGTTGCCAAGGGTTGAATTGTCACCATGATTGTAGGAGCAGCAGGTTCCTTTTCCACACTTGTTGAAATAGGGATTGATGGCT
This sequence comes from Glebionis coronaria, assembly GCA_025667525.1. NCBI lineage: Eukaryota > Viridiplantae > Streptophyta > Magnoliopsida > Asterales > Asteraceae > Glebionis > Glebionis coronaria. Next base: position 500,969,658 of record CM046881.1, read on the forward strand.
CCTTCGAAGTGGAATAGTTTTCAGGTGACCCAAACGCATCAACATCATGCGGTTCCTCGTACTCATCCTCGATATCTACCCTCGCACCTGAACCACTACCGCTTGTATCTTTCCTACTCCTTTTAATAGCAATCTTCATCATTTGTTGCTCGGATTTGTCAAGAGTAGGATCAACAATATCTGCTTCATCACGTAGACGCATCAAATCCTTACCCTTTCCTTTCTTACCCTCTGTCTTCTTCTTCTTGGGTTCGGGTTCAGGTAACGCAGCTGGTTGTTTGCGTTTACCTTTACTCTTAACCGTTGTGGAAGAGTCTTCTCCAGTTTGAAGGTTTGCTTTCAGCCTCTGGATTTCTAACTGTAGTAGCTTGTAATCTGCAGAACCTTTGATTTTTTCTGATAGAAGGTAATCAGGAACAGGACCCGGAATCACACCAGTAGACGGTCCTTCATGCCTCAGATCGACAGTATCATCAGCTTCTTCAGTGTGATAGCGACCTCCTGCACGCCTATCAATAGTAGCATCAAGCTTCATAAAGTAATTTATGATGAGCTTAATAAACCGAGGATAAGGAAAGAAGTTTGTCTTCAGCTTCTTGTTGTGGAAGAGTTGAAAGGTGAATTCTTCCCATATCAACAAAGCATAATCTGAATTCGCAGCTTTGTACATGCCATAGAAGAGGTTCATTATTGGACTGCGCAAAGCATCATGTCCACTCGTTTTTGGTGTAAGGCATTTACTGAGAATACCCATCAAAGCTCTCCAGGGTTGTCCTACCTTAGCAGTAGTAAACTCAGATGCAACTCGTATTTCCGGACATCCAAGTGCGTCAAATAACTCCGCGAGTTCATCTTTATTAGGATCCCTTGAGAAAGACATGCCCTTGGGTGTATCCCGTATACCAAGTATCTTACGGAAGTATGAAACGGTGAGTGTCTGCTGCTTGTTGTCGATGGTGAAGGTGATCTTGTTTGAAGTGAAATCCTTGGTTGCCCAAAATTCAAACATATACTCATAAGGCACCGAGGCTGTACTCCTAAGGGCGTTCTTGAAATGGGAGTTATCAAGAATGGCTATGGCGACCTTAAAACCATGGTGAGTGGATTTAGAAACTTGCTTCAGCCTATAGTTGTTGGGTATAAACTTAAGGGTTCGAGCTTTAGCAATATCGGCTTCCCTAGATTCTTGGATAGCTTGTACTGTTGGATTAGTCATTTTATCTGCTTAAGATAAGACATGAAAGGTTGATGCACAAAAACAGATAGATATATATCATTCTTACTTCTAAGCATAACACATTTCATAAGATAAAACAACAAGTACATAGATAGCATGCAAACAATAACAATCAAACAACTCATCCGGAACTTTTCCTCATTCGGAACATTTTCATTCGGAACATTCTTCATTCGAAACTTTTCCTCATTCGGAACATTCTTCATTCGGAACTTCTTCATCCGGAAGTTCTTCATTCGGAACTTCTTCATCCGGAAGTTCTTCATTCGGAACTTCCTTCATCCGGAAGTTCTTCATTCGGAACTTCCTTCATCCGGAAGTTCTTCATTCGGAACTTCCTTCATTCGGAAGTTCTTCATTCGGAACTTCCTTCATCCGGAAGTTCTTCATTCGGAACTTCCTTCATTCGGAAGTTCTTCATTCGGAACTTCCTTCATTCGGAAGTTCTTCATTCGGAACTTCCTTCATTCGGAAGTTCTTCATTCGGAACTTCCTTCATTCGGAAGTTCTTCATTCGGAACTTCCTTCATTCGGAACTTCCTCATTCGGAAGTTTTTAAGCCACGTTCATCCGGAACTTTTCCAGACTAAACTCAGATGATTAATCTAGTGCGTTTGTGAGTTTCTAAGGCAAACTAAGGCTATATAAACATCATTTAATCTATTCCTGACAAAACCCACCATAAATCCCTTGTAAATTAACCCTAATTTAGGAATACTCCTAAATCTGATTAGATTGATTAATTGATCAGAATTATATGATGAATGGAATGAATTAGAAGTGTAAATGTTGATGTTTATACCTTAATTTGACGAATGAACAAGAAGCTAGATGGATTAAGCGAGTGAGTGGAGTTCTTGAGTGTGTGTGTAACAATGGCGGCAAATGAGTATGATAACAGTGATTTAGAAAATAGGGGGCGGGGTTTATTAGTTGACTAGGTCAAAAATTTTGACAAGTTTAAACAACTAACACTTTAAGTCCCTCTATTTATCTTTCTTTTTCCTTGTTGTCTATATTTTTCATTGTACTTATCCCTTGTTTAGCTTACACACAATCTTAGCAAACGCATCTATTAGTATATCCTCAAAATCTAAAAGCCATGCCTATCACTTAGAACGAACACAAGTCGTTTTCTAAAGCAAAACCACTCAATTACCATGAAGCCCTTAATTTTCATAATCACTTTTGAAAAGCAATTTTAATGACAAAGATGATTTTACTATTTTCTCCCCCTTAAACGATGACCCGTTTTCTATTTAAAGAGCTGTAGTCATTGTTTAAAGAGTCAAATAGTGATGAAAGCATTTCCAATTTATCTCTTGAAAAATTTTGATTCGTGGTTTTAATAAGATTTCTCTTATTTTAACAAATTAATGCACTGAGACGTACACAAATTCGTGTCAGACCAAGTTATAAAGTAAACTTGATCCCTTTGCATGATTTGGCTTGTAAATCACGCCCGAGAAAATTAATTCCCGTTCTGAGCCAACGTTTTCCAAGGAAATACGTGACTTTAATGTGAAAACCGGGTTGCAGTCTGAAATAACTACAAGCCATAATGGGCATGTTTCAAAAATGTACAACTTTTATACGGACTCTATTTATGGCACCGTGTCAATATTGATCGACATTTCTAAGGCCGTAAATATTACCGTACTAAAAGACATGCCCGTTTGAAACGAAAAATATTTTTGGTTTTTCTTGATTTTATAATTTTTATGGTTTTTCTAGGTTTTATATTTTTTATGGTTTTTCTTGGTTTTATATTTTTTATGGTTTTTGATGGTTTTATATTTTTGTATTTTCTTTTTGTGGTTTATATATTTACTATAATATACATGATCACAACCAAAGGATACTCTGAATAGTTTACCACGACTATTCAGCTGATTCTTCTGCCAACTCTTTGAGTGTCGCTGGAGTGAATGATTTCATGCCAAGCTTGTCGATCAAAAACTCGATTCGTCCTCGATCTAAGGCTTTGGTGAACATATCCGCCAGCTGATACTCAGTAGTGACAAAATACAGCTCGATCACTCTGTTCTCCACCTGCTCCTTGATGAAATGGTAGCGAATGTCTATGTGCTTGGCCCGGGAGTGTTGAACATAGTTGCAGCAAAGGGCAATGGCGCTCTTGTTGTCACAATACATCGGGATTTTGTTAAATCCAAGACCGTAGTCAGTTAATTGTGATCTCATCCAAAGGACTTGAGCACAACAACCGGACATGGCGATGTATTCAGCTTCCGTGCTCGATATTGCAGCGCTTTTCTGCCTTTTTGAAGACCAACTGATCAATCTATCTCCAAGGAGTTGCACAGATCCAGAAGTGCTACGCCTTGTATCTTGACATCCAGCATGATCGGCATCTGCGTATGATATTAAAGCAATCGAGGAATCTTTCGGATACCATAGACCACGATGAAGTGTTCCTTTTAGATACCGAAAGATCCTTTTTACAACATGTAAGTGCTTTTCGGTAGGCCGAGCCTGATACCGGGCACACATGCATACAGCAAATTGCAAATCAGGCCTGCTAGCAGTCAGATAGAGAAGGGTGCCGATCATTCCACGGTAAAGTTTCGGATCGACAATAATCCCATCCCTATCTTCATCTAACTTGGATTTCTCCACCATTGGAGTGTCTACGGGGTCACAATTCTCAAAGTTATATTTCTTAAGAGATTCTAGAGCATATTTGGACTGATTTATAAAGATGCCTCTGGGATTCTGAGAAATCTGTAATCCTAAGAAAAATGATATTTTTCCCATCATCGACATCTGAAAGCGTGTGGACATTATCTTCTCAAATTGTTTAGACAATTCTATGTTAGTGGCAGCAAAAATTATATCATCAACATAAATTTGTACCAGAAGCATGTCGTTGCCGTCTTTGAGAGTGAATAGAGTGGGGTCCACTTTGCCTTTGGAGAAGCCTTCCGACATGAGATATGTTGACAGGAGATCATACCACGCGCGTGGAGCTTGTTTCAACCCATAGAGAGCCTTCTTAAGCTTGTACACATGGTTAGGAGACTCCGTACTCACGAACCCATCCGGTTGACTAACATAAACCTCTTCCCTTAGTTCACCGTTCAAAAATGCCGTCTTCACATCCATTTGATAGACGATCATGTTCATATGAGCAGCAAACGCAAGGAATAGTCTAATCGCCTCCAATCTAGCCACAGGAGCAAAAGATTCCTCAAAGTCTATACCCAAGGCTTGTTTATATCCTCTAGCGACCAATCTTGCTTTATTCTTTAATACCGAACCCATTTCATCAAGTTTAACCTTATAAACCCATAACAAAGTAAGGATGTTAACCTTGTCAGGGCGAGGAACCAATTCCCATACTTCAAGTCGTTTGAATTCATTGAGTTCCTCCTGCATAGCTTCGATCCAAGATGATTGGGTCATAGCCTGCTGCCAATTTTTGGGTTCAACTTCAGAGAGAAATGCATCAAAGTAACAATATAGTGCACTCTCTTGTAGTTGATGGCGTGTAGAGACTGGTCGATCTAGATCTCCAATAACATTCCTAATTGGGTGATCTTTTGTCCATTTAGTGCTATGGTTTTCAATCCTAGGTGGTCTGGAGTGAACAATAGATGGAGCTTCTTCTGAGGTAGAGGCGGCTGAAGGGTTTTCAGGGATCGCAATACCAAAGAAAGGAAGCTCTTGCAAGTGAGCATATTCCAAGTCGTGATCAGTAGTATCCTCTTCTACATCATTAGGCACAAGTAGGGGTGATGATTCAGGTGTAGTTTGTGAATCACTTGGTGAAGGTGCATCAGGTTCAACTTGAATTGTAGATGCATTAGATAAAGGTTCATTAACTTGAGCAACCACTTCAGGTATTGGAGCAATTACTACAGGTACTGGAACTTCATCAGTCGGGGGATCGAAGAATTCATCAAACAACGGTTGAAACAGTTTATCCCACTCGGGCCTTGATGGTGGTAAAAATGATGTAGAAGTAGGATTGTTGGGAACTAATCCGGAACTTATAGCACCGGGTCCCATCTCATGAAGCGCGGGTTCAGAGCTGTGTTGCTCAGAAGCCATCGCTGTCAGCTCGTCGAAATCTGCGTCCATAGTTTCTACAATCTTGCCAAGACGACGGTTATAGATTCGGTATGCTCTTTTGGACGGTGAGTAACCAATGAAAATACCTATGTCGGCTTTTGGTTGAAGCTTACCCAAGTTCTCACTATTGATGTTTGGATAACACAGAGCACCAAACACATGGAAAAATGAAACATCGGGTTTGCGGTCATGTAGAAGCTCATAAGGTGTTTTTCCATGGCGTTTCCGAATGATAGAACGGTTTTGGGTGAAACATGCAGTAGAAATAGCCTCTGCCCACAAGAACAATGGAGCGTTCGCATAAATAAGCATGGTCCTAGCAGCTTCCATAAGTGTGCGATTTCGTCTTTCAACGACACCGTTTTGTTGTGGAGTGCGTGCAGCGGATGTTTCATGTGATATACCAACTCCTTCATAATAATCACGAAGAGTCTGGTTGACGAACTCTGTACCATTGTCTGTACGAATACGGCGGACAGTGGTATTCAAACGTACCTGAATGAATTTCAGAAAAGTAATGATAGCTTTCGGAGCTTCATCCTTTGTACGTAGAAATCTAACCCATGTAAACCTTGAGAAATCATCCACAATGACGAGAATGAATTTCTTACCGCTCACACTTTCAGTTCTCATCGGTCCACAAAGATCCATATGCAAAAGATGAAGTTTTTCTTGATTAGTGTCTTCAGCTTTGGGTTTGTAAGATTTCTTGGTGCTTTTCCCCCTTGAACACGCGGAACATAAATGATCCTTGTGAAATTTAAGCTTGGGAAGACCACGAACTAACTCGTTTTTAGCCAGATGATTAATAGCATCAAAATTAAGATGAGATAATCTGCGATGCCATAACCATGACTTGGTCTTAGAAGCTTTAGAGAGAAGACATACTGGAGAAGCGGCCATCATGTCTTGTAAGGACAAAGTGTAAAGATTTGCACCACGAGATCCCTTCAACAAATCTTTTCCTTCTAAGTTGCGGATGAAACAAGTGTGTTGTCGAAAAGCAACCTCAAGGTTGGAATCACAAAACTGTCCTACTGAGAATAAGTTATGACCAAGACCTTCAACATAGTATACCCTAGAAATCGTCACGTTTCCAATCTGATATTCACCATATCCCATAATCTTTGCTATATGATCATTCCCAAATTTAACCGTACCAAGAAACTTGCTGACGAAATTTCGGAGCATCGAGCGATTTCCGGTCATATGTTTTGAACAACCGGAGTCCAAATACCACAGGATGATTTGGACCACCTGAAAATATCACCACACAAAGACAATGTAGAGGTATCGGAATCTGAGTGTTCCTTGTTATTAGCAGGTACAGATTTAATAATCTTAGATTTGCTAACTCTAGGTTTCTTAGATTTCCTAGCCTTTTTCTTCTTAATTAGTGGTGTAGATTCTAATTGGCTCAAATCCTGAGGTATTTCTACACTGATAGGCACTATAGTGGGGGCTGACCTAATTAAAGGGCGCTGTTTCCTTACTTGAGTGCGAGTGTTCCTAACTAAAGGACGCTCAGACCTAACCTCAATGGATGCATTCCTAGTTAAAGGGCACATTTTACCATCGAGAGTAAAGGTCCTACCAGTGGGACGCCATTGCCAGCCAACTTGGGCACGAGTTCTACCCGTTGGCTTCCATTCAAGACCATTCTTAATAGCATTCATTTCATTAACGTGATCAATCAGACACAAATCATGACGCTGTGAAAACATACATTCATTACAATTCCAACAATTTAAATCAGAATTCACGAATGGTTTAGGCTGCTGCACAGGCGCAGAGCTTTTAGTCTTAACATGATTCATTTTATTTAAAACTGAACTAGCATTCCTATTGTGGACTTCTACTTTCTTCTTTGTGGCACTACTAGTGGCGGGCTTGATCTTATCTTTCTTGAGTGGCGATCCTTTAGCCTTAGTAGTCTCTTTTAATCCTGTAGAAGGCAAATTGGGAACATTAGCAGCAGATTTTAAAGGTGTCTTACTCGATTGTGCCAATGACGGTTTCGCTCCTGGAGTCTTATTAAATGGAGTGACAGCAATGGGCCTATTATTAAGTAGTGCAGAACCTGGTGTACCTATGTATTGTAAATAAGCCAAGCAATATTGAACTCGCTTAACATATTCATGAGCCGAATAATAGTCGCTACTTGAGGGATCTAAGGCATAAAGATCGTCTAAAATATCCCTAAGAAGATCGACATGCTTAATGGCATTCTTCATATAATCATCATAGGTAAGCTGGTTTCTCTTATGAAGCGGATTCTTATAAAGCACTACTTTCTTGGTTGTTGGAGCACTAGTGGACGGTGCAGAGTCGGTAGCTAAGTTATCAACAACTTCTTGTCGGGTGAGAAGAAGTGTCTCCTTTAACTCAGCCAAAACCATATTTTTGTCTATGAGCAGGATGTTCAAGTCAGAGATTTCTTCGCACTTTTGGTTCAGTTGTTCAACATAATATTGTTGCTGTGTCGCATTAAAAGCGAATCGATCTTCTAGTGAACCATAAAGAGCGGATAGTCCCTGCCTTGTCCGATCCATCTCCCCTAGAACAGTTGATAGTCTAATTTCTAAGACCTGGTTTTTAGACTCTGCGGCCTCTAGTTCCATTCTTAATGTTTCCTTTGATGATATCTCTCTCTTCAATCTCATGATTTCTTCCTCTAATGTCTTAACAATTGCAATCATCTTGTCACTATTCTCAACACCGTTTTCACAAACATTTGATATCAAAAGATTTTCATTTTGAGCTTGTTGTTTTAATTCTAAAGATATACAATGTTGTTCTAGTTGATTAAAGCGTTGAGAAAGTAAATTATAAGAATCTTGTAGCTTTAAAAACTCAGCGTTAGATTCGTGACAAGAATGATTATCTACCTCATTTACAGTTTCAGCAACATTTACAGAAATATCACAAACATCATCACAAATATCCTCACAAATATTCACAGCATCACAATTCATCATAGCGGATGTAAGCTCATTCGAATATTTAACATTTACAATAGTAAGCACATCACACGAGATTACTTCGGACAAGAATCGGTCATATTCGGTTGAAATCTTTTCCTTTTCAATTAGTTGCAGTTCGTAAGCGGTGTCCATTTCATAAAACACTTTTTGAACTTCACCAATTTCAAACTGAAGATTTTCCTTAAGAGATGCAAAACTTCTTTTTAGACTTTCGACAAACGGATTGATCTCAGTTTTAAACACCTCGTTCATGTGTTCGAAAGCCCATTCTCCGGCATTTAAGCCATTTGAAGTCGTACATTCCAAGATGACCTTGTCAAAGTTAGTAAAGTATCGGTTAATCTCTTGCAAGTTTAACCATACAGTGCTAACAGGTGGAAGATTCTTTGGAATTTCCTTAGGACCTTCCATGTTGACAAGTGTAGGAAATGTACTAGGGCTTTCTTCCTCTATCATGTAGGTTGGTGCTGTAATGAGATCTTTGTCCATATGGAAGCGAACTCTAAAATCAGTTTTAGCAAGCTCCTTATTCATTTTAAAATAATCACAATCGGGATATTTTGCTGAATTGTATGACCGATCCTCATCAACTAGAACCTTACTTGTTCGATCATTGGGAAAAACAATCGGGTCTAAAGCCAATCCTAATTGAGTTGCATTATAAAGTCTAGGACTATGTCTTAAAGCTTGTTTTGCATATCGTGGATTAGGGGGAAGGCCTTTTAGACGTGATAAGTTAAACTCTTTAAACGAAGCATCAAATAAGTGAACTAGTTGTGAAGCAGCGTATTGTCTTAACAGCAAGTAGTCTAGACTTCTAATCTTATTAGTAGCATTAATCTCCATTTCAGTCTTCCTAGATTCGAGTAATTCAAAATCAGTTTGAAGTTTTTGAAAATTAGTGACCACTAACTCCTTTTCTCTAAGTTCACTAGACAAATTTGCTCTTAAGTTTTCGATTTCTTGCAAGTGACCCATTTGTTTGTTTCTAAAATGATCATATTCGAGATTTGTGAGAACACTAGATGAAGGCACTAGTTCCAAGGTTTGTACTTTCTCATTGCTTAAAGCAAGCTCATCAGACAAATTCTTATTCTTAGCTAAGGTTTCTAAGAGCGCAGCATTCATTTGGCTAAGTAGTGTAGCAGGAACCATGACCAAATCTTGTTGAGCAGGAGTAGGCGTATGCGAACTGGGTCCCGGTTGTGATTCACTCAAAGTCTGGGAACTCACATTGATATTGCTATCATTGTTTGTCTCCTCATTTGAAAGACTCACCACCGAAGATTCATTCGAATCAGCACTCTCTTGCCCAACTTGATGTGGTTGAATACTAGCATCAGTGGCATTATCAGTGTTATTAATAAGTACCTCAGATTTCTTATCTGGCCCTAAGCTGGAAAAAGTTGCCATGAAAGCAGCCTTTGCAGTTTGAAAGTCATCACAGTCGGAATCATACGCATCAAGATCATCGGCTTGGTAAGCTGCATTCTGCGTAGTGACAACGTCTTGTTCAGCAATCCCTGGGTCAGCAAGAAATGCAAGCTCCTCTTCATCAAGTTCCCTTCCTTGCGCCTGAGCATTTACCAGATAGATCTTTTCTGCAAACCACTGTCCATCCCTTCTCCTCTTGGGTTTCTTACAATCCCTGGACATATGACCCTCTTCCTTGCAATTGTAGCATGTGATCATTCTTAACTTGCCTGTATTAGCCCGTGGAGGGTTGTTGACCATTGGAGCAGGAGCAGGATTGGCGGTACGAACATTGGTTGAGGTGGAAGTTCTCCCCTGATATGGTTGAATTGGCTGAACCATGACCCTGCCATTCTCAATTGTAGCTTGTTGGCGAGAATTGGATGAATTCCTCAACTGATTGTTGGTAGGAGCTGATCCTCTGAATCCTCGTTTGCTTAAAGTTTTTGTGAGATAAGCAGACATAGTAGTTAGCACTTCAACTAGGTCAGCTCCTTGTTGGAAAACAGGAACGGGGACTTCCTCATCATCACAATATAGTGCTTGATCTGGATGAGCTGCATAATCAGTATAAGGAAGACTCATTTGATCAGGGTAGCTTGTTGGATATGCTGCATTCTTTTGATAAGAAGAATATGATGGCTGAGCATAATGTGCAACATTTGCTGGATGAGGTTGTGAAGCATACTGTGGTGAGGGTGCATTGAACCGATATTGTTGCTGATGTGAGGTGGGTGGTTGTGGTAGAATCGAGTATTGGGGAAAGGCTGGTGTCATGTAAGGTGATTGATGATAAGCTTGATGTCCCAAGATATAAGGTGTGTTGTTGTGAGACAAGCTTGGTTGATTCGCCATCAAAGCTAAGGAATCTGGGTGCATATCACGAGGAGAACGGTGCATAATCACATGCTTCTCATGTTGCTGAAGGAAGGCATAGATTTGATCTAAATTGCACTTATGTAAATCCCGGGTTAACTTCACATCAGTAATGTACTCACCCCATTCAGCTTGAGGTAGAGTATTCAAGAATTTGGTGTTAACCTGGAATGGTGCGATCACAAGATTGTATACATTCAGATCATTCATGAGTGTGGTGAATCTGAAGTAATAATCGTGAAGTGTTTCCCCTGGGTTGTAGGTGAATCTATCAAACAGATCATACAGCTGACACTCCCTTTCTTGTTTGGTGAGAGACGTGCCTTGTAGCAACACCTTAAGACGTTCCCATAGATCCTTTGCCACCGTATACTGACTCACCATCCTATAGATGTCATGGGGAAGAGCTTGGAGAATTGTTTGAAGAGCTTTTTCATCTGCATCTGCAACAAGTTGTTGAGCTGGAGTAAGTTCTTCAAATTCTCGTGGTCTAGTCACGTTATCAACCGTAATGGTACCATAGTCGAGTGGACCATTCAAAATCGATTTGACCATAAGCCTTCCGTATGTCGGTTTCCCCTTTAGATATTGCATCATTCGACCTTGCCATGCCTCAAACACCTCTTTAATAAGCATCGGTGGACGGCTATCAGTTCTCGTTATGATTGATATATCCGTAAGAGATGTCATCTGAGGCATTACTGAATTTGGATTCATTTTGTTTTTCTTCAAAGAAACAGAGATTATCGGTTGATCGAGCAGTGAAGTAAAGCTTGTGAATTGTGTTGTGTTTTTGTTGTATGAAACCAAGATTAAATCCTCTAAAAAAATCGTCGAAAAAACAAGCAAAATCACCCTTGATTCGGAACTTTTTGTTGATTCGGAAGTTTGATTCGGAAGATTACCTTGATTCGGAACTTTTTGTTGATTCGGAAGAATACCTTGATTCGGAACTTTTGGATTGATCCGGAACTTCTTGGTTCGGAAGTTCTTGGTTCGGAACTTTGTCTTGATCCGGAACTTCTTGACTCGGAAGTTCTTGGTTCGGAAGTTTGGCTTGATCCGGAACTTCTTGACTCGGAAGTTCTTGGTTCGGAAGTTTCTTGATTCGGAACTACTTGGTTCGGAACTCCTTGATTCGGAAGTTTCTTGACTCGGAACTTCTTGGTTCGGAAGTTTCTTGATTCGGAACTTCTTGACTCGGAACTCCTTGATTCTGAACTTCTTGATCCGGAAGTTTTGCTGAATGAACAGAAACTTTGTCCGATGAACAGTAGAACAGTAAAACTTACGATTAAGCCCAGATTTTGACCAAATAACCCAAAAAGTTTTGTGCTTTCGACTAAAATAAGTAACAACTAATACTTATCCACTAATCCCAATCACAAAAACATCAAAAACACCAAGAATCAAGATGATTTTTCTTAAAGAACACTAATACAATCAAAAACTAAAAAACCACACAAATCACCACCTTAAATCACCCCATAGCTCTGATACCAAATGTAGAATATTGATAATCAATGAATCTATGAAGGGGTTTGTTAATTTCTAGAGAGAGAAAGTTAGAGAGAGAAAGTGAGAGAAACTATGTGAATTTTTATTAAGTGGAAATTAAGAAATGATAACAACCAACCCCTTTCCTTAGTGGAAAGGGGTATTTATAGTCCAAGCTAAACATTGGGCTTGGGCCGGTCCATGACAAGCCCATGGACCGGTTCTTACTTAAGTTAATAAGCAAATAATAACTAATTACTAACTACGAGCTATTACAACATAAATCATATTGTGGAGTGACCGATACTTCTAATATACGTTAAAACGTATTTCTAACAACTTCTTTAAGGAAAAGTATCCTCAATTGTTCTAGTGGTACGAAATGTGAGTATAAGAAGAGGCGAACGCTGGGACATCGTTCCCTTAAGTAGGGGAGGATGTGATACCCAGAAACCGAGGTCACTATTATTCCCTAATTTACGTATATTTTTGGAATTTTTAAGAAATTTTGTTGGTCATATGTTTGACGGTTTAAGTTGAAACCAATGTCGGAGGTCTTAATTTTAACGTTTGACGATTTAAGAAGAACCGATAACGACTATGATACCGACGGATGACCAAAATTTATCTTTTATTATCGATTGATCGATATTTAGATTTTTCGAAGTTTTTATTTTTATTGCGTGTTAAGTCGAGTCGGGACCGTTTTTATTCCATTTTGTGTGCTTTTGAACCATCTAAAAGTATTTTAAGGTAACCGGGACGAACCCCGACTCCCGCAAAAATTCAAAACCGACTAGTGGGTTATATTCCCGCTCTTTAAATAGTTGTTTTATCAAAAGGCCAAAAGATAGCTGGTTTGGAAACTTTGGTCCCTCCTAACTTACAAAAGGAAGCAAGGAAAACACACATACCATTTTTCACTTCAAAAAAATTTCATCCCTCTCCCTCTCCTTCTCTCTAGCCGACGGCTACACCACCACTACCACTCCACCATCATTTTTTTAGTTTTTGAAGAAACTAATCATTGACCACATCTTAGAATCACTTTGTAACTGTTTTTATCCACTCAAAACATACATGCATCCATTTGATTTTTCCAAAAATTTATGATTTTTTAAAGGGGGCTTTGATCTAATTAAAGTATATGCATGTTTGGATTATATGTTTGTAATGATAACTGATAAATAAAACAAGATGGAAAATATTTTTCTTGGGTGTTTTGATCACTAAAACCCACGCCAAAAGGGGGGTTTGGTTTGATCTTGGTGTTTGATGATTATTGTTATGGGGTTATGTTTAAAAACATGTTTACATCATTTTTAGTTGATTTGATTTGATTGCATGTTGGTTTTATGAAATAGGTTTTTTTATGAAAGTTTATTATACAAGTTATTTAGGATGATATGAATGTTTTAGAATGATTCGGTGATCATATTAGGGGTATAGGAGTAGATTGAATGGATTGAAAACAAGTGTAGGTATAATTTCTAAAGTGTCATTTTCGAGAAGATTGTTTAAGTTTGTTTTCGTAGTTTTAAGTTAAAGTCCAGGTTTTCATTATAGAATTTAGTTATAGAGATTCTTTCTACCTTCGTTTTGGTATAAGATAGAGCTTTTAACTCCAAACGAGTCAAAAGTTATGTAAGTTTGAAAATTTGTGTACCGGGAGGCGAGTATCGACGCAATCCGAATTTGTGTTCGATATTAGGTCAAATCTCAGGGACTATAAGTAGAGTTTCAAAAATGTTTGAGGGCTGTTCTTTAGCTCAAAACCTGGATTTATGAGTCTATTTTCAAACTTAAGAATCGGATTTACAAATGGAATTGGTTAAGTGTGTCAAAATGGTTTTATGACGTAAGGATACAAATCTGCCCGGATTTTCAAGGTTGGAAATGTGTTGGACAGCAGAACTTAAAAGTAAAATCTTTTTATGAAAATTTGTGTGAGCTTTCTACATGATGTAAGTGAAGTCTACAGCAAGTTTCGTAAAATTTCGTGATGTTTAAGTATGGGAATTCAGTCCGTACATTAGGTATGTACCGGCAGAATTGTAATTGGAGTAATAGTCTTAATAACGTATATAAATGAACGTGTCTAGTAAATATCACTTGTTTGGATTTTTGGCGTGAGTTTATATGAACTTTGAGTGTTCTTAACTATATACATACAGTACTTGACGGTACTTGAAGGTGTTGATTCATTTCACGTTTGTTTGTTAGGTGTTGTATTTGATTTCCCGGGGCGTCCTCATCGTTGGTGATTGTTTTCGTCTACGTCTTTGCTAATACTACCACTACTACTTAAGGTGGGTCTATAGCCTTGATTTCTACTGTTTTTAAATGATTTTTAGCCGCGAGGGGGATACATGCTATTTAAATGAAAAGGAACATAAGTCGCGAATGATTATTGGATCCGAATGATGTCTTGAATTATGTTAAGTAGCTAGTTGCTAAAAGACCCTAAATTCATGAACCGTTAACTATTGTTTGATCCTTGTGTGGATTGGAAATAACCGCTTAAACAATTGATAGTACTATTGGGTTGACGACCCTATCCTTGATGAGAGCTAGTACGTTGAGTACCCTCTGCGTATGGATAACTTGTTTTGAGAAAAAAGGTATAATTGGAAACGAATACTTAAGAGGGGCAATGACCTTATTTAAATCACGCTGACATTTGGCGTGGGTGATTAGTTTATGGGGTCGGTGTCATGATCTTAAACATAACTAAATAGCTTATGCTATAATGAGTAATACCCAATAATAGTTTGTAATGATCAACATACTATTGAATAATCGTGAATGATTTTTATACTTATGTTCAATTGTGATTTTGTAAACCTATAGATCTCGCTCAACATTATTTGTTGACGATTTTAAGCATGTGTTTAAGGTAATAGAGGATGATTGTGGCGGAGCATGCTATGGATGTTGTTGTGGCTTGTGGGCAGTCTAACTTGTTTTCCTCCCTTATTATCAAAGACAATTTATATTTCATGGTGTCTTGTAAAACAATTTCGTGGGTTTTTATGGGTTGAGATTTGTGGGGACCTAACGCTACTCTGTTATAACTTTTGGGGTTTGGAAACAATTAGACAATGTTGTTGTAATTTCACTTTGTTTAAATTTACTTATGCTTTAAACGTCTCTTCTGAGTCGTTCAATATGGCTTGTGTGTGATGATTCTTTGACTAGCACCCAATTGTGATATTCCGCTGCGCAAGGTAAATTGGGGGTGTTAGACTTTGCGCCTTCTTGGCTTTGAGTGCAAGAGACATTCTTTCACTCTTAGTTTTCACCATTTCCGAGTCCTTCAAAATTATCATCTCATGAATCTTCAAGT
Source organism: Glebionis coronaria (assembly GCA_025667525.1). NCBI lineage: Eukaryota > Viridiplantae > Streptophyta > Magnoliopsida > Asterales > Asteraceae > Glebionis > Glebionis coronaria. The sequence continues at coordinate 500,985,163 of CM046881.1, forward strand.
TACCAATGAGTTCATCGAGTGGTAATTTGGCAAGATCTTTTGATTCTTCAATCGTCGTGACTTTAGCTCTCCATTTTGGATGCAACGCCCTAAGAAACTTCCTAACATTGTTCTTGCGAGTAAAACCTTCATCAAGTGCTTTTAGACTAGTAATAATAGTGTTAAATCTAGCAAATGCACTATCAATAGTTTCATCTTCTAAGATGACAAATTGTTCATATTGTTGAACAAGAAGATCGATTTTACTTTCTTTGACTTGGCTATTACCTTGGTGGGTTACTAAAAGAGTGTTCCAAATATCTTTAGCGGTTTCACACATAAAATTTTTTTCATACTCTTTCTTTGGTAAGCATTATAAATCACCATTTTAGCCTCATTTTTTTAGCAAGTTTCCTTTTAATATCATCATTAGCTTTGTCAAAAGTGACTATCTCTTTGCTTTTAGAAACTTCATTATATTGATATGGCAAAAAATCATCATTGGCAATAACATGCCAAAGATCTAAATCTTTTGATTTCACGTAAGTCTCAAATCTATTTTTCCAATAAATAAATTGTCAATTTCAAAAAGAGGTGGTCTTTGCATGGATTGCCCTTCTAGATACTTGTTGGAATCCATAGATCAATTCAACTTTTAAAATACAATATATTTTAAAAATGCTTGGGCAACCACGCTCTGATACCAATTATAGAAACTAGAATGGGGGTTGAATAGTTTCTCAAATTTACTTATTAAAGATTGGTTTTTAAAAATCCTTTTCAAAAACTTAGGATTGAGTATTTATGTGAAACCTTCTTATACACAATATGAACAAGGTATAATGCAACTAAACTAATAATCACAAGTATAAAGAATAATCAATGTAAAGAGATAAGGGAAGGAAAGATCAAACCAAACACCAAGGATTTATAGTGGTTCGGCAACAAAGCTCACTCCTCGTTCCTACTCCACTACTCGAGTAATACTTAATCGAGAGTTCACTAATCAACAAGCTCCTTAAGGTGGGGAAACCGTACACAACGTCGCTTAACCAATTTCCAACTCTAAGCTAAAAGTCGAGCCCTAATCTTAGCTAGGACCAATCTACACCAATATACTTTAAGGACCAAGTATTAACCTTAATACATACACAACTTCCAAATAGACATAACTACTTGGATCTTCACAACAATGAATAACTAAGTTTGGATCTTCAATGGATCTTTGAGGTAGACACAACACTTCAAGGATGATAGTGTTCTTCTCTTTGCACTTTGAGAGGAAAATATTAGAGGAGAAAGATTCACTTCTAAACAAGTAGTAATCAAACAAATGATCAAGGATTTGAGTGATTTAAGAAGTATGAAAGAATCTGGAAATGTATGTGCAAAAGAGGTGAATTGAAAGTCTGAGAATGATCCACTATTTACAAGATAAACAACCAACGGCTATATCTACCCTATTATTGGAGCCCGCGGTTCCTTATCGATAAGGAACCGCTATAGCTGCTAAGGAACCGCCTGCGTAGACTCCGCTCCCTTTTGTCTTTTAGTGGATTGGTTCGAATCTGGGGACTAAAATATCCTGAAAGGATATCCGAAACCAAGATAGAATATGCCATTTTCAATTTTCAAATTTTCAAATAATTAATTTAATAAAACATTTTCTTAAAAAGAAAGTTTAATAAAAAAACTTGTGACACTTAATAAAAAGTAAGTTTTAAGAAAAGATTAAATCCTTGATCACTAATTAGGATGAGTACTTGTTTGTTCATACCTTAAGTGATAATGGTTGAAATGAAAAATACTTGAACTCAAGAATTCGTTTTTCGTTGTTTTCGTAAATGCTTGTTTTTACATATTGTCGTAATCAAAACAAAGCGAGACCGAAAAATGCAAGTAACATTTCTAGGCATCATTGCATTAACGACCTTGATTCAGTAAGTTTGGTACTTTGATGGCTAGGTACGAGTGACTGGATTTAGCACAAAACACGTGCTGACAATAACCATAAAGGCATAGACACTATCCACTCAAATAAAACTCAAGATTAAGCACGAGTCATCATAAAAAGATGTTGTTACTACACATCATATAACAGTCAAGCACACATGCAAATAAAAGGCCATCATACATATGATGGAAAATTGACAATAAAGTCATAAGTAGTATATAAGAAAAAGTAAAATGCTTAAAACCCAAAACAGGGAGGGCAAGCTACATAAATAAACAAGAACAACTTAAAACATAAACCACGCCAGACAACTGAGGAAGATCCTGGCCCCGATGATCCTTTCTTCTTTAGGCGAGGAGTGACAGTATGACCAAAAGTCTAAGTAGGCTGATCAGCAAGAGTCTGACTAGGGGGAGCCACCGGATCAGGCCTAATCTAAGCAATATCTCAAAAAGTAGAATCAACACTTTGACTCACCTTACCAAAGAAGGGAAAGTCACGGCTGAGGAAGGCATCTGAAGCAGTAGAAAATTGGGGCCCAGCACCAGGGACGAAGTGATCAACTCTACGAGACATAGCCCGGAACTCCACCTCATACGCAAACCCTTCTCAACACCAGTACTGACGGCTAAACCTAACACTTGAGCAAATGGCTGGTTAAACTCCGAACTACCAAGAAACCCCCTAACTAATGGCTCGAAGCTAGACCAAAAGAAGGAAGTGATCTCCTTATTCATTGAAGAAACAATGGTATTATCCCTCGAAGAAACGTTAGAAGCACTCGAAGTCAGCTGATGCTGCAAGTCTTTTATCTTGGTAGCATGCTGCGACTTGATAGCCACAAGCTCATCCTTAAGCTGTTTCTTCTCTATCTTAAGTGCATCTCTCTCAGATTTGTATCTATCACATTTCCACTGCAAAGATTTAATCCCCCGATTCTTACCTGCAGCTTTCTCCTCAGCACGTCTGGTAAGCTCACTCTGATCCCTAAGAGAATTAGTTCTCTCCGTAAGAACACTCTTCAAATGTGTATACTTATCAATAAGGTTACCGTGATTTCTCTCAAGAATTTCATATCGGTTAGATAACTCGTTCCCACAAGACATCATCTGACACTGAACCGCGCTCATCTGACCAGTCAGCTGACCCGGAGAAAGACCAGACAACCGGTGAAACTCGGCTGGGGTGGGAAAATGATCCTACACACTCCTACAAATCTTGAGGTCTTTGAACAACTCATTCCCCAAAATACCAAAATTAACCACATGCCTAGCTTCCCACTCTTCCCGATAATACAGAGGAGCAGGGTCGCTAGATCCCTCATCAAAAGGATAATAAACATAGTGAGGCCTAGCCTGCAAAGGAGAAGCCTCCCGCTAAAATTCATCCCCAGCAGTATACCTATCTTGAACCACGTCATCATGATGAACAAGGTTATCCTGATAGCAATCTCCATCAATATCAACACTTTCATGCTCAGCAACATGAAGAGCAGTATCAACCAAACCAGTAGGATAAACCTGAGCTGTCTCCTCAACAGAAGGGTGAGTGTCCTCAACAATACCTACAAAGTTCAAAGAAAAGGTCAAGTAAGGGTTACATACAAAAAAGAAGAGGCTAGTAAGGGAAACTTACCATGAGACACATGAGAGCTAACCCTAGCCGTCTCCTCACCTCAACACTAAGAGCAGCAGGGACTTCCATGTCTGGAAGAAGAACAGGAGGATAAGACACGTCTAGTCTAGTCCTCGAGTCAAAAGATCGAAGGGGTATAACATTTAAGTACTCACCACGAGAAACAAAATCTGACTGCTCGATAACATCCTCAAAGTCGCGAACCTCGTCATCATGATCAACATCATCATCATCAACAGCTAGCTTAGACTCATCCTCAACTCCTTGACCATTAGACCCTGTACCAGATTTCTTCTTACTCGTCTTGGTTTTCTTAGCTGCACCGGTAGGGACGTCTGCTGAAGTAGAGGCTTTTTGCTTCGCAGCGCTCTTGGCCTTCATAAGAACCTTAGGATCAGGACGAGTAACAGTAATCTGCTCATCAGTGGCTGGAGGAATGCTAGTGACACTAGGCGCTGGCATCGTGGTATGATCAGTAACTCGCTGTAAAATAGATGTATCCTGCCCATGTGGCTCTTCCCCAACCACAGCCTCACCCAAAGTGGGCATACGAAGAAAATCAAAGATACTCATAGCTGCAAAAAAGACAAAAAAAACAAAAAGACAAGTGTTAGAAAAAGAAAAATCATCATTAAAAAATGGGAGGGCTAAGCAATAATGTAGTATGATGAAGGAAGTAGGGGAAACCCCCCTTACCAGTGCCATCACAATGTCTTATGATCGGATCACATAAGGAGTCGCTCCACACCCTGCTAATGCCAAAATGGACCAGCACCCCCTCGGGAATGTCACGAAGTCTAATAATGTGAGAACTCAATTGGTTCACATGATCCTGGTTAAACTCTAGAGGAACCCTGTCCGTAATACGAGAATCTGGGTGCCTCCAAGGCATATGGAATGGAATGGCTCTACGGTCTATCAAGAATTTTTTTTTCTTCCAATATTTCAAACCAGATTTAGGATCCTCCATACATACAGGTGAATCCCCCTACGCTTGGCAAAAGAAAACCAATCCCCTTGCTTGGAAAGCGTAAAAAATACCCGAAAGAAGGTAACTGTTGGCTCTATATTTAGGCTACGACAAAGGATCTAAAAGGCGGTGACCTTGCATAAACCCAAGGGAACCAGCTGGGAAATGTGAACCTTATAGTATCTGATAGCATCTGAAAGAAAAGTAGAGAAAGGGATCCTAACACCAGAAGAATAAAGAATCTTATGATAAATACCAATCGCAGTATCCTCGCAGGAAGGTTTATCATCGGAAAGTTGGGATCAGGCAAACGAGGACACAAGCTCAAAGGGATTTTATACTTAACAACTAAATCCTTAAACTCCCTATCATCTAACTCGGAAGTATAAATGTGCATATCCTTTTTAGCCATAAGTAAAGGAACAAAGAAGGATGGACATACCTATCATAAGTGTCATTGTTGACAAACAACCCGAACTAGCCTCACAACCGGACGAGCAACACCTTCAGACTAGCTCTAAGAACCGGATAAGCCCCAACCGAACGAGCCCACTGCCGGGCTAGCTCAAACCAAAACCTCCAGACTAGCCCCACTTCCGGATGAAACAAAATACCGGGCGAGCCAAAAACACCAACTTTTGGATGAGCTCACCTCTGAATGAGGCTCAAGCTCCGGATGAAACTCCCTCCGGATGAGGTTCAAACTCCGAACGAGGTTCAAGCTCCGGACGAACCCTATCGGACGAAGATCAAACTCCAGATAAAACTCCCACTGGACTAGCCATCCGGACGAGATTCAAGCTCTGGACGAATCCTACACGATGAAGATCAAGCTCCGAACTAAAGCCACCGAACTAGCCCCACCGGATGAGTCAAAGTCCCACCTCCGGACGAATATAAAAACCGGACGAGCCTAGTCCTCACAAAACCCAAACTCCGGATAAGCCTAGTTGTAGATTTATAAATCTATGCTTATGTTTTTAGAGAGAGAAAGAGATAGAGAAATGGTGGATTTCACACTTTAGAGAGAGAAACTAAGAAAGAACTATGTGTAAATTATGAAAAACCACACCCTCTCCATCAAAGGAGAGGGTTTATATACCCAAGCCTTGTAATGGGCTTGGGTTTACACGTATGGGCCGGCCAACACAAGTTGTAGGCTAGGCTTGGACTTGTTTGTTAATTAAAGAAAGGTAACTAAACTACGAGCTATTACATGGACTATCGTTGGAGTGACCGATCCTTCTTAATACGTAAAACGTATTTCCAACAATCTCCCCCTAAGGGAGGTCACTCCAAACAAGGGCGTTACCCGAGTTACAATAATGAAATAAACTTAGCATACTATGCTTGTCTTGAGCTCGTAGTCTTCGTCTTTCTTTTCTTTTTCTTTTTAGGTGAACATGCTGATGTGATCTTTGATATCAATCTTGAGCATTAATCTCTTGCCTTGATCTCGTGCATCCATCACTTGTGATCTTCGCCTCTTCGTGACACCATGTCCCACATACTTATACCTTTTGTAATTCTTGAAAGCTTCAGAGTTCGATACAGCGGAAGACTTAACTTTTAGGCTTTCTTGAATTAGATGAGATATTAAGTGTATAAAGTATAAGCATGCGGGGACGACTTCTTCTTGGATTTCGCAACGCCACCGTCTTCAAATGCCGCAACATAAGTAGACACGAACGAAATGGCTTTGAACATTTCATTCTAATTCGGTAGCATTTTACCTCCGGTCGGTGAAGACCGTTGGACGATATTAAATATCGTACCCGTGACGGATAGTTTCAATTAAGTAACTTCCTGACAGGATTTCGCGGGTAAACCCGTTCTCTTTACTCGACCGTCCAAAGCTGACTGCGAACGTAAAGAGTAAATCATTTGGATAATAATATCCGCATGATTTGAAGCCGTCAATTCATGTTCCTGGAACAAGTGAAATTCAATTAAGAATCGCACCATCGTTGCTTTCCAGTTGTCACGAGCTTGATTCATATAGAATCGTGCAAGTTACCTACCGAGTGCTGTTTGAGGTTAACACTAGAAGGATTTCCACTCATCACTGTGAACACTAAGGTATCACTCTGAGTGTTCTGGCAAGATCACTAAGATATTGCGTAGAGGCCTGGAACGTGTTTAAATTCAGTTAAGAATTAAACAGCTGTTGCTTTCCAGTTGTCACAAGTTTGATTCATAAAGAATCGCACAAGTCACCTACCATGAGCTTTTTGATATTCGCTCAAGAAGGATTTCCATCTTCATTGTAAATACTTTCGTATTACTCGGATGTTCAAGCAAGATCATGAAGATTTTGCGTAGGACTCTTAAGATCTTTCTTACTTTTCACAGTGTGTGAGGAAGCAAGGAAATATGAAAGTGTGTCCTAATGAGATATTTGATGATCTCAAATGGCTCTAGACTCGATCGTGCATTTTGGATTTTAGTGATCGGAGGCTGGAGAGGAGTGCCACCTTTTCAATACCAATTTATTCGGAGTGAATAAATCAATAGATAACGTGTTGTCTCCGTGTGATTAAAACAAATACCTTTTGAGAGATATCTGAGTTAGCTGGGATGGGTTGTGCATTGCATCACTGGGTCCATGATGTCTGTCTTCAATATCAAGAATCATTAACAATGATCTCAATAGCATATGTATTGACCCGGTTTCTGCCTAAGTTGTAAGGAGGGCTTCTTTCTTTACACCCTTTATCATTACAATTCTTTTTCATTCTTCAACCCCTTCAATGCTTACCAATACGTCATAACTAGCACCTTGTTGTGATTGTTCCAGTGCTAACTTAAGTACTTGGTCGGCATTCAGCTGCGTTCACAATCTTTCTCCAACTTTCCTAAGGACTACTATTTCTAGCTATGGAATGTCCTTGTGAAGATTCCTCCGGTTCTAGAAGAATCATTGGACTTAACCTATCCTACCATCCTTATGTCACCACAATCTTCATCGTCGTGAATTAAATGAGGTTTGGGTAAGTATATGTCACCATGAAAATCCATTTTGATATAGCAAATCCATTTTGCTCCCCCTTAACATATGCCACGATATTCGAAAACATTTTGCATATGTCGGGATGAGCCAGCAGTCAAACCATTTGTGATAATATCCCATATTAAATCACATTTTCTCCCCCATATTAAAAATATTAACCCAATCGATGTTTTTAATATCAATTGATTTAATGAAGTTTTAACAAAGGTTTTGGAAAGAAAAATGCAAGTCCATTTCATCTTCATGATATCAAATGTATGAGATATGATATCGATTTGTAATATGATCACATATTCACCATATTAGAAAAGAATTGACAAGGTTGTACCTGATAGATGAGAACATCATATGATAAGATCAAATGGTTCTTGTCAGCATATGTTGGTCGCCTCGTCACGTCTGAAGTCATCTCTTGACAGCACAAGTACGATTGGTATTGTTGTCTTGACACCAACTTGTGAACTTGGCACGTTCGGCATCAAAGATTCATGAATGCTTGACAGTTGCTCCCCCTCAATTGTTGACCCGTGTTCTATCGAAAGAGCTGTAGTCGTCGGTTGAGTAGTTGCATCGTCGAGTATGTAGATACCAATTGTAGATAGCATGGTTATAGAGATGATAGCTTCATAAAAAACAAGACGTCTCTTGTTTTAACAAATAAATGCACTGAAACGTACATATATTTGTGTTAGACCAAGTTATAAAGTAAACTTGATCCTTTACAAGGTTTTAAAGTAAACCTTGCCCGAGAAAATTAATTCCCGTTGAGAGCCAAAGCTTTCATAAGAAATACTTGACTTTAATGTGAAAACCGGGTTGCAGTCTGAAATAACTACAAGCCATTTAGGCATGTTTTATGAAATATTTACAACTTTTGTACGAACTCTATTTATGGCGCCGTGTCGATATTAATCAACATTTCTAAGGCCGTAAATATTATCGTACCAAAAGACATGCCTTTGAAAAATAAAGTAAAAATATTTTTGGATTTTTCTAGATTTTTCAATTTTTATGGTTTTTATATGGTTTTATATTTTTGTATTTTGCTTTTGTGGATAAAAAAATATAAACAATATATACAGATGATCACCAAGGATACGGAGAATAGTTTTACCACCACTATTCTTTCGCTTCATCTGCTAGTTCCTTAAGAGTCTCAGGCGAGAAGGTTCTCATTCCTAGCTTGTCGGCCAAAAATTCAATTCGAGCGCGATCTAAAGCCTTCGTGAAAATATCCACCAATTGATACTTAGATCGGACAAAGTAAAGCTCTATTACTCCATTTTCCACTTGCTCCTTGATGAAGTGGTAGCGAATGTCAATATGCTTCGACCGGGAGAATTGAACATTGTTGCAGCATAAGGCAATTGCACTTTTGTTGTCGCAGTACATCGGAATCTTGTTGAAACCTAGACCATAGTCGGTTAATTGCGATCTCATCCAAAATATTTGAGCACAGCAACCGGACATAGCTATGTATTCTGCTTCCGTACTTGAAATTGCAGCGCTTTTCTGCCTTTTCGATGCCCAACTGATTAGTCGATCTCCTAATAGTTGCAAAGTTCCACTCGTGCTACGCCTTGTATCTTGACAACCCGCATGATCCGCATCTGCATATGCCATTAGTGCAATAGAAGAGTCCTTCGAATACCAAAGTCCCCGATTAATGGTTCCTTTAAGATATCGAAAGATCCTTTTAACAGTAGCTAAGTGTAACACAGTAGGCCTAGTTTGATACCTGGCACACATACATATAGCAAACTGAAGATCAGGTCGACTGGCTGTGATATACAGAAGAGTACCGATCATTCCACGATAAAGTGTCGGATCAACAGCAACTCCATGTGGATCTGCATCAAGCTTAGTTCGTTCCACCATCGGAGTATCCACGGGGTCGCAAGATTCCATCTTATACTTCTTAAGCGATTCAAGGGCATACTTGGATTGATTGATAAAGAAGCCTCTGGGACTCTGAGATATCTGAAGACCTAAGAAGAATGATACCTTGCCCATCATTGACATCTTAAACTTGGAAGACATGAGTGTCCCAAACTCATCCGATAAGGTTTGGGTCGAGGCTGCAAATATAATATCATCAACATATATTTGTACCATAATCATATCTTTACCTCGTTTCTGAGTGAACAGCGTGGGATCCACCTTGCCTTTAGCGAAGCCTTGCGTAATGAGGAATTGTGACAAAAGATCATACCATGCGCGAGGAGCTTGTTTCAACCCATAGAGAGCCTTCTTAAGCTTGTACACATGATTAGGATAATTAGGATTCACAAAACCATCCGGCTGTTGAACATAGACTTCTTCCTTGATTTCACCATTAAGAAATGCCGTCTTCACATCCATCTGATAGACGATCATATTCATATGGGCTGCATAAGCGAGGAATAGTCTAATAGCTTCCAAACGGGCAACAGGTGCAAAGGATTCCATAAAGTCAACGCCCAATAATTGCTTGTATCCACGAGCTACTAGTCGAGCTTTGTTTTTCAATATTCCGCCTAACTCATCGAGTTTCACCTTGTAAACCCATTTCAAAGTGAGTAACTGCACTTGATCCAGGCATGGGACAAGTTCCCATACTTCAAGACGTATAAACTCATTAAGTTCTTCTTGCATAGCTTCTATCCAACAGGATTGAGTAAAAGCTTCTTTCCATGTCTTAGGTTCAACTTCAGTGAGAAAAGCATCAAAGTGACAAAACATTGCACTTTCTTGTAACTGACTTCGTGTGGATACCGGACGATTAGGGTCACCAATAATAGAATCTATAGGATGGTCCTTTGTCCACTTGCTGTCATGTTCACGAATCCGTGGATTAGAGTAAATCGTAGAAGGAGCTTCCTCTGTGGTGGACGACCCGGCTTGATTAGGGTCGGGAATAGGTACACCAAAGAATGGAAGTTCACGCATTTGAGCGAATTCCAAATCGTGATCATCATCATCCTCTTCATCATCAATAGGCATGACGTGGGTAGTTGTTACATGTGTTGGTTGAGAATTACTTGTGGATGGTATATCTTGACCAATTATAGGTGCAGATGTATCTGATTGTGCTTCGGTTGCTGAAGCGACAACTTCGGTTACCGGAGCTATTACCTCAGGTTCTGGAGCAACAATAGTTGGAGGAGTAAAGAATTCATCAAAGAACGGTTGAAACAACGTATCCCATTCAGTCCTAGTAGGTGGTATAAATGATGAAGTAGGGTTGTTTGGGACAAGACCAGAACTAATATTACTGGGTCCCATTTCATGAAGTGCGGGTTCAGAGCTGCTTTGCTCAGAAGCCATTGCTGTCAGCTCATCAAAATCAACATTCATAGTTTCAAGGATTTTGCGAGAGTTACGGTTGTAGATTCGGAATGCCTTCTTTGCGGGTGTGTAACCAATGAAAATACCAATATCAGCCTTTGGTTGAAGATTTCCCAAATTGTCACTATTATTGTTTGGATAGCAAAGAGAACCAAATACATGAAGATATGATAAATCTGGTACTTTTCCATGGAGAAGCTCATAAGGTGTTTTACCATGGCGTTTACGAATTAGTGACCGGTTTTGGGTGTACACTGCTGTAGATACTGCTTCTGCCCATAAAAACAATGGAGCCTTTGCGTAAATTAACATCGTTCGAGCAGCTTCCATAAGTGTGCGATTTCGCCTTTCAACGACACCGTTTTGTTGTGGAGTGCGTGCAACGGATGTTTCATGAGATATGCCAACTTCTTCATAATAATCACGCAAAATTTGATTCACAAATTCGGTTCCATTATCTGTACGAATGCGTCGAACAGTAGTGTTGAGACGCACTTGAATCATCTTGAGAAATCTGATGATGAATTTGGGTGCCTCATTTTTTGCTTTAAGAAATTTCACCCATGTAAACCGAGAGTAATCATCGACGATGACGAGGATGTACTTTTTACCACTAAGACTTTCAACACGCATTGGCCCACAAAGATCCATATGCAACAGATAAAGTTTCTCTTGGTTTGTGTCTTCAGTCTTGGGTTTGTAAGACATCTTAGTGCTTTTCCTCATTGTACACGCGGAACACAAATGATCCTTGTGAAATGATAGTTTAGGAAGACCACGAACAAGTTCGTTTTTCGCCAAGTGATTAATAGCGTCAAAGTTAAGATGAGATAACCGTCGATGCCATAACCATGACTTAGTCTTCGATGCTTTGGAGAGAAGACATACGGGAGAAGCGGCCATCATGTCTTGTAGAGACAAAGTATACAAATTATTCCCACGAGTACCTTTCAATAAATCAACCCCTTCCAAATTACGAATGAAGCAGGTATGCTCTCGAAAAGCAACTTCTAGGTTTGCATCACAAAATTGTCCCACAGAAAATAAGTTGTGACCAAGACCTTCCACGTAATACACTCTTGAAATAATAACATTCCCAATATGATATTCACCATAACCCATTATCTTTGCAATATGATCATTACCAAATCGAACCGTACCAAGAAACTTGCTGACGAAATTTCTGAGCTGAGAGCGATCTCCGGTCATATGCTTGGAGCAACCAGAGTCCAAATACCAGAGAACAATTTGGACCACCTGTTTTCAATCACAACAGTAGACAATGCATTGGAAACTATTAGTTCCGGAGTGTTAGCAGATACAGATATGTTATTATCAGAATTGCTAACATTTTTGTTATCCTTAGATTTCCTGCGTTTTCTAATGTGATTTTTAGCATTTACAGGTTTTGCTGTTCCAATTTTCTAAGGTTTTGGAGTATTAGCGGGCACTACAGTGGGAGTAGACCTATTTAAAGGGCACTTTGTTCCTACAGTAGTGTCAGTGTTCCTAGTTAAAGGACACGCTTGTGTTTTGGTAGCCTTGGTACTCCTAGTTAAAGGGCACGCTTTCTTCGCTGTAGTGGGAGTGATCCTAGTCAAAGGGCACGCATTTCCTACTATAGTGAAAGTTCTACCAGTGGGGCGCCACATCCAGCCAACTTGGGTTAACACTTTCCCAGTCGGTTTCCATTCTAATCCATTTTTCCGGGCATACATCTCATTCACATGGTCAATAAGGCAAGAATCATGATGACTAGAAAACATACATTCATTGCAATTCCAACATTTCAAATTAGAATTCACAGTAGGCTTAGAACGCTGCACAACCGCAGAGCCTTTAGGTTTAGCTACATGATTCTTTTTATTCAAAACAGAAATAACATTCCTAGGATGGGCTTCTACTTTCTTCTTCACTTGACTACTAGATGGGGGCAAGATCCTATCATTCTTCTTGTTTCTTTTAAGCTTAGATCTTTGAGCCTTAGTAGTGGTGCTTACTCCTGTAGAAGGCAACACGGGAATATTAGAAGCTGGTTTTAATTCCGCCTTATCTTTAGTGACCAAAGTTTGAGATGGTTTAGTCCTAGGGCCCTTGTTAAGTGGTGTGACGGCTATAAGGGTTCTTTTGATTGCACTAGAGGACGATGCTGAGATAGTGGCTGCGTTATCCACAACATTCTTACCTTTTAGAGTACGAAGTGTTTCCTTTAACTCAGCCAATACCAGATTTTTATCACAAATTTGTTCCCTCAAATCAGATATTTCCACCGACTGTCGATTCAATTGTTCAATCAACGATTGATTCTGTGCAGTAGTATCAACACATGCGGGCTTTACTGAATCGAAGAGTCGTGTATTTTTCTGTTTTAAGTTATCAACTTTGGACAAAATCTTGGAAACTCGATTATCTAGATCAAGTTTAAGATTCTCAGCAGCCTCAAGTACGTTCACACAGTTAAGCTCCTTAGATTTCTCTATGTCTATCGGCAAAGATTGAGCAACCTTGTCACTTGGCTGACGCTGTTTTGATTGTAAATTCAATCGAAAATTCTTTTCAAAATTTGCATCATCGATATTAACACCTTCGAATGACATTTCAAAGATTTCTTGAATAAATTGTTGCTTGCATTCAAGCGAAATACAATGTGTTTGAATCTCATCAAAACGTTTTGAAAGCGAAGAATATGAATCTTGAAGCTTTAAAAATTCAGCGTCAGATTCGTGACAAGTACTATCTACCACATTATCCACAGATTCAACATTATGCACAATAGAATCATTATCAACACTTGTATTCACACAGACAGAAACTATATCATGAGACATCACTTGATTCAGAAGCAGATCATTATGGCGTGAAACCCGTTCTATTTCAAGTAAACTGTTTTCATAAGCATCTTCCATTTCATTGAAAACACGTCTAACTTCTTCTATTTCCAAAAACAAATCTTGATCAATATTACGAAGACAAGCTTTAACATTGTTTACAAACGGAACAATTTCATCTCGAAATGCAGCTCTAGTGTGCTCAAAGTTCCATTCACCTTCCGTTATGGCCGTGGCCGTCGTACGTTCCAAAATGACCTTGTCAAAATCGGCTAAGGTGTTGGTGAACCGTATTTAAGTTAACGGACGCCTTACTTACCGGTGGAATTAACTTCGTTAAATCCTTTTTGACGAGTGTAGGAGACGTACTAGGAAGGTTTTCATTTGACAAACTTTGGGGCACAAGAACTGTTAATTCTGCTAATTCCTTTTGTAAGCGAATGCGTGTCTTTTTCGAAAATTGATCTTTGTTATGTTGATCATAATCAATTGTATGGAATTTTGAAAGCATTTTAGAATGAGTTTCATCCCCAAGTGATTGTGTCTCCTCAGTACTACGAACAAAAGGTGCTTCTTTCGATTTGCCAATTATGGTCATATCATAAAGACCGGGAATATATTCCTGAGCTTGTTTTGCATAACCGGGATTAGGTGGTAAATCTTGAAGACGCTTAAGTTCGAATTCTTTAAATGATTTAGTTAAAAGATGAACCTTTTCTGTGGAAGCGTATTGTTTTAAAAGTTGTTGTTCTTTGAATTTAAGAAGTTTGGTAGCATTAATTTCCGATTCAACCTTTTTAGATTCGAGAATTTCGAAATCCATTTTAAGTTTCGGAAAATCATTGACAACCGACTCTTTTTCTTTTAATTCATTGGAAAGATTAGCTTTTAATGATTCTATTTCTTTCAAGTGTTCAATCTTTTCAAAACGAAATTGGTCAAATTCAGAACATGTTATTTTCTCTTCTTGAGGGACCATTTCAAAAGTTTTGATCTTTTCTTTATGCAACACAAGCTCAGCAGTTAAGGTGGAATTGGTATCTACGGATTGTCTGAGGGCCATATGCATTTGATCAATAATATGTTTAGGCACCATTACCAAATCATGTTGAGCATAAGATTCCATACCCGTCGTAGCATTTGGTTGAGGTTCACTCAAATGTGTAGAATTGGATACCACAGCATTTGAGTTACTAGTTCCCGAATGCTGTTCGAGGTTGTCATTTTTATGCCCAACTTGATGTTGGTTATCATCAATATTATTAGATGTGGTTGGTACCTCACTGATGACATCAGAACCGTAGTGAGAGAGATTAGCAACGAGAGCAGCTTGGGCAGAGTGAATGTCATCACAATCCGAATCGTATGCATCAAGATCATCCGCTTGATAAGCTGCATTAGAAGTAGAAACGACTGCAATGCCTTCAGTATCTGCTGCCCCTGGGTCTGCAAGAAATGCCAACTCCTCTGAATCCAAAATCTTCCCCTTAGACTGAGCATCAACCAAATACATCTTCTCACGAAACCATGCATCATCCCTCCTCCTTTTCGGCTGAGTGCATTCCCTAGCCATATGACCTTGTCCTCGGCAATTGTAGCAAGTCACAACCTTCTTAGGACCAATAGGACTCCCATTTCCACTAGCTTGAGAATTCACAGCTTGATTGTTCCCAGCCCTTGTAGGAGGTCCATATGAATTTTGCCTTCCCTGAATAGGTTGCACCATCACTTGACCATCTTGAACAGTGGCTTGTTGTCGAGGATTTGATGAAGTGCGGAGCTGATTGTTTGTTGGTGGAAATCCTCTAGTTGCAACAAGTTTTGACAAGTAGGCGGTGAGATGGTTTAGAACATCAGCTGGCGTATCATTTGGGGTAAAGACCGGTGCTTGGATTGGTGGAAGTTCATTCGAGTAGAAAGCTTGTGCTGGTTGTGCTTCTATTGGAAAATATCCTTGCTGAGGAGTATAGCCCAATGGAGAAGTGTTGGCTTGTGATGGTGATGTTTGATATGGTGGTTGCTGTTGAAAAGATTGTTGATGAACACTTTGTTGATATTCTTGTTGTGGCATCATTGGTGGTTGATAAGATGGTTGCTGTGGTTGCTGATAGATGTGTGGTGGTGGCTGCTGCAAGTATGATGGTTGTTGATAAGTATAAGCCATGTTTTGTTGAGAAGCATACATTGCAAGTGGATCATGAACTTGAGGTGTAGACAACCGAGCCTCGATCACATGGCATTCGTGTTGTTGAAGAAAAGCTTGAAGTTGATCCACATTGGTGTTATGCAAGTCCTTAGCCAATTTAACATCCGTCACGTATTTTTTCCATTCTGGAGGAAGAGTGTTCAAATACTTGGTGTTCAATTGAAAGGTAGGGATTGCCATGCCATAGATATTAAGCTCATTCAACAATAGGGTAAATCTCAGATAGTAATCATTGAGAGTCTCCCCTGGCACATAGACAAACTTATCAAAAGTATCATAAAGCTTACACTCTCGTTCTTGTTTAGTTAACGAGGTGCCTTGCATTAGAACACGAATTCTATCCCATAACTCTTTGGCAACTTTATGTTTGCTGACGAGTTTGTAAACATCTGGAGGAAGAGCTTGGAGAATGATGTTTGTAGCATACTTATCACATTTATCTTGAATCTTCATATCTCCAGTCAACTCACCCGTTGTGCGAGGACGAGTGGTCGTACCTTCCGTCACGGTACCATAATCTAATGGTCCATTGAGCACCGATGCCCAAATTAGATGTCCATTTTCCTTGTTCAACATATAAAGTTCCATTCGGGAAGCCCATTCCTCATACATAGTCTTCACCAACATTGGCGGACGATTATCCGTACCCGAGAGGATGGACTTATCCGTAAGAGATGTATACTCCATTTAAATAAGTTAAGATTTACAAAGTTGATCGAACAATGAAATAAGGTTAAGTGTTTTTGTGTTGAAGTCGAGAAACAATGTTAAAATCCCTTAAAATATGTTCTCGATAAACCAAAAATTCCAAGACAAAATTACACACGATTCGAAAATTTTTATGGAATAATTTTTGGATTGTCGGAATGTCTAGATCGGAATACCAGATCGGAATGTCAGATCGCAGAGTCCAGATCGCAAAGCAAGGCTGTCGAAATTTTTAGATCGCAAAGTCCAGATCGTAATGTAACTTGGTCGGAATGATGGAGGTATCAGAATGCCTAGATCGAAATGCAATGCTGTCGAAATGTTCAGATCGCAAAGCCCTATCGTAAAGATTCAGATCGCAATGAACTATCGGAATACTCAGATCGCAATATCCAGATCGCAAAGTAGCTGACAAAATTCGAGCAGAGTAACGACTTAAAATACTTCCTTATACCCGTCGGAATCCCAGATCGCAAAGTACGATCGGAATGTCCAGATCGGAATAAGTAAGAAAATCCAACGATCGCAATGTAGAACCAAACCCTTTCCGATGGTAAGGTTATTGTGATGGAAGCCCAATTACAATTTGTACTTTCCGATGGATGATTCTGCTAGAATTTCGGAATGAAGAACACGACCTTTTTTGCACTTTTGATCCAAGAAAACTGATGTTTCAATGAAAACCAAGATACCAAGGACACGTTTAAGCACAAATCCCTATGTTACACTACTTAATACTACGATCAAACCAAAAAATTTTGAAGATTTCGGCAAAAACCAACTTGTACTCTACGAATTGTTAAGAAGATAATACTCAACACAAAAACAAACCTGTATTTCATCCCAAGCTCTTGATACCATTTGTGGATTTGTAAATCTATGCTTATGTTTTTAGAGAGAGAAAGAGATAGAGAAATGGTGGATTTCACACTTTAGAGAGAGAAACTAAGAAAGAACTATGTGTAAATTATGAAAAACCAAACCCTCTCCATCAAAGGAGAGGGTTTATATACCCAAGCCTTGTAATGGGCTTGGGTTTACACGTATGGGCCGGCCTACACAAGTTGTAGGCTAGGCTTGGACTTGTTTGTTAATTAAAGAAAGTTAACTAAACTACGAGCTATTACATGGACTATCGTTGGAGTGACCGATCCTTCTTAATACGTAAAACGTATTTCCAACACTAGTCCTCGCAAATCCAAGCTCCGGACGAACACATAACTGGAGGAGCCTAGCCCTCGCAAGTCCAAACCTCCGATGGAGCCCAAACCTCCGATGGATCCCACAACCTCTGTGGAGCCCATCGGACGAGCTCACAACCTCTGGTGAAGCCCACCGAATGAGCCAACTCCTACCTACCGGAAGAGTTATACTAAA
This sequence comes from Glebionis coronaria, assembly GCA_025667525.1. Classification (NCBI taxonomy): domain Eukaryota; kingdom Viridiplantae; phylum Streptophyta; class Magnoliopsida; order Asterales; family Asteraceae; genus Glebionis; species Glebionis coronaria. Next base: position 501,003,157 of record CM046881.1, read on the forward strand.
CCCACCACCAGATGAAACTAATACCGAAGAAAACCCCCACCGAACAAAACATTAGTATCGGATGAAACCTACCACCGGGCTAGACCTCCAGACAAGACCTCTGGACGAGACCAGCCGGATGAGCCTAGGCGGATGAAACCTCTGGTTAAGACCTATGGATGAGATCTGGATGAGGAGATTAATGTGATCTTCGGAGAAGGCAAACCGAACGAAACCTCTGGGCGAGACCAGCTGGAGGAACCACCGGACGAGACTTCCGGTAAATAAAAAAAAAGAGGCGGCTAGGTTTTGTAATGTGAAAATTGTATGTGTAGAAAATGAGGTTGAAATGTTATACTTATAGGAGGTAAGAAAGTAGAATGGGCTTGGGGCCCCACAAAGGTAAATGAGCCGATGTAGACGTCTCACCAAATACAGGAAGAAGACGAAGCTCGTATTTTAAAAAAAAAAAGACAACAAATATGTAAAGGAAAACACATATATCCTCCTTTTTTAATTTTTTATTCACTAAAGCAAATGATGCTATAAAATGTCCTTGCTCGGCTCCGAGTGAACACCCCAAAGAGTGAGACGAACATATTTTTTACATTGAGTCTAGCACCAACTTAAAAAATAAATTGACACTAGACTTGGGGGACATGATGAGGTATAGTCTCACCCCCATGCTTAAGGTGAGACATTTACAATTAATTCCTAATGCTCCGCGAGTAAAGCCACCTCAAGCTAGAACAACTCACTGGAATACCTAAGGTGACGAAGGTCACCTCAGGTTCAGAGACAATGGCAAAAGATAAAGCTTTCACAAGGAGCAGAACGCTACACAAGACCAGGAGGGCTATACCAAAAGCCAGACACAGGGCTAGACCAAAAACCAGACATAGGGCTAGACCAAAGCCCAGACACAGGGCTAGACCAAAGGCCAAACACAAGGCTAGGCTAAGGCCCAGACATAAGGCCAAACATATACACATGGAGCAACACTTGGAGAGTAGATGATAGTCTCCATCGGAGGAAGGGAGATAACACCTGACATATATATGTACGATGTTGTACGAGTGGTACAGACGCGTGGACCACGACTAGTACTAGAGGAGAATGAGGAAAATCTTGACTCAGAAATACAAGCCTGGTACTCATCAGCTATTCAGATGCTGCTCCTACAAGACAACTTTGTCTCCACAATTGGTGTGTCTTGGAGTCACCTCCAAGTAGTATATAAAGACATGCTCCTCCATAAACAAGGGATAAGTCTACACACACTTCACTATTTACTCTCTTTCTCTATAACATTCACTTGCTAGAATCATATACTTACTCTCTCTCTCTCTCTATAATATTCACTTGCTAAAATCATATACTTACTCTCATACCGGAGTTGGTCTTGGATTCGTACCCCGAGGCGAGTTAACGGTGTTCTTTCTTATTTCAGCCTAAGGGGCGAAGGGCTCGACCAGGATACCCTGAAGGAGCAAGCTAGGACTTCACACGAAGGAGTAGCCATAGAATACCCGAAGGCTCAGGGCTGAAGAAGCTTCTCCAAAAATTTGCCTCAACATATAGCAATTTGGAAACATACATGTATTCATGCAACAATATTCTTGCAATCAAAGTATCTTATGAATAATAAGTTTGAACCACCCTATGTACCGACATGAGTGAACAGACAATAATTTATAATGCAAAGTAGAAATTCATGTAATCACCTTCAAAAATAGATTCTTAAGTTGTATATCTTCAGGACACTTTGAATGAACATGATCCCATGATAAGTCTATAAGGTAATCACTTCCCTTATCAAACTAACCTATTTGAGCTTCGACCTTCACACGCTCCCAACCCTGTAATGAAAAAAGAGTTTGAAGATATAGAAGGTCAAACCATAAAAATAAAGACCTAAAAAGTCAAATATGAACACTTATTTTTAGACGAAAAAAGTATTCTCTTTCACCAAGACTAAAATTACATAATTAAATAACTATTCCTTTGAATTAACAAAGTGACTTTTTATATTCTTAATAGTCAATACCCTTGCTAAAATTTCCCTTTCTGTGACACCTGCGGCAGAAGGAAAAAATACAAGAGACACAAAATTAATCTTCTATCATTGAAAATCAACAAACCCTTTTCAATCGGTAACATGCTACTTTCGTTAATTCACTAATCGAAACAACAACTATCTTGTTATCGTTGAATCTTGCAAAATACCCTCCCACTCCTTCTGGAAAAAGAACAACAAATAACCCTTCTTGACCAGTCCTAGATAACAAGTAAAACCCTTTTAACCCGCGCTCTTGATATCACTTGTAGGGATTAAAAACTACAACCTTATTACTAGAGCGAAACAAATCTGATCACAAAGAAAAGCACACCATAAGATATATGAATCAATAGAAAAATAAAGAAAGAACGATGCGCAAGGTATTATGCCTAACCGAACGTTTGATTATTAAAAGAAACGATGAGTACAATACCCCTCCCCCTTCATCTTTTTTTATTGGAATGGGAGGGACGTAGTTGACTCCTTCAAGGAGTGTAAGTCCTTTATAATAACAAGAAAACAAACGGATTGGGCTTGGGACAACTTTAGTCGACTTATACTTGGCTAATAAGTAAACTCGACACTTAACCTCCTAAACTTCGAATTAAGCTAAACAAATACTAAATTTATAACAAATTTCATAAAATTTAGCAAGAATGCATCCTGACGAGTGAATAATGTGCAATGAGGCCACACACGTAGGTTATCCTATCCTTGTCACTAGGATCAATGAAAGTATGTAACTATATTACTTTCAGAGTTGAGATCAATGTAAACCGTTAATTAGCATACCACAATCAACTAATTATATTCACTTAGTTTTTTAAAAACCAATTTTCACCTCTTTTTAAAAATTAAATATCTCAAAAACGGTCAATCCGTCAAGCGACAAAAAATACACTAGTGGAATGATAATTAAATAATCTTTCTATTGAGGGGCATATGTATATACTTTTGTCGAACTTTTTTCTCGATTTTTTTCTTAAATGACGTCTGAGAAAATCATATATGATTCGTATCAGGAATTATATATGATTTTATAAAATCATATATGATTCGTATCATGAATCATAGATGATTTTCTGAAATCATATACCAATAAATGATTCGTGATACGAATCATATATGATTTCCTTAGACGTGGTTGAAAAAAAAAGGTTCATCGAAAGTGATACTAATAATCTATGCTTATCTTAGTCTGCCAAGCGGCAGGTTACATTGTCTCGGTCTAGTACTGAGGCAGAATATCGTGGTGTTGCAAATGTTATTGTCGAGATTGCTTAGATTCGATATTTATTACTTGACTTGCATGCTCCGTTTCCTACTACTACCCTTGTTTACCGTGATAATGTTCAGGCCGTGTATTTGTCTACTAATCATGTTCAGCATTAGCGCACTAAACACATTGAGATTGATATCCATTTTGTCCAAGATTATGTTGCTTCTGCCTAGGTTTTGGTGCTTCATGTTCCATCTCACTTTTAATATGCGGATCTTTTTTTTGAACAGCAACTTTTTATTAAACTAGCAAGATGCTAGACGAAATTACATCGAGATCAAATGTGGGTTTTTAAGCCACTCGTCCCAAGAAAACGCCTTATTACATCTATTTTTACACCAAAAAAAAAAGAAAGCGACACGATATCGTCAAAGATCACCGATGTGTTAGGAGAAGACGAACTAAAAACTATACGATTCCTCACTCCCCAAATAAACCACCAGGAAACCAAAAACACTCCTTCCAAAATACCTTTGAGAACAGAAGGAAGCCGAATAGCCTCAAACCACGATGACCAATCAGAGAACAGAACCCACGACTGATAATCTCACTCCCACCACCTGCACACCCTTCGAAGAACAGCCTGAGCTAACGAGCAACGTAACAAAAGGTGATGAATATCCTCCTCACAAGAATGACACACCGGGCAGGAAAGAGAATCCAGCAAAACGCCACGAGAAATCAAATTAACTCTCGTAGGCAAACAATCACGCATAGCTCTCCAAGCGAAAACGTTAATCTTATGGGGAACAAACCGAACCCAAGTCGTAGGCTTCGGATGCGAAGGAAGAACTAACTCGTTAATTCTATTTCTCACGTCTTTAACTCTAAAAACGCCATCACTTGACATCGTAAACACCCAACGGTCACTAGATGAAGAGCAAGCAACCGAATCCAACACCAAAGACAGCTCACGGAACTGTGTCTCCTTGATACCTCCTCTAACAGGTCTACGCAACGAAGCAGCTAACGAACCCCCCAGCACCTCGGCCACTGTTATATTATGATTCAACGCAAGAGCAAATACACGAGGATACGTAACACGAAAAAACCTATCACCTTTCCAAATATCAACCCAAAACCGCGTAGAAGTACCATCGCCAATACGCTTAGAGCAAAAAGAAATGAGTTCCAAACCTTTTTGCTTAAGCACAACGACTTCTTTAAGGATAGAACTCCAAGTCGATGACTGAACATGCGAATGGTTATCTATAAAAGAACCATACAAAGCTTGAATAACTCAATACCAAAGGGAACCATCTTGAGACACATACCTCCAAACCCATTTAAAAACGAGAGCACGATTAATGGCAAGAAAACTCGACACCCCTAACCCTTCATTCTTCTTAGAAGCCAACACTTTGTCCCAAGCTATCCAAGATATTTTTTTTTTCACATAAATCCGCCCCTTTAAAAAAATTACTACGCATAGCCTCCATCTTCCTTAACACTCCTTTAGGGGCCTTAAAAATAGACATTGTGTATAATGGAGAGGCACCAAGGACCGACTTAATCAGAGTAAGTCTCCCACCAATTGACAACGTTTTCGCCTTCCAATTGGAAAGACGAGACCTCAACTTTAGAACCACATCATCCCAAGCACATATACGCGACATATTCACTCCCACTCTAACTCCAAGGTATCTAAAATTAGTTTCCATAACAGAACAGCCCATGGAAGCAGCCACCGACTCAACACTATTCCTTGGAACCCCCACCCCTAATAACTGGCTCTTATGAAGATTAATTTTAAGGCCCGACGCAAGAAAAAAACAGTTGAGAATATTAGTAATACCCTTAACATTCAAATCCGACCACTCTCCAATAAACAGCGCATCATCCGCATAAAACAAATGAGAGATAGAAAGAGAATTTTGAAGCCGAATACCTTCAAACATCCCCTTACTTATAGCATTATTAACAGTGAGGTGAAGCGATTCCATCACAAGAATAAAAAGATACGGTGAGAGAGGATCACCTTGTTTGAGACCACGAAAAAACTGAAACTCTTCAGACGGACTTCCATTCACCAAAACAGAAGCCTTAGCGTAACAGAATGTTCCACGAATCCATTTGCACCATGTTTCCCCGAATCCAAACGCCTCTAGCACATCAATTAGATACTCCCATCGTACTGAATCATAGGCCTTAGCAAAATCAACCTTAAAAAACATAGCCTGTTTTTTCTTCTTTTTACACCAATGAAGAATTTCGTTAATAATAAACGGGCCATCCAAAATCTGCCTACCTGCAACAAAAGCTGATTGAGTATCGGACACGATGCCCGAAATCACACATGCTAACCGATTTGCCATGATCTTCGTCACAACTTTATATACACTCCCAATTAGGCTGATAGGACGAAAGTCGTTAACGAATTTAGCATCGGCTACCTTCGGGATCAAAACGATAAAAGAAGAATTACAACCCTTCGAAAACTTCCCATACAGAAAAAAATGTTCTACCGCTTGACACAAATCGGGCCCAACAACCTCCCAGAACCTCTTATAAAATTCAAAAGTAAATCCGTCCGGTCCCAGAGACTTATTCTCCCCACATCCCCATACAGCCCGACGAATCTCTTCACGGGAAACGCCTCTCTCGAGGTCCGACATCTGATCTGGAGAAAGCCTCTTTGGAAACACAAAATTAATTTTAGGCCGAGACGACTCAGGTTCTCTAAACCGAGCCTCATAATGAAACAAGAAAACCTGCTTTACTAACCTTGGATCAGTAATCCACTCCCCATCAACAAACACACCTCGAATAGCTAACTGAGATCTCTTTTTATTAATTATCCCATGAAAGTATTTAGAGTTCTCATCCCCTTCAATCGCCCAACGAACTTTAGATTTCTGGGTCAAGTCTTTAGCCTCCACCTCTTTAATTTCGTTAAGTTTATTGATCGTATCATGGCGTTTCAACAAAAGCTCATCAGAAACCCCTTTCTGTTCCAGCTCCTTATCAATATCCCTAATCCCATCGATACAATCTTGTTTAGACTGCAACTTCAACAAATATTGATCTTTAATCCATGCCCGAATGACTAATTTAAGATCTTTGAGCTTTTTCAAAAAACGAATCATGCCATTCCTATCTGAGTGAGAAAAAAGCAAGCCACGTTCTTTCCACCAACTCATCAAATCCCACATAGCTAAACCAAGAGTGATAAAAACGGAACGGACTAGGCCCAAAATCCAAATTACGCTCCCGAAGAAGAATTGGTCGGTGATCCGATAAGTGACGATCAAGACACACCGACGTAAGAGAAGGAAAATAAGAAAAAATACCTTCTGAAACTAAAAATCTGTCCAATTTGCTCATTTTGGTAGCCGAAGGATGAGACCACGTAAACGAATACCCTTCCATTTTAACATCAATCAACCCCGATGATACAATGAACTGATCAAAAACTCTAGCACTGAAATAATTAAACGAAGAACCACGTTTCTCATCTCGATTGCGAACATCGTTAAAATCTCCCATGACAATAGCCTCCCCATTCCAACGAGATAATAGACTAGATAAATAGTCCCACAAAATTCTTCGCTGTCAAGGCTGTTGTGGCGCATAAACCACAACCATAAGGACCTTAACATTATTCGGAACCCATGTACCATAAATCGCCACGAAATTATCCGAAACTGTAACATGATCTTTCTTAAAAACCATCGCCTCCCAAATACACAGAATACCCCCCGAGTTCCCTAAAGAATCACTGCAAACAAAAGCAAAATTTGAATTACCCCACACAAATTTCGAATCCATATCAGAAACCCTATCCATCTTAGTCTCTTGAATGGCAATGAAACTAAGCTAATTTTTAAACGCTAACTCTTTAATCCACTCCTTTTTAGTCTTGTTTCCAAGACCTTGGACATTAACTGAAATAATATTCATCTAATACCCGCTTCAGCTCCTTGCTTAGTAATGAAAGCCTCAATATCTTTCTCGCATCCCTCCATCGAAAACCCCATTGCCTGACCCACTCGAATAACTTCCTCTAAGACATTCAAAACAGAACCTCCATTAACGACCCTAGGACCAATAGAATCGGCTGTAGCCTCATCAGAAACAACGTGTGAATTACCCATAACTTTACTACTAATACGAGGCGAAACCTCCTCCCCCGATTTAACACCATTCTGTGAAACTCCATTATCCAAGCCATTAGGTGCGACAGAACCATCAGGAGTAAAACCTGGTGGGTTTGGTAAAGATGGACTCTCCTGTTGTACCACTTCCTCAACCACCTTCTTATTAAGAAGTTCATAGACCCCAAACGGATCGTCCGAAACTTGTTCATCCCTGTTATTACCACCATCATTAGATGACTCAATCGTATCATTAAAATAAGTTTCAGCAACACCCTCCACATCACTATCAATAAGATTATCATCCTCTTCTTCATTATCATTGCCCTGCCCGTCTTTGTTATTGTCGCCTTTAATCGAATCATCTTCCCTCTCCTTACAATATAAAAAATCAGGATTCCATGTAAAAAGCTCTTTGGCTCTAACCAAGAACACCTTACCTCTAACGATTATCTTGATCGTCTCAAGAATTGAAGTAGGCGATTTAGTACTAACGCACACACGCTTACGACCAAATGAGGAATCATTCACGTCCTCAGTATTCAAGACCTCCCCCCATAGACTACCAATTCTTGAAAACGTACCACGAGACCAAGCGTGTAATGATACTCCCTCAATATCTACCCATACTATTCTTTCATCACTTGCAAAATCCTGCACAACATCTTGAAGAATAGAAAACCAAGACTTAACCCCCATATGTGTCATCATCTTCTCCCTAGTATTGGTATTGTCAAACTCACAAATCACCCATAAGCCTCCAAGGTAAGAAAACTTAACATCACCAAAACCCTCATCTAACAGAATAGTAGGTAAATTACATATAGATATAAAATTTTTAACTTTACCCATAACACATCTCGAAAAATCCCTCTCATTCACGCAATTATCCTCCAAAACCAAAGCAGGAGGCGATGAATTCAACGACGCCGGTTTCGTTTGTATATTAACTCCTTTAACAGCAGACACATAGGCATCCCCAAAACCCTTAGACTTATGAATACCCGAAGAACTATTGCCAGCCACCTTATCCGAACCATTAAGAGGAGGAAAGTAAGATTTGGAAGCAAGATGTTTATGTGGCCTATCAAATCGAACCTTATTAGCATATAAATGATGTCGGCCAATCCAAATCGTACAGAGATTCTTCACCAGACGCTCTAAATTAAACACCTTGATAAATCTAACAAAAGCAAATCTCTTACCTGCCTTAAATTTTTTAAAGGGAATAAACACATCTACCACCGTCCCGTAAACACTACATTCCTTCCATAAGCCCCGTGAATCAATACTCTCCGGGAAATTAGTAACATAAACTGATTGAGAAACCTTCTGAGTGAAATCTTCATTCGAAAAAACCATTTGGATTGAAGGGAGCCTCAACAAAACGAGACAACAGAGATGTTCACAGATGAATAACAGGATTAATATCGAATTAAAAAACAATAAGAAAACACACTAGCAACGGAAGAACCAACAGATCCAAAATCGACCCCTATAGTTTCGAATTACCAGATAATAAAGAAGCTCGTTCTGGATCTCAACAATTGATTCCCAGACGACAGGTCCTTTAGACTCACGAATTACGAAAGGTAGTAGATCAATTAAGGAGAAAAATTTTGGTGAGCCGCCGCCGCCATTTTTAGGATCTATTTACCAGGGGTCTTTCAAAGGCTTTGTTTTTTAAGTTTCGTTCTAGTTTAAACGTTGGAAGACTTCCCATTCTAACTGCGAGAGGAGTATTAGCTGTATAGTCTACTCAAGGCCAAGGCCTTTGTGTCTCGTGTATCTATAGGCCCAAGTGTGAAACGGAAACCTGATTCTATTTATATTAAGACATTATGGTTCAATTAGATTATGGGAATAACCTAATTGAAATATGCATTGCTGATCACTGATTATAATATCGAAGAGAGAGACAAGAAATTGGTGTCTTAAAACAAGCACGTTGTTGACCAGAATTTGAAGAGAAAAATATACTTGGAATTGACTGTTTGACAAGTACGCTTCCGATTATGCGGACTACTCAGCAAAACCAACGATCCACGATCCAAACTAATACCACACATCCACGATCCTAACTTATTAGGCTATGGTGAGTTACCACAAGGAACTGAAAGTTACGTACGGTGCTAGCTTGAACCAGAGACCGGCCTCATCTCATAATATCAAACTTTTAGTGCTACAAAACCACCTTTTTGTTTATTAACATTCATATGTTATATGAGACAAAAGATACGTTATACTATATTAGAAAGGTATCCGCGCAATACGGCGGCGAGTACCTAATAACGAATTTTGAGGCTAACAAATATTAGTCTCTTACTCATTGTAAAGTTCAAAAAAATCGAATTAAAAAAACCCATTAAAATTGAAAAAGACTAAAATTAAATAAAAATATATCAAAATGGATATCGAATTACAAAACACAAAATTTTAAAAATTATAGTGAAATTAGATTATAAAAATAATAAATAAATAAAAAGATTTTTCAATTTAAAAGAAAAAATGTTGTTAAAAAAAGTTGTTACAAAAGTTTGTTACAAAAAGTTGTTAGAAAATGTTATAGTATATAATGTTGATGAAAATATCAACAACTTGCTTTATTTAGTAGGTAAAAAAGTTTGAATTTTCAGACTATTTAAAAAAAGTCCCAAATAATTTATATATTAGTATAGATAATTAGCTAGTGGATGATATGATTTATATTAATGACGAGGAAACATATTTGGATCGACTGCAAAGAAAGTTTTTGTAAACGTCGTCACTAACGTTCTGTTTTCCATCGCCGTATACGAGATTAACAAAAAAAAGTTTTACTTGTAAATTAAAATTAAATACTTTTTAAATTAGAATCTTATGGCTCATACATGTTTAGTGTTATATGTGTTCAGTGTTTCTAACTTTCTATACGAAACTGTTAAAAATGTTTTTTTTTCAATGAAAGCTCTGTACGATGACGCCTATCTCGCATCTTCCGAGATTTCTCTGAGTGACATGTTATATCACCTAGTGCTAAAATTATTCTAGGTAAGTGCTCATTTGTTGTAATTATTTTAAGTGATCGTGCTAGACCTAAGTACGCATATTGCAACAATTTACCAAAACTAGAAAAGTCAATCAATTTAGTGGTATATATAGCCATAATGTGCCATTTTAAGCAAGTAAGAGAAATGCTTCTTTAACCAAAATTGTTTTGTTGCCACCTCATCCTTCCTCTTATTTTATTTTAAAGAATTCTATTGGCATAGGCGTATTGCCGGCGGGAAATGCTCCTCCATCTGATTGATAAATTATATTCCATCCATTAAAAACATATAATTTAATAAAACCATCATCACTTTTTTAGTTTTTTATTTCTTACTTTTTTTATATTGACAATTTTACTTTTAACCAATTAATCTATAATTCTTTTATTATTTGTAATAATACCTGAAGTGAGAGTGATATAGTAAATATAATACGCAATCCTTATCTATTTTTAGAAATAAACTATTAATTTGGGACGCCAAAAAATAGTAGCATGAACTATAATTTTGAGACACAGGTGGTATTTTTTTACCAACCTTTGCTTAGTCATTTTTTTTATTTTTTATTTTCTTTTATTATTTCTGACGACGAGTTAATATATTTACTAAGTTAGTTATTCGAATAGAAGTTACTATTTGTCAGTCTCGAATGATAATTAGTGATTCGATTCCACAACACATACCCAAAAAGTAATCCCTGTCAGACTTGAATCGACGCACCGACGGGACAGGACCCACAGATTCCCTCTTGAATAGTAAACCTTCACGGAGAGCCTAAAACCTCTCACATCTAATAACAACTTCTCCAAACGTATTTTTGATAGCCATTTGTGTTAAAAACGGTAGGTTACGTTTGCTAACACAGTTGGTTACCTTTGCATAGTCATTGATAAAAGATCAATGATGATTGCGGCTTTTCTTGCAGAGTTGTTTGCTACAAGGGTCTCCTTAACAAGCACTTTAAAAGACAATTAGCTACCAAGCTCATGATACACGTGTAGTTCGTCGATCGTATGTATAGCTAGTGTAGCAACTTAACAATTTAGCTATGTAATTTATGCTACATATAATAGAGATGAGAATCTCTTTCTTCATTAATTAAAAAAAATTAAATAGTACAATTTTTTTAACATATTGTACAACTTTTAATGCAAAAAATAATACACATCAAAATTTAAGTAATACAACTTTAAAGCACATTATGTAACTTTTAATGCAACATTTCATCACAATTAGATGTCATTTAAGTAATGACAATACAAGTTAGAAAGCTAGGTTTACAACCTTTTAATGCACAAAAATTCATTAAAACACATAATTAATAAGGATAATTTTACATATACCTAATAAAACTTCATAAATTACATATTCCTCAAAATACAAGTTTTTAATGCATGATGTACAATGTAACTAAAGCATGTTTTGGGGATATATGTAATTTCTGATGTTTTGATGGGGATATATGTAAATGCCCCTAATTAATATTACTTTTAAAATATCCTATTACTCAAAAGTACAACAATATATTCACGTTATACAATATAAAAAATGTGCAACTAACTGAAACACAATTTTTATAACATGGTTTCTCTAATTTAACCTAATTTTTACAACCGAAATTCCAGCCACCAAAATTCAGGATTCTCTAATCCAAAAAATAAATACAAACTTATTTTTTGTGATTCTTGTTGCTTGTGTTCGAATCGAACTACAAACATAGTAAGCACCCTTTTACTTCTCATCTCTGAACACAAAAATAAAGAAAAACAAAAACTTTTTGAATTTTGTTTGCGAGTCGTGAACCATGTAGATGGTTTAGAGTTTTGTTTTTTCCAAGATCAGTGAAGGGTTTTTTGGATTTTAAGAACCTTTAAATACCTCGTTGTTGCTTGAGTTTCTTGAATATTTCTTGTTGGCTTGTTTCTTGACTTGGCCGATGATGCAAAAGCTATGACCATGAGAAAACAGTTTATAACTTAGGAAGAAATAAACCTTTTGGTGATAGCTATGAAATGGTGTTTGAATTTATATGATGGTTGCGGTTACATATTTTTAGTGCAATATATGTAAGGCATTATGTCGGGATGTATACTTCCTGGATTTTATCTCTTTTTATTATGTATCAATATTGAAGGATTGTAGGTGATTGGTTTTAAAAGGGGTTATGATAGACTCAACTAAATGTTAGGTGTTACAAGTTCAAAGGTATAAATATAGCTCTTACATGTAATGACTTTTTGAATATTTCTATAATAAATATTGATATGCATTACAAACAGAATTCGAAATGCATGGGTTGTATTTTATTTATTAATAAGGAAATGTTTGAAACCCTTAGTAGAGATAAACTTTCTAATAAAAAAATGTTTTAGTGACTAAATTTTTTTAAGACTTATAAAATAGAATGGTCTGAATGCTTTATAAACTAGTAGAGATAAAGATTTTAAGTGGAATGATTAATTATATTAGTTATGTTTATAATATGCATATATGCTTTTCTGGGTTGTAAAATGTGTAAATATGTTAGTATATTCATGTAATTGAGCATTTTAATTAGAATTGTTAATTATATTGATTATGTTTGTAATATTTATATATGTTTTCATAGTGGTAAAATGTGTAAATATATTTGTATATTTATATATGTTTTTTATAGTTGTAAAATGTGTATTGATTATATTAATTATGTATTTAATATGCATATAGGCTTTTCATTGTTATAAAATGTGTAATAATAATTGTACATTTAGAAAATATGGTATATTAATTATATTAATTAAGAGTTTTAATTGCGTTTATATTGTATACTTGTGCAAGTTGTACATATGCATTAGTATCTTGTACTTATTTAAATCTGATTTTTTTGGATGCATTAATATCTTGTATATTATGTTTGGATGATTGTACATCTTAAAAATTAAATATTTAATAAGGAGAGAAGGACAAATCCATACTCCTTATAAAACAAATTGGTATCCCTCTCTTCAATAAATATAAAAACTTTAAGTAATCAAACAAATAAAGCATAATGTACAACTTATTAATGCAAGTAACAAACTAAGAATTAAGTAATACAACATATTAATGCCTATGTACAACCACAACAAGGATAAGAACTTTTACAACACATTACATTTAAAACTATCATTAAAATGTAAGTAATATTATAATTAAAAAGACTCATTAATGCAATTTATAAATAAAACAACATATTGTACAAATGTCACTACATCTTATTTTTTAAAACCAATTAATAACAATTAATATATAATTAATACACCTCATTAATTATATATACAATTTTATATTAATCTTACAGAACAGTTGAAAACATTTATATTTACAATTTTGAATATCAATCAAGATTAAATGGTTCAACCGAGAACCGAAGCCACCATCGATTCGGCTAGACAATTAGATAAAGCTACATTATCCTTTAATTTCCCTTTTTGAGATGTTGTTATTAAAAAACATAAAATTAAAATATTGTTGACCGAAATTATGTTACAGGGTACCCGCAGCCGCATCGCGCGGGTACCCTGCTAGTTATCGAAAACACACCTTGTATAGGTATGTTAAGTACGAGGTCTTGGATATTTTTCTTTTCAATTCTTTTTGAAAGGTGAAAGAAGATTGGGTTGTAAAAACTAGCGAGGAGACATAAAGCCAATTTCAGCACAAGTTGCCACACGAATTCGATTGGTTCCCTAACAATAACAACAACTATCGTAATAACAACAATCCTAACAGAACTGAAGGCAAAAGACTGCTAGGGCCAGGTATATGTTGTCACCCCAATGAAGAAAGGTTGTTATGATGGACCACATCCCTAATGTAGAAGTTCTACTTTACATCACTCATGGCCTTGCACTGTCCAATGCAGTATTAGTAACAAGGTAAGCCATAAACCAAAGACTGCAAAAATAACGGGCTGGCTACTCGAAATAATCAAATACCAGTGGCGGTAACTTGTTATAACTATGGTGAGAAAGGTCATTAAAAGAACGATCGCCAGAAGAAGAATAATAGTGTAAGAGCTTATGTGCTAAGGAATAGGAATTTTCAACAAGATCCGAATGTAGTTACGGGTATGTTTCTCCTAAACCAACATTTAGCTAGAGTAATATTTGATTCGGGAGCCGATAAAAGTTTCGTATCTATATCTTTAACTTATATATTAAATATTTCATCCGTTAAGATAAAGACTACTTATGAAATAGAAATGGCCGGCGGAAACCTAATAAGCAAAAATACTTTACATTAGGGTTGTACACTAACCTTATTAACCAACCTTTCGAAATCAACCTTATGCTCATTCAACTCGGTAGCTTTGACGTTATCGTTGGTATGGATTGGTTATCTAATTAGTATCATGCTAAAATTCTCTGTGACGAAAAATTCGTTCACATTGCATCGTCGGTGAAACTTTAATTATTCATGGTGATCGAAGTAAAACCAGACTAAATCTCATATCCTGCATACAAACTAAAAGATATCTATCTCGAGGTTGTCAAGCCTTTATAGCCCAAGTAATGGAGAAGAAATCTGATGAGATGCAGCTAGACGATATCCTAGTAATCATACAATTTCCAGAAGTTTTCCTGAAGATCTACCTAGTCATTCTCTTGTTCGTCAAGTTGAATTTCAAATCGAATTGATTTCAGGAGCCGCACATGTAGCTAAATCTCCTTATCGATTAGCGCCTTTAAAGATGCAAGAACTATCTGATCAACTACAAGAGTTAGATGATCAAGGTTTTATCCGATCGAGTACTTTTCCCTGGGGAGCTCTTGTCTTATTTCCTAAAAAGAAAGACGGATATTTTAGAAAGGTGTATTAATTACTATGAGTTGAACAAACTTGCCATAAAGAGTCGTTATTTATTACCCATAATCAAAGACTTATTCGACCAACTTCAAGGTTCGAGCGTCTAACCAAAAATTGATTTACGATCAGGCTATCATCATCTGAGAGTTTGGGAAGAAGATATTCCTAATACTCCTTTCAGAACTCAATATTGACATTATATATTTCAAGTAGTGTCATTTGGTTTAACAAATGCACCTGCTGTATTCGTGGATCTCATATACCGTCTGTGTAAACCATACAAATTTGTGATAGTATTCATCGATGATATTCTTATCTATTCTCTTAAAAAGGAAGAGCACGCAAATCATCTATGAATTATCCTTGAATTACTCAATATGGAGGAAATGTATGCCAAATTCTTTACATGTGAATTTTGGATCAATGTCGTACCATTTCTCGGCCATGTAATTGATAGTCAAGGAATTCATGTTGATCCCGCGAAAATCAAAGTAGTTAAGAACTGGTTAATTTCTACTACACCTACAGAAGTTCGCCAATTCTTAGGACTTGTTGGTTATTATCGTAGATTCATTAAAGGTTTCCCAAAACTTTATAAATCTTTGATACAATTAACTCGAAGTAACAAGAAGTATATTTGGGGAAAAGATCAAAAATTAGCTTTCCAACTTTTGAAGAAAAAACTATGTGAAGCTCGAATCATACCATTACAAGAAGGTAACGATGATTTTGTCATTTACTGTGATGCATCTCATCATGGTCTAGGAGCTGTATTAATGCAAAGAAACAAAGCTATTGCTTATGCATCTCGACAACTCAAACCTCACGAAAAAAACTATCCACTCATGATCTGGAATTAGGAGCTGTGATACTTGCTCTTAAAATATTTGGAGACACTATCTCTATGATACCAAGTGCATAATGTACACTGATCATAAGAGTCTTCAACATGTGCTTATTAAAAAAGAATTAAACATGAGGCGACGACGTTAGTTATAATTACTTGTTGATTACGATTGTGAAATTCGTTATCATCTAGGAAAAGCAAATGCTGTATCGTATGCCTTAAATCGAAAAATACGAACCAAACTTGTTCGAGTTAGAGAACTAACGATAAATCTTAATCCAAAACTACCATATCAAATTCTCGAATCCTAAATAAGCCGAAAACTTAAGAGGAATGGACAAAGTTTTTGAAATACGTCTTGATGAAATTCGTTGTATTATGAATCGAAGTTGGGTACCACTTTTCGGTAAGTTACGAGACTTGATCATGCACGAATCCCATAAATTTAAGTATTTCATTCATCCAGGTTTAGATAAGATGTATCAGGATCTAAAGAAACTCTATTGGTGGCCTAATATCTAGGCAATCATAGTTGAATACGTTGGTAAGTGTTTAACGTGTGATAGAGTTAAAACAGAGTATCAGAAGCCATCCGGTTTACTGATACAACCTGAACTTCCTACCTGGAAATGGGAATAAATAACGATGTATTTCGTTACAAACTACCAAAACCTCAAGTGGACTTGACACCATTTGGGTCATTGGCGATTGTCATACTAAGTTTGCGCATTTTATTCCTATCAACGAAACAGATAGCATGGAAACTCTGACGAGGTTGTACATAGAAAGAAATAACCTCTCGACATGGATTACCAATATCTATCATCTCAGATCGTGACAACCGTTTCACATTTATATTTTGGAAGACAATGCACAACGCCTTAGGTACTTAACTAGACACGAGTACGACATATCATCCCCAAACTGATGAAAATAGTGAAAAAAACCATCCAAAAACTAGAATACATGCTCCGAGCTTGTGTTTATAGGTTTTGGAAAATGATGGGAGAGACATTTAAAGTTAGTAGAATGTTCGTACAATAATATTAAAGTAGCACCGTTCGAGGCATTATATGGTCTAAATGTCGGTTGCCTGTTTGATGGGCCGAAGTTAGAAATGTTCAGCTTACAAGACCCGAGATAGTCCATGAAACTACTGAAAAGATCGTTCAAATCCGACAAAGATTACAAGTTGCACGAGATGGACAAAGAAGCTATGTCAATATAAGACAAAGACTGTTAGAATTCCAAATTGGAGATCGCGTCATGTTAAAAGTATCACCTCGAAAAGGTGTTATTCGATTCAGAAAACAAGGAAAACTTGACCCGAGGTACATTGGACCATTCAAAATCCTTGAGAGGATTTCCCTAGTGGCGTATAAACTCGAACTTCCTAAAGAACTCTATGATGTTCACAACACATTTCATGTTTCTAATTTAAAGAAATGCTTATCTGAGTAATCTCTCGCAATTCTACTAAAAAACTCCAACTCGATAATAAACTTAACTTTGTTGAAGAACTGTGGAAATGATGGACCGAAAAGTAATAAAAATAAAAACAAAGACGTATTTTGATTTTTAAAGTGAGATGGAACTCCATACGAGGACCTGAATTGTTGAAGCATAGTTTGGCTAGGCCGGTCTTGACGACTCTCCTAGGTCGTTCGTCTTCTTCCCGGGTCCTGAGTGATGCTGCAAAGAAAGGAAAACCAGTTTGGAGTGGACCCAAGTCCGGAGCTCCGGGGTCCACCTTTGACGGTCAAGTTAGTATTGGATCGATACAGTATAAGAGGTGTGTTTATAAGAGATAACATATGGAGTATGAGGCCATGCCCCTATTTATATAGTGCTTAGGGTTTCTTGTAGGATAAGTAAGGTGTGGGCCATGGGCCTTTCGGGTCAGGCTCTTTACCGACTATGCGTCGACATGAATTTACTTGGGAATGAGAAGATCAAATACGTTCAAAGTATCTGCACCTAATCTCAAGCCTCACTACCACGTGAACATAAAAGCTTGAGGACAAGAATATTTTGAAGGTTGGAAGACTATAACAACCCACAATTTCCACATATGTAGGATGTACTTTGATTTAAACAATAAGGAAATTCACTAGGAAATTTTTGTTTTTCTAATGACAACTATGTAATGTAACTTACATAAGAAAGTAAATGGGCGCATGCAACCACCACCTGCCAAACTCAACTAATGTTTATATGATATAGAAATCTTATATATATCAATCCTAAGTTCTAAATATACTTCTACAATTGTGTTACTGATTTAACATCTCAACTATGACAATTATACTCAAAGCCCTAAAAACCCATATAAAACTCTAATTTCATTATTACCTAACACTTATATACAAGTTATCAAGGAATATGTACAATATATAATACATCACTATTGAACATGCTTTCATTCTAATAACCCTAGTATAACTCCTTAAAAGCCAAGGTACAAGTCACTTATGCATAATATTAAAAATCATCTTTTCCCTCCATTTTCATTCTAGATTATTACCACCTCTTAAAACAAGTGTACAAAATCACTTAGCATAATATTTAAGATATTTTTCATCATGAACCATAATAAAACTCTCCTAAAGCTCAGTCTACAACAAAACAATGCATAGAATTAAAATATGCATTTTCCCTCCAAAATCACAATAACTTTGTGAAATACTTTAAACCAAGTATACAACTACTTCAGGCACAATTTTTAAACCCTAAAATAAACCTACACTATCATAAACACACATATAAACACTAGTTACAAGATTGAAACCTAAACTAAAGGAAACCCTAAACTCGACTAGGTTTTTCAACAAGTACCTTATTGATTCACCACCTTAAACCTAAAAGATAAAAATCTAAGACCTGAATCACCTCTAGAACCACTATTATAAATCCACCAAGTAGGTGCATCACTTACATGTCACCTTCTTCTCCTCCTTTTAACTGGGGCCTCCTAAACACCATAAACCTAGATATTTTTATCTTAGACTTCATGAATCACTCTTAGACTTACTTAGTCATGTAACTACTGATATTACAACTTTTTAAACTATTACTAGAGTCCTAGACCATCCTTACACTATATATAGAGGCGAAATGCCCATAACTTCTTTTTATATCAACTCTCTAATCTCAATACCCAACTTTGATTCTCAAGCTTCCATTGTTTTCTAAGAAGGTTAATAAAACCATAAACAAGCTTAATAAAGAAGCCCTAAATTCCTAGAGGTATTGATCAAGGAAATGTGCCCTAAGAAACCCTAATTCCCTACTTTGAAGCTTTGTAAGTATCAGTATGTTATATATGCTCTTTTTATATTCTAGATGTTAAATAAGATTTGTTATAACCTAAATAAGCACTTTGAATAAGCCTTGGTTAATAAAATCATCTCACTGGTTTTCCTAAACAAACATGTTCATAATCCCTAGTTTTGTAATTCACATAAAATAATAAGCTAAAATTCATTTCATGAGCTATAATTCTAGAAAAGTAATGTTATTATGTATAGAAATAAGTTAAAAAAACTCTTTTATAAGTTAATAGATCCTTTTTTAAAGTTTGAACTTGTCTTGTAATTATATGTAACTTAAGGGGTAATTTATATCATATATGAAACTTATAAATATTCGTGGTTGAAAAATATTATTTTCTTAAAGTTAAAACTATGATTGATTTTGTAAAGTTTCAAACATAAAGGTTAAGATTTGAAGGATTACAAATGTAATTGCTAAAACAATATACTTTTTGGGTTAAAAGTATAAATAATCGAAACTTATAACTTTTAGGGTTGAAAATATAAATATATTAAACTTAAAAACTCTAAGGGTTGTGTTTGTCATTTACCAAACTTAAAAGTTTAGAAATATATAAAGGAATTGTTTTTTTAAAACTATAAGGGTAAATTTTACTAACTTTGAAACTTAAGGGTATAAAATAAAAATTATGTAAAGTATATATACTATATGTATCATCCACCAACTTTTGAAGAAACACTAAATGTATAAACGTAGCACGTTACTATTGAGTTTCATAGGAAGATTTTTTCATCTTGGTATTATGTATTTTCGAGTTGTTGGATTTAAGATTTAAAGTGTCCTAGTTCCGCAAAGGTAAACTGAATGAGCTCTAAAGTATGATGACCTAAACCGTAATACAATATCTCCATAAAACTATAAACCTCATGTTAAATTTTAGTTAGATTTTTAAACCAAAGACTAAGACTTGATATAATAAAACTCAAGTTGCTTTACCGGGCCGTCTATTTTCCACTGAATCACTAAAGAAACTCAGACTCTCTAAACTTAAGGCTAGTGATTTGCACACTCACAAAAGTTATTTGCACACTCAAAATATTAAGTGTTTTGTCATTTATACCCTTACATCAATTTGTGGAATGTATAATTATTAAGGGTATAACTGTCACAATACATATAATTTGAGTATGCAAATAACTATTTGTAGTATGCAAATCAACTCCTTAAACTTAAGGTGAGTTCATAGCTGCCATTCTAAATTATTTTCAAAACTACATGGGGAGATACATGTTGTAAAATCGAATATAAGTGTTTTCAAAACTGTATGCTATCATGAACTGATTATTAACACTAAGTACCATTTCTACCTGAAGTTTCTATTATCATGAAACGTTAATTGTCGTAGATAAATGTGGATAATACGAATATATCTATCTGGGACCGATATCCCTGTTTGGGCAAGTAGCATTTACTTGAACTAAACTTACTGGTTAAACGGACACATTGTATTTAACTAAACTCGGGTTGTTTGGCAGACTTAATACTGGGAACTTTTGGTTACTTTTCATAGACGTTAAGTCTTTGTGTCATGATCTTAGTGCAATGAATCAAAATTATATTTTGAGTGTATAACAACGTAACCCAATAGTTAAACTTGTATTCAAACTCTTTTAAATTTAAATCTAGGAATTCACTGAACCTTTGTGTTGACTTTGAGCATGTTGAAATCTCAGGTAACTAAGCAACTCTGGCATAACCTAAGGCATAGACTTATATTGTTATCATTCAACTTTTTTACTTTATACCTGTATTGTTTGGACATGTGCTTTGTTTATTTTGTATTATGTACATATTTCTTTTCTTTTAGTAAAAACTCTCATAATAATAAATGATAAATTCTTTTCATAAAATGATCTTTTGTGTCGTTTTTATTACTGTGAAACGGTGTTACGAAGTAATACCTCATAATAGCTTCTGTTGTTATATGTAAAAATGGGGGTGCTACAAAATATCAGGAATATAGGTTTTTGGTTTTCTTAAAGAGTTATTTTTTATATTGGGCGTTGAGTTGTTGGGTTCAGTTGATACTATAGGTGTTTTGATAGGGTCATCAAGGTGTTCAAGAGGATTAACAAGAGGTATATAATTAAGCCTAGCCCTAGTAGTTATTGAGTGAGAAATTTCTCTAAGGTTGGGTTTAGTGGCGTCAAGAAGGCTCCCGGTATCCCTAGATTGAATATCGGTATCGGTTTTGCCTATTTTAGATTCTAGGGAACGAATAGATGACGTTTGATCTTTAAAGTTATGATCGGTATCTTTTTCTTAGATTCTAGATAAGGTTCTTATAAGATTTCTAGTTTTTCATAGATTGGGAGATAAACCTTTGAAAGGGTTTTTTCTAGGTGAGACATCATTTCTTCTATATGGGGGTTAAATTTATGTCTCGCCATTTCAACTTCTTCGTGATATAATGAACCCCTTTTATACTTCAACAATTTTCTCTGCCACCTGATGTAGCTCTTAATATCCTATAATAAGTGTAGACATAGGCTCTTCATGCCATCGAGATGCATGCTCACATTAGCTTATGGTGGTTTCCATTCCTCTTTTAGCAGTTAGTTTAGGAATCAACCCACTACAATCAACTCTTCTTCTAGTGTTGATGTTTAATCCTTGATAAAAGATTGGTAATTGCTCATATTCGTTAAGTTTGTGCTCTGGACATTTAATGAGTAAATCATAGAATCTCTCCCAGGTTTCACTTAAGGTTCCTTCGGAGTTTGTTTAAACCCTTGTAGGTGAAGTTTCATAGCTACATTATTAGTGTCCATAGGTCATGCAGGCTGCATGAGTTTAGAATATTTGAACCAATTTTAGCCCCGAAATCCTAAATCTACACCTACCTAGTCTGCGCGCACGTAGGTGTTGGGGTAAAAACTAACAATTCATTTTGAAATTAGATATCATGATTCAAATATAAACCATATTCCGCTTCGTTCGCTAGGCGATGTGGGATATATTTTTTTCCTTAAATATTATGTTTTACGTGCCTCACTTTGAGACACGATATCTCACTGATATTAACTCTATTTTGGAGATACTTTATCTCGTTGTGAAACTCTCTTCAAAGATAAGCAAAAATACTAACTAATGATAATATATATAAAAATACATATATTAAATTTATAAAAACTAAATTCACCTACAAATCGCTAACGGATAGAGAACCCGGTCACGTGAAGTATTTTGAATGGTAAACCCGAGGTTGTCCAAGAAGTTAAGTGTAAATTTGGTTTAATTTGGATTGTTTCAGAAAGTAAATAAAATAATAAAAACTTAAAATGCTGGAAAATAAATGACTGCAAAATAAATGACGGGAAAAGAGCAATAAGGAGAAACTCTACTAACCTAGCTATTCTATTATTATTAAGTTGTGATTGTTACATAGGTATTTTCGATCAAAAAGATATGATATGTGCATGTATAACATGGTTCAAACTCCTACCCATTACTCATAAGAACTAACTATGAGCACACTACATAAATCACTAATAACCTAGTGTTTATGTTAACTATTTAGTAGTCATGGTATCCACAAGTCTATATGGTCACTATCCCTTACCTTATGTCTTCTAAATCCCTACTACCGATTTCGCGACTAGTAGCGTATATAAAGTCGCGACTGATAGAACCTCAAATACCCGTATGACCTAGTTGTTCTAACCCCGCCACCAAGTTACTTGCATAATCTAAGTATAAAAGCTTAGAATAGGCGGTGACCGTTAAGCCCCATACACTCGGGACAGTTTCCAACATATGCGTTGTAAATCTGTTCCTGTAGTTACCAACGGTCAGCTCCTATACATTCAGTATAGGCCAAGGAAATCTTGCAATAAGCTAATACTATTAAGACATAAGGATTTCATAATCAACATAAACTAAACAAGCATATGAAAACCTTACAGAGAGTTTGGATACGAATAATTAACGGTGCTTGAATACAAAATCTTTTCTATATTGGTGAACCTGGTCAAAACCAGACTATTTCAAGACTCTAAAATCAACCGTAAACCTGTTGTGTTGTGAGTTTATCAATTATGTGTGAATACAAGAATAAGTCGCACTATTTATACTAGTCGGTGCTATGCTAGAAATAATTTTGCATTCCTGATCACTATCTCTAGTGTAAGGTTCCAAATTATATCTGGTGTAACATTGCTAGAAATAATTTTGCATTCCTGATCACTATCTCTGTGGTGAATCACTATCTCTGTGGTGAATCACACATGAGAGTCAACGTGACTATGATATTGAAGAGAGATAAGAGATTCGGAAGTCTTTAAAAGTTTTTAATGAATAAGCATAGTATAAAACAAGCACGTTGTTGAAAAACATATACTTTGAATTGACTGTTTAACAAGTACGCTTCGGATTATGTGGACTACTCATCAAAACCACATCCGCGATCCTAACTTATTAGGCTCTGGTGAGTAACCCAAAGGAACTTAAAGTTACGTACAATTGAACCTGAGACCGGCTTTCATCACATAACATTAAGTTTTGAGTGCTTGAAAAACAACCTTTGACTTTTTTAACGTATTCATCTGGTATAATTTATAATGACGTGGAAACATTGTTGCTAATATATAGAAAGATTTTATTTAGTGGATGATTTATAGTGAGGTGGAAACATAATTGGATCGACTACAAAGACAATTTTTCTAAACGTCACCAGTGACATCTTTATCACATATATATTGTTAAAATTATTTAGCTGAGTGCTTATTTGTTGAAATTATTAAGTGATCGTGGTAGACCTTATAGACGGATATTACAAGAATATACCAAAACTGGAAAAGTCGAACATTTTAGTGGTATATATAGCCACAATGTGCCATTTTAAGCAAGTCCGAGAATAAGTTTAATATTTCTCTCGTTTCCACTCCAAAACCCTTTTGTTGCCACCTAATCATTCTTTCCTCATGTTTCCGTTTTAATGAATTTCATTGGCGTAGCCGTCGGTAAATGCTACTTTTACCAACCTTTGCATAATAATTCTACAAAAGGTTTCCTTAACAGGCACTTGAAGAGCTAATTAGCTGCCAAGCTACAGAAACACCTATGGTTCGTCGCATGTAAAGCTACTGTTGCAATTTAATAAGTTAGCCATGCAATTATCTAAAACACACGTTATATTATGCTCGAGGTCTCCCAGTTTTCTCTTTCAGTTTTTTGAAAGGCGAAAGTAGATATGGTATACGTATACCGGAAAATAAATTTTGCAACAATTTAGTACAAGTTCCGATTGGTTAGCTAGCATACTATATCGCCTAATCTAACCGCAACCGGGTTACTTTTCTAATCCTATGAACTGTCCAAGCGTGAGAAATGACCTTTATGTCTTCAAGTGTATCTTTTCTCGGTTATTAAATGTGAAAGAGTAACTCGTTCCTAAATTTCCAAATAGCTCATATGGTTGTTGGCCGTAACCCCCCATTCTATTGATCATAAGGTATGTTTTTCTTAAATCTTTTGGAAATATAATTCAGATATTGCATATTATACCGTACCAGAAAAAGTAGCACTATTGTGTGTGTGTGTGTGATATGACAAAGTTAAGTAAAGATGGAATAGTAAGAACTAAGGATATATGGTTCTATAGTTTAAATTTTTGGTTTCTATATGTATGATCTGCATTAGCCTGATTGATTTAGTTCTTAGCGTATTGAAAAATGTTATCTAACCAACAGATGATGAATGTTTTGATTATAAAAAGATAAGGATTAACCCGAGTAACTTTACTAATTTATGGTTCAGTGACTTCCATCCATATTTCATATTTTGTATACTAGAAGGGCTGCAATCCATTTGCATGGATATGCATTGTCTTCTAATTATATACGTGTTACACTAGTTAATTAAATGTTAATTAGCCTCGTAGAAACGAAAATAACTAGTAACACAATAAACCCCAACTTCAGTTATATGGCGTTACAGAAACCAAAATTCTGTTAAATGTTAATAGATCTAGCTAGTAACCAAGCTCCGATTTGAACTATTTGAATAACTGCACATAGAATGGCTATCTTGTACGAATTCCTAGTAATCTCATTAATTCATTTTCACTAGGATCTTGCTGATTGCAGAACAAAACTTTGCGCCCATTAAAAAATATATAAAAAAACAGTGACGGGCGGCCTTGATTATTCTGAAGATAGAACAATGAGCAAACGAGAAAAAGAGTGATGATGGCCGGTTATTCGTAGTCTTTCTCGCAACGATTGATTACATTCTAGATACAACAAATGAAACACCCCCAGGCAAGGGATAAAAGATACTAATTACTTATCATACTACACACACCAGACACACACATGTGTGTATGTTATTGAAGTTAAATGCAAGTGAAATGTGAAGATTATATGTAAATGTCCACATTACAAGACGGCCACTAGAATTTAATTTGTTCATGATCATAAACAAGGAAACTTATGTTATTTTTGGGGTAGACTTCTTATCCACATAAAATTACAATTAAAGAATAGTGCATAACAATTCTACCCTTAAATCACCCTAATTTCACACTTCTCCCACATACAATGTTGTGCACTTGTAAATGAGCCACACACGAAAGAGGAAATGATCAAAATAAAGAAAAAAAGAGGCAAAGAAATCAATGGTGCTTAGGATCGGGTCCTCCGGGACTCAGACGTGTTGGAGCGTACCCGCTTCCCTGGTCCTTAGCGTCTCTAATTTCAAACCCTAATCCCACAACCTTTTGCTCAAACATGGCTTTAAAGGGTTCGGTTAGGCTCTTCCTATGTTCAAGTTTCTCAACCAATGATCGTGCATTCAATTGTGAAAAGAAAAGTAAGATAACACAAACCCAAAGCAGCAATCTACCCATTTTTGTAGATATATGTGGCTGTTTTCTAAATGATCTTACCTTAGACCTATTTATAGCCATATATGTCATACGTAAGGTGTGCTAAAAAGCTCGAAAAAGAAAAAAAAAACGTTAGTGACATAGATGTGTGTTAAATAACAACGTTGGACCAGTAGAATCATGAACTACATCAAACTAATGTCAATGGAATCCTAAAGAATATTGATGTGCATTGTTTATAGGAGTGTCATCCAATCCTATATTAAAGCATACATATAAAGTGAGAGTCTACTCAGCTGGTATCCACTTGCTAGTTGAACGTCCTCAAACGACATAACTTAGATTTAAGTTGTTTTAAAGTTCATAGTCTTTAGTATGGCTCTGTAATCGTTGAAGGGATCGAAGGGTTAAAGTGAACCTCAAACTTAGTTTAACTCATTCTTTTTGAGTAATTTAATGGTTAGCATGATTCTCTTCTAATATTCATATTGTTTAGAATCATTGTTCCTGATTTTTATGCTGACATAGAGATGCAGGAATCACAGATTAACCGCCTATAGACAAATGATGCAATAATATATTAACGCAAACGAAATGTAAACTCATAGATTACAAACCATTCGTACATATATGTGTGGCTAAGCTGATCAGCATCGAGCACCGCATTACCGCACTAGCAATTCAATATTGCTTATGGTTATGGCATACATCCATGATCTATATACTGTGTATGTGTCCGCAACATTTCCATTAAAACTTAAAAACCATGTTAGTGTGTTTCAATCTTAAGTCTTAACCCACATATATTACCTACAGCCGACAGTGTGTTAATTAAGAGCACGCATGAAACTTCGGTTGCATGCAATGTTTTTTTGATCATCAATATGTATAACTTACGGTTATCCCATTACCAATTTGTAGGTTAATTTGTAGTATTAGGGTTTAGGGTTGCAGTTAGTTGTCTGCAAAAAAGAAAAGTATGTGTCAGTAAGGGTTGATCAAACTTAGTCACGCGCTTGTTCAGGGAATGAATAATGTTTAAGGATATATAAGACTAGGTGTAAAGACCCGCGGCGTTATTATAAGGAAAGTAAGACGGGGTCTAAACACCCAAGACACGTTTTTCATGGGGGCAAAAGTAAGCTCGGTAAAGACAGATAGAGTCGCGAGAGGAAGAACAAGCACCAACAGTAAAAAGTGTATCCGCTGTTGAATATCAAATTTTATTTGGATACAAATGGATTAATCTCCATCCTTCATCTTCATTTTAATCTAATAGGTAAGATTAAATCAAAACTCATTTTCATCCCTTTTTTTCAAACATTAATATCTTTTAAACCGTTAATCCTTACGCGAAGAAAAGTATACCATTACGAAGGGCATATAATTATCTTTCTACAGATATGCTATATGATATGTTTCCGAATTTTTTTATTTTTTCACTTTTTTCGTTGTCGAAAACTATCATATATGATACTATATATCATATGATAGTAACACTAGTATCATATATGATATAACTTATCATATATGATATAAACAAATAGATGAAACAATATTATCGTATATGATATTTTACGCAAATTTTAAAAAACGAAAAAAGACAAAACAAAAATTCTTCAAAAGTATATCATAATGCATATTTGTAGAAAGCTAATTAAATACTCGTCGTGATGGTATAATTTTTTTCGCATAACGATTAACGGTTTTGGAGATATTTAAATTATAAAAACAAGTTAAATAATTAAATACATTTAATCTTATTCATTAGATGGGGTAAAGATGGATGGTGGGGATGAGTCCTTTGGTATCCAAAATAAACATGGTATCTAAAATAACTTTTCTCTGTTATATTATTAATTTAACTTTTATCAATGCCACCGGATACTTTTTTTATATCCATTCACACTTTCATGGATCGATGACGTATAGTATGGATCGCCCGACTCATTACTATCTTTACGGGTTTAACCAATGTTGGGGTTATATATGAATAGCCCATTAACCTCAACCCACGAAAGACCGCACGCGGTTTACCTAAGTTACAGTCAGCCATACACGTACACGGTATTCGAAGGGTTTCCAGAGATTTGTATTTAGGAGGAAGATAACTGTACGTGGTATTCAAAGGGTGTACAGAGATTTGTATATAGGAGGAAGATAACCCAATTAAGTATAAGATATACTTTACTTATTTAAAGGGGTTGGATAAGTGCAAATCCTGAATATCATGGGTCATAACTTTGATCGAAAGATTGGAAACCCTAAAGGATACTTCGGCTATAAAAGGAATGACATATGCATTATAATAGCTATCTCATAAACACTAGTCAAATAGGATAACCAAAAAGAATGCCTTCTTACTCTCACGTCGGAGTCTATCGTAGGGTACGTTCCCAGGTAATATTAACGGTGCATACTTCCTTGTGCATGATCCATATACATTCACTTGATGCAAGATTCAAGGAATCCATACCTGAATAGCCTTCTATTCCGGCCACTAGAGACCCATTCAAACTTTTGTATCAATAAGTTGGCACTATCTGTGGGACTCTACATTAGGAATCATTCAAAAAAACAAATGAGCTCAATGGCGGAAACAAACCCTACCGTTTATACTGTCAAAAACAGGGGAGGAAAAAGCAAGTTGCAAGTTACAAAAAATGTGGACATTGCACCCGATTCATCTATAATAAACTTTTGTGAGGAGCATTACGATCGTATTGCCATTTATGATTGAAAAATGTGCCACGATTAACGTGAGGAAGTCAAATCTGGGCTTGAATTTGGGTAAATTTCCAAGACCGGGGAGACCTCCGCCTACTCAGGTTCCAGAACCGCACGATCAGGGCCCTAGCAAAGAAATCACCGCAACATTGAATGGAGAGACCCAGGATACGCGATCATATCCTATTCGGAGGAAATCGAGAGGTCTCTTTCGAAGTAGATATGCTCCAGCAATCATAAGAGATCAAAAAGTGATTCTCATTCCTTCTAAAGGAAGAGAACGAGGGAAAGTATATCTCTGTTGTCTTTCATCTCAAAGAGCGGTAGTAGCGAAGGAGGACACTGGTAATCAGAAGGAAAGAGGCACAAGTTAAAGGATGATCATGATGACTTGCCAGAGCCTTGGTTGTTCGAGGAAGTGGATCTGTTCACACCTTGAATTCGCAATTTTGTATATCCAAAGGAAAAGAGAATGGCTAACAACGTCAAAACTTATGACGGAACGGGAGATCCTGGTGATCATTTGAAATTTTTTCATTCCGCGGTTAAAGTTGAACGGTGGGCCATGCCTACATGGTGTCATATGTTCAACTTTACCTTGATAGGATCCACGAGGGTATGGTTTGGTGATCTTCCACCCAAAAGTATTGGCGGGTATATGGGTCTCAAGAAATCTTTTTTGTGCACTTCATGCAACATAAAAAGTACATCAATGACCCGGTTGAGTTCCACAACATCAAACAGATGGAGCACGAGTCCATTGAAGAATTAATGGAATGTTTCAAGGCCGAAACCGAACACGTGAAAGGAGATCTTGAATGCATGCAAATCTCCAGATTCGTATACGGAGTCAATAAACCAGAGTTGATAAAATGTTTGAACGACCACATACCTAAAAACGTGGACGAGATGATGAACATCACTACAACTTTCATGAGAGGACATAAGGTTGTTGCTTCTAAAAAGAAGGGTCAATCGTCTCTAAAGGCACATGACCAGCCCAAACAGAAGGCGTCTGAATGCAACCTGACTTCTGTAGTCAGTAGAAGGAAATGCAGGGACCCAATTGATTTTCCATCCTAACTAAGACACCCAAGGTAATCCTTGGGGTGAAGATGGAAAGTTCAAACCACAACCCCCGTTGGTGGCCCGCGGAAAAAAAAGTAGTAACAAGTTTTGCGACATCCATAGAGAGAAGGGACACGCGACTAACGGATGTGTGTAGCTTAAAGAGAAGATCGAATAAATGGTGCGAGCGGGCAAGTCGTTGCATCTCATCAAAAAAATCAATGAATGGAAGGATCAATAAGTGGTTGGGAAAAGGAAGCTTGGCAAAACATAAAGCCATGACCATCTACGTGATACGGTCGTGCTAAAGAGTAACTTGGAAAAAACAACTCAGAGCTTTTCTCGTGGCAAGGAGATCTCATTCCCAACACTAACCGCAAGCAGCAGAACATAGGTGGCGTTAGTCATTGAAGCATAAATTTGAGGAAATGTGATACATCGTATGTATATAGACGCAGGTTCCACGTTTGAAGTATTTTATGAACACTACTTCATCACGCTACGACCTAAAATCAAAAGCCAAATGGTTCCAACTTCCACCCATTGACTGGTTTTAGTGGAGAAGTCATATGGCCTCTAGGACAACTGAGATTATTAGTAATGATTGGCAACGCATAACACTAGACAAGGACGTAGATGAACTTTCTGATAGCAAAGTCACCATCACCATATAATGACATTGTTGGAAGACCCGGATTAAGATAGATCTAGGTCGTTCCCTCCACAACACATGAAATACTCAAGTTCTCGGTAAATTGAGGGGTGGTGAAAATCTATAGCACTACCCCAACACCAACATAATGTACAACCGTAACGACAACCCCCAGGGAAATCAGAAATGAAGCCATGACTCCACCCAAGAACCTCAGTATAGCCATACATCAAGACTATTCAGATCAGGAGATTGATGTGGGGGGGGGGGGGGGGACCTTATCTGAGAATGGACGGACATAACTATACTCCTTTCTTAAGGAAAACCTATAAATTTTCGCGTGGAAGCCTTGAATATGACAGACGTGCCCCCATCAATCACTGAGCACAGACTCAATATTCATGAAAGGTACCCATCCGACAGCTAAAAGAAAAGAGGAAAATCCACGAGCCAAAGCTATATAGGAATAAGTACACAAGCTATTGAAGGAGAGGATCATGAGGGACTCTACTTGTTGGAATTAAGAATTAATATATCATGCATCAAGACTAAACGCAACGGAAAAAAGATCATATATGAAACATGTAATGTATATTAAATAAACTAGAATACATATCTTTTCTTGCAACAATGGTGGAAGAACATAAGCACACCAAAAAAGAACCCCTCTCCCCCCCCTTTTGTATCATACGAATCACCTCTAAAACACCAAGATCAAAGTTATGTTCTTCTCTACGGTTATCCATACAACACCTCAATCAACCGCCTTGATTTCTAGGTCTTGACACAAGAATACTTGAACAACAAAGAGGAAAAAAATCTTCTTGTTTTTTATTAGAAGTGGGCGCCACAAGAAGAGGAAAAAGAGAGAGTATAATTCTTTATCTTTAAAAAGTGAAGAAAAACCATTTTTATATATAGCACAAAGGTTAAGGCTAAAGATAGTAAAGATATGGAACCACCAGATATTTTAGATGTTTAACTTTATATCCACCTTCGTTCTCCCTTAAGCGCGCGACTAAAAGGGTGTTTACTCCCTTGGTTTGACTTTTTGACTTTGTATTTTAAGTATGTACAGTAATACTTAATTACACACAAGTCCATAAGTCTTTTAATTAATCCTTTTTAAACCTTCTAACATATTAAATAAATACCATGAAGTATTTGTTAATTCTAAATTAAGTATACATAATAAATACATATTATATTTTATATCTTAATAAAGAGTGGTCTCGAAGTCTAACCGTTGACCCCTTATGCCCATGTACTTCTAGCCAAATAAAATATCAACTATGACTTACACACATCTCAACAGCTCCCACTTATGAAAGTCTCCGTCATAGCATAATCTATACTAACATTGACAGATAGTCTAGCAACACCATCAATGCTTTCAAAGTACCTAAGTATGGTTTCAGTAAACATTCTTAGCCTTATGGTATGAGTTACTACATCCCTTTTGTTTCTGATACTGTTAATCATGAATATGGATCAAAAGTCATTTTATATATTAACGATTCTGTTTCTCGTTTTTGTATTAATCTTGATTACCAAATGTAAAAGATTCATCTTAACTACAGTTTAGGCGTGGCCACGCAAACATCTTGATCAACCTTACGAGGGCCCCAGTATGTATCATACTCCTTCATTAATGGAGGAACACAATCTTATTTTGACTACAAGTATCTTTCATACATGTCAAATACATTTCTGAAATAAGTTTTTATAATTGCCCATGTTACTGAAGCATTATTTACCTAAAATCAAGAAATGTTGTCTATCTATGTGAAGATCCGCTTACACCTCAAGTGTAAGGACTAGAAATACTTACCAGTAGTGTAATCTCTTAGTGACAATGATCCATAAAGTAGACTTACACGTTGAGGTAATCCAATTATTCAACCAAATTGAATAACCTATGAGTTTGGAATATTCATCTTTATGTATTCAACATAATACAACCAACCCTCATATTTGTCTTAGTTAAGCAATACTCCCATATTGATTATCAACAACGGATGTTTGGAATGTATATAATATATATATATATATATATATATATATATATATATATATATATATATATATATATATATATATATATATATATATATATATATATATATATATATATATATATATATATATATATATATATATATGTAGATATTGCATTCATGGATTAAGCATGCAAATATAGGACACAATAGTATTTGATGAAAGAGATCATACCTCGCATGTCAATTTATTATTTAACATAAGTGCTTAACCATCCCTTATCCAAATACCAATTTAAGATCATTACATAATAATCCTAGTTTGAATACTATCTTCTTATTCTCAATGATATAATGGTTGATAAGGCATAGATTCCTACAAATTAGATAACTGATCTTGTGGAACTTTGAGAATACTTATTCATAATCACAAGTTTTGACGTTTTTTAATAATATTATGCTTAGTTAATTTTTACGTGTGCACCATGATATAATAATCTCATATTCATTGGTCACACTACTTCCATTAATATGTATATAATACTTATTGGTAATATTCATCATAACAGTTTCCAAAACTGTAAAGCCATTCTAACTCTTTAATGTATAATGCAACTATGCTTTAAATCAAGCATGCTAGTAAGCAATGTTTTCATACATAATGAAGAGCTTGGTAAAACTAGAATTAAGTATTATCTCAATTAAAATAAGCACTAGTGTATCATTATGCTTATGCTTTTAACAATGGTTTGGATATTGAAACAAACTTCAAGTTTGTCAATCATAATGATATTGCTATGATTATCACAAAGTATATGCATAGTATTTCCATTATTGGTTCTATGAATAAATTCTTAATCAAACACTCATTTGAATGTTCCTACTAATGTCTTTTATTTAGATTTCAGTGTTTTCAACATTTCTTCTAATGTCTTTCAGTTAGATTTTAATGTTGCTAACGTTATCTTTAATATCTTTCAATTAGATTTTAATGTCAAATCAACTTGCATTCGTGAAAATGACATAACTTATCCCATGTACAATATAATGTTATTAATGAATCCTTTATTTGGTCTTAAGGCATTTCATTCATGCATTTAATTCTTGAATACATCTTTTTACGTTATGTGGTGGCATCTTTGGATGTACCGGAATAAACTTCTTTTTGAACCTAAGAATCCTTCGAAGGTGATTATCTTTGATGATATAGTTTCTAGGTCTTTTTATTGGTGTACGTACCGTTCTAAAGCCTCGTTCATTTGGAGCGATTGGCTTAAATCACCTTATCTTGTAACTCATTAATTCTAGCATCTTGCTTGTTCTTGTTTGAAAAAAATTGTTGTTAAAAACAAATCTTACCATATAAGATACATCATTTAAGATTCACTCAATGATTATTCCTATTGTGTTTAGACTTAATTCACCACCTATGTTAAATCATAACATATTTCCCAAGGTTGCAAATTTCATTTTCAAAAATACTTATAAGAGACTTTATTTCACTTTTAAGAACAACTTGTAAGATGAAATATTGTTTCTAATATATTTAATAACATATTCAATTTTATAGAAATAAAACAAAGTACTCTCACTAGTTTTGAGATTTACTTATGAGCCATCTTATTTCTAATAATAAATCAAATCCCACAAGTAATTAATTTAACGATTAAACTTAAGGCTTTGCTCATATAGATGTATGCTTTTAATTCATATGTGGATTCTTTCATTTTGCATATCTTATAAAGTTTTATGGATTTATAAAACCTTCTTGTGATTACATTTGTCCTCACAAGGTAATCGTTCATCAAAGAGTTTTTAATCCAAATTTTTCATAACTCTACCTCTTAAAGCAAGTATAACAATGTAAACATCTTTACACATTTATTGTTTGCACATATAGAAGTTTTAATCATAGTCAATTTCTTAAGTATGATTTAAACTTATATCATTTACTTGCAATAAACAAATATAACATTTTCCTCATAAATCTTCCTAATAAGGAAACTCATATTTATACTCATCAAATAACTAATAGGTGAAAGATAAATTCAAAATTACGATTATCTTTCTAATGACATCATCTTTTCATTCATAGTGTTGATTTGTTCATCAAATCCAAAATTTGATAATACATCACTTATGGTTAGCAAGTTTATAATGATCTTCTAACTCATAAACCTCATATATTGATATCAGAAACATATCATGAGGAATCCTAACAGATCTATGAACTTGAGTAACATCATTCTAAGGTTCCACATTACATGTTTGACCTTAGTTAACTTCAGAAAGTGTGTTTAGAAGGCTTGTGTATTATTTTCTTTTAATAATTCAAGACTATCGCCTACTTTGTTCAAGCGTGAAACTCTCTCTAGCTTTGAGCAACAAAACCCTTTTGTTCTTGTGTGGGTTTTGGAGGAGCATTATCCCATCTTTTTCTTTGGGTATCCTACAAAATACACTACGTAGTACTAGATGTTTGTTAATATAATCTCCAAGATTTCTAACAACGACTAAACTCTAATTAAGACTCTATGAGATTCGTCTGATCTTATTATTCTAAGAATAATATCTTAATTAACCTTCTATTTTGGATTCATTTTCACTATATCAAAGACATATCTTATAATACCTTCCATTTTGGAGTCATATTAAGGATATCAAATACATATCTTAAAAGACGCTACAGTTGTGTAGCGTCTTTTACTTGGTCAAAACAAAAAACTATAGACACCGGTTTTTTAGTTATTGTTTTATAAGTTGTGTGGTGATATTTCCGTCTTTATGATCTAACCCTTAAATATGTATTGATCATATCAAGATATTTATGTTTGGTAGCTAAAGATACAAGTTCTTCAGTTATTCAACAAGTTATGAAATTTAAATTACCATTTAAGTATTTCATGTGTTTGATTTGAATTGGGATAATTCAGTCATTCATTCCTTTTACATCTTTTTCACTTGTAAAAAGTATAGGAACAAACCATTAAATTATCCCATGGAAAATGAACACGATTTGTCTTTCTCATGTAAAGACGAAACTCATGCTTTTGGTTTATGTTGCATTAATACATTAAAAGAACTTGCAAAGTTCAATATTGGTATTTTCGACAATATCTCTCTTATAAAATTAACTACTCATGTTTATGGACTAAACAATTAAATTTATCAAGAGAATGAGATCCAACTTAAACTTATTATCATTAATGCAGTTGATCTAGAAATGATAATAACTCAAAAGTTAATCATCGAATGATAGTTGCCTCCAGTGCAACTCTTAGGCTTTATGAGGCCATAACTACATTATCTAGTATAATCATAGTCAAGTCATGTTTTGCCTCATCAAGTATCATGGGAAAAAGATCTGACCAAAGATACTCATTGTAAGTCATCTAATACTTAATCAGCAATTATATAGTCTCAGGTCTGACCATACGATTATTGTATTTTCTTGTTTTGATCATGAGTTAAGACTGTCTTTGATGAAATTATCAAGCTCAAGTGACCATAGTACATTGGATGGCACTTCACTTACGTTTTTGGGTATTTAAAATTTAGAAAAAATGACAAATTATGTATAAAATGAAGCATACAAACATCCTTTTTATAGCAAGTTTCTAAAACAATGAATTTTACATACTTTAATTTTCCTTAAATAAAGCATATGCCTCGGTATTTGAATCAAGGTGATCAAAACCGAGGTTACCCATTGTTTTACAAATGTTATATAAGTTTTTAAAGTGCCATAGGTTTGTCCATCGGGTTTTCCTCCCACCTCTTTAAAGGACTAATGAAAAACTCACATGAAACCTTGCTACCG
Source organism: Glebionis coronaria (assembly GCA_025667525.1). Lineage (NCBI taxonomy): Eukaryota > Viridiplantae > Streptophyta > Magnoliopsida > Asterales > Asteraceae > Glebionis > Glebionis coronaria. The sequence continues at coordinate 501,039,694 of CM046881.1, forward strand.
TCATATTTGATTCTAAGATCGTCTTGGAAGACACACAAAAAGAAACGAAGAAGTTGGTCAGCACGAAGCTAGTTAAGCACTTTCTTCTTTAGGAAAGTAGAGTTATATGCCTTATTTTTTTCTAGTGTTGTTCGTCTAAAACAATTTTAGCAGTCAAATAAAACTTATTTTTGTATAGTGTTCTAAGTTAAGTAAATATCAAGTCAAAAGACAATAATATTTACTTAGTTGAGTTAGTGAGTTGTATACTTGATAATTTTTTTTACTTATTTAAACTAAACACTTTAGGCAGTAAAAGACAAAATGACATAAATATCTACTAACTAAAAAATATCAAGATATATTAAGAATGTTATTTACCACATAATTAACAAAATATCACACTAAAAAATAAAAAATCTTTAAGATCCAATTTTAAAATTTAAGTTGTTCATATTTTGTAGCAAAAAAATAGACATGAAGATGATTTTTCTTGCTTTTGGATAAAACAAAAAGTTGACGAGAAACGTGTGTTTAGTGTCCTTCAAGAACCAGATGCTGAATCTATACATATTATGTTATAAAATTTATTTACTATGCGGGTGTCTCAAATTTAGTCCTAAAACAATTTTATAAAATCAATCTAAAACATGCATACACCAATATAATTGGTGACTTCTAGTTCCAATAGCATCTTATGCATCAAATACATGAATCATAATAATTACCATACATGATCTAATGATTTAAACTATTTAAATAATCATAACATTCCGGAAAATACGTAAATTACAAATATAGTTGTAGTTAATGTTTTGCTATCAACTAAAAGACATGAAAACTCATTTTTTCCAGGTTATTATGGACCTAATCATATAAATATAAAAATATTAGATCTCTAACTAATTCATGACAATTTATTAAAAAAAAATAATTTTACATCGTTTTTAGTCATTTTTTATGTAATTACATAACATATGGTTTGCCTTGTGATGTCATTGTTGGAACTAGTAATTAATATATCACATATATCATTTTAAGAGGAAACGCAACAGAAACAAAGATCACATATGCAACATGTAATGAACATAGAATAAACTAGCATACATACCTTTTCTTGCAACAATAGTGGAAGAACACAAGAACACCAAACAGGAACACCCTCCCTTTTTATCTTACGAATCACCTTTAAAACCCAAAGATCAAAGTTATGATCTTCTTTAAGGCTATCCACACTATGTAACAACCGGTAATTCCAGACCTTATGTTAGGTAACTAAGTCTGTTTGATTTCCTTTAGTAATAAATGTAAGCATAAATATGCTGTGAAATATCAACTTGCATGTGCCTAGGAGACATGAAAGTATCACAAGATTCACAGAGTTTCTAACCTCTGTGAGCATCTATAGAGAAGTCCAAGTCAAATACATTCTCAAGGAAGTCGAAGATTACTTAGATACATACTCATTAGCTGTGATGGATAATAACTAAGATGTATCAGACACTCGCAGTGGTTGAGTGTTAACAAGTGTAACAATACCCTGTTAATACTCTGTACCCTTTGGATATCTCTAAGTGTTTACGCGAGAACTATTTGAGCGAGACAAATAGTTGCTTTGAATTAAAGCTGCCTAAAGTACGAGAATATGAACAAAAGGGAAACTCTGTCAGCCTTGTTTCTGTACAGTGTTGTAGCAGCTTAACAAGAATAGAAGAGCATCTTTGATAGATGTCTGGCCCTGTAAGTCTTGTCAACTCGCTATCAACTCAGCCCATCAAGTCAAACTCGCACCACTATATATAGAGACTGTTGCCTAGAGTTAATATTGTTCACTTTGTTAGTATTAGTGTATTAACTCTTTCAAACTCATTGAAGAAACAGATGTGCATGTGTTTGAGTTTGCTAGTAGACTTATCACTTTTGTTAAGTTTACTTGTCCAAGGGTTATCTTACACATGGTCACTCAGACTATGTGATCCATAACACATTGTAATACTTGTTATATAATAATAAAGTCTTACGTTTGAAAAGTATATCATGTGTATCAATCCTTGATTAATTGTTTCAGTCATGTTTTGGGGACTTTCAGTTGGTATCATAGCGGTGTTTGATCCTTAAAACCATTTTATAAACATCATTCGTAGTTTTAAAATCAAGATCCATCATGCCTGAAACGAGCAACACTACCCCACCGCCACCACCACCATCATCTGGGAACAATCAACCGGTCAATCAACCCTCACCTCAACCGTCACCTCAAGTTACCATAACTCCTAATGAAGATGATCTTCCTCAGTTACTTGATACGAGAGGTGGTTCACATGTAACAAATTTACCGGTATTTGATGAAGAAGACTTTGCAAGATGAAAGAGTCAATTTCTTGACTATCTCGATCGACTTGAACCATTTCTGCTATAAATTCTATAGAATGGACCTTATGTTCCCATGGTAGTTACGTAAACTGGAGAAAATCTACTTATGAAGCCTCTTAAGCAATGGAAACCTGTTGATAGGAAGTTGGAAAATCAAGATAAATGGCTCAAAAGTATCATAATCTCATACCTTCTGAAACACATCATGGAGTCATTCATTCAGTGCTCCAAAGCCAAAAAAATGTGGACAGATTTAGTTATAGGTCATCAAGGACCATCAGAGACTAGGGATACCAATATTCACACACTCATACTTCAGTTTTAAATGCCTTTCAAAGCATTTAGGGTGAAAAAGTTTCTAGACGTATACTAGGCTGAAGATTCTACTAAATGATCTTTCCATGAATGAAGTTACCATCCCTCTAGCTGAAGTAAATGCCACATTTATCAACAGCCTTCCAAGAGAGTGGTTGATCATGAATCATACATAGAAGGCCAACAACTAAATTAAAAACGATACTCTAGCTCAACTTTATGGGAAGTATAATTATGAAGAAGGTATGATACTCTAATTGAAAATATTTACAAGTAAGAATTTGAAAAATTCAATATTTAGGGAGCCACCTCAAAATCCCAGATCTCTAACTCAGGATATCATGATAGTAGCTCTGATGTTGAAGAAGATATTAGAAGCAGCCAAGAGTTCATGTCATACCTAAATGTGAATATCACGAAGGAGCTCTGCTGTCTAATCAAAAAGGTATTTCAAGAGATCAAGGAGAGTTAAATCAGCTAGTAGAACCATTGACAAGTCTAAGGAAACATGCTTTGCCTGTGGAAAGATAGGACATTTTCAAAAAGATTTTCCTTCTACCAAATTATCCTCACCATCCTACCCATCATCATCTAAACCTTATAAGTACAAGTCACAACAAAACAACTCATCCTAAAAAACCAACTCATCTGGCCATGAGAAGAAGGATTACAAGAACAAGTATAAGGCCTTGAAAGCTGAGCTAGAATAGATGAATTCGAAGCTGGAAGCTCTCTCAAAGAAGAAGACTGAAAAGGGGTTGACAGTTGAAGCATATGATTGTAATGATGAGCCGCTGATATCAGATGAAGAAGACACGACAAGGGTTAGAGCATTTATGGCAATAGTTGAGGATGAGCCAGTTGTAGGAAAAAGTGGTGCAAGATCAAGACAATGGGTTAACATGAAAACGATACACCGACTATTATCCATACCTGAATTTGATGATCAAAAACATGTTTTTGATTATACAATTGTTGACCTCCCCTTTGTAGAGGAACAGAGAAAAAGCTTGCTTAATAAATATAACTCTGTCAAAAAAGAACTGTTAACTTATAAGTCTGAATGTGATAGCCTAAAAAATGTCAACTCTGAGAACATAACTCTTCATAACGAAGTTACCACATTAAATCTGTGTAATGAAACTTCGTTTGAAAAAGTAGCTGAACTGAAAAAGATCATTAAAAAGTGGTCATCCAGCAGGTTCACTGTTGATGAGCTACTTGATGATCATATTCCAACTGACACCACTCATGCTCTTGAGCTAAAGTAAAAAAGGGAAAACCCACAGCTACCAAAGATAGTATCTTTGAGTCCATTGATACCATTCACGTGTTTGGCCCATACCTCAAACCTTCACCTATCTCAGAAACTCTGGATGAAAACGCAGTCCCTTTACCCCATCTTACTAAAATCTCTGGAGTTGAAACAAATAGTTCTTCTAGGGGAGAAAAGTATGATAATGAGTCTATTAAGATCTTTTTTGTGCCTACTAAATTAAATAGAAAGAAACATGTTTATAAGCCTGTTATAGTTGAGGTGTCACCAATCATGACCATATCTAACTCCTCCACTAAGGAACGCCTGTTGACCTTAAAAGAAGTGGAGAGTATGAAAGAACAAATTAAGTCTTCCGCTGAATGTTCCTCCTCGGAATCCAAGTCTAACACCTCAAGACCCATGACGGTAAAAAAGGTTAAGCCATATTGTATTGTTTGCAAACACACCCATCAGATGACCAAGGATTATGCTAAAAAGTATCCATCAAGAGATCTATGGAACAACCAAGATATAGACCCCAAATTGCTCAAGCGAGCCGAGGTTCAGCTGTTGTACTCAAACCGTTCCTTCCTTGCAAATATTATGGTCTCAACAATCATCACTCTGATGATTCTGAGTACTTTCCTGGATGTGAAATCCGTGGAAGGTACATAATAAGTGTGAAAACACTTATCCTTTTACCACTTATTTCTAATATAACAAGACCAAAACGTGTATTTAATGTCGTAAAAGGCGGAATTATGTGTGGTTTGAATTTTTATTTTGTTTTAGGACAAAAATATGAAAAAGGAAGAAAACACGGGCTTTTACGGGCTTTTATCGAAGAAAAAGACAAAAGACGAATTCAAAAGGTCAAAAGTGCAAGAAGAACGGAAGTCAAATGCCTATTCTGAAGATTTATCGAAGAAAAAGTCTAAAGACGGAAGTTTAACGAAGTCGAAGAACCAAGTCTACTAAAAGAAGAAAATTAGAAGACGAGTTCATTTTATCATTCGACTAATCCTGAGACAAAGTCGAGAAAGACGAGTTATTTAAAAGGCGAGAAGACAAGAAGAAAGGGAGAAGAAACAACACTTCCACTTCCTCTATATATAGCATCCTAATATGTCATTAGGAGGCTAGTATTTAATTTTTTAGTTAGTTTTATTTTAGTGTGTGTTTTTACTTTTTCTCTCTAGCTTTTCTTTCAAGCTTATCAAACTTTCATCTTAATCTATAATCTTGAATCTTAATCTTTAATATAATCAAGCTTTTTAATAAATTCTCATTCTACCTTTCTTAATCATTATCTATTGTTTTGCTTAATTAATCATGTAGTTGATCTCATCTAGTTGATTGTGTGATTGGTTTGCTTATTGGATTGTGCTTATTGAGTTGGTGTGTTTGACGTTTTTAGATTATTGTGCTTATTGCTTAATTTTTATGTTTTCCAGTTTTTTTAAATAAGTTGATTTTGGTAGATTAATATTTTTATAAAAAATTGCTTTTTAATATTTGCTTATTTAGTGTTTTTAAAAGTTTTTAAATTTTGGCTTATTAGCTTTTTCTTAAAATTAATTTGGTTTAAGTTTTGGTAAGTGCTTATTGTGATTTTTGCTTATTTTGTGTTAATCCGGGTTTTAGGAACCCTTTTATCCTGAACTAGTTGAAAACCCTTTTATTCCGACTTAATTTCAGTTTTATAATTCAGACTGATTTTCCCGACTTGCAACTTGATTTTCCCGAAATATGTGATGTATCATTTCATTCCGAATTATGTGTGTGATGCGAATTCCGAATTAGGTCAAGAAAGGTGTATTCCGGATTGTGTTAAGTCCCTAGATTCTGAACTGCATCAAGACTTCATATTCTGAACTACGTGCAAACTATCATATTCCGGATTAGATCAAGTTGGAACATACATTCCGGATTACTATCCGGAATATACTTTCCGGATTAAGGATCAAGCAAGACATTCCGAATTAGGTAGGGAGTACGGATTCCGGATTGTGTGCAGGGAAGGTATTCCGGATTATATGCACATCCCTCATTCCGAATAAGGTGAGTAATTGGTATTAATGTTCCGGATTACGTGCTAATCACGTATTACGAATTGTTTAAAGAATAACAAGCATTCCGAATTAAGTGGGAGACGTGGATTCCGGATTACGTTTGGGATTCAGATTCCGAACTAGGTCTCATTTTGGTACAATTGTGGATTCCGGATTATGTTAAGGTTGGGATTGCGACTTATTTGTTTTTCACAGATTCCGAATTAGGTTGGAATCTTTGATTCCGGATTGTTTGGTTTTATCATTTTCCGACTTATGTTCAGTTTAGCTTCCCGAATTAATTTTCAAACCTTTATTTTTCTCGCCATTTTACTTAGTTGAATTTTTAAACATTTTCACTTAGTTAAATTTTCAAGTTTACGTTTTTTATAAAGTTTACATTTTTATAAAGTTTTAAGTTTCAAATTTACTTTTAAAAGTTTTAATTTTTCGTCATTTGTTTTTTTAAGTCTTAATTTTTAGTTTAACTTTTAAAGCATTCATTTTTACTAAACGACATTTACATTTTTACTTTTATTTTAAAATAGATAATTACTTTTAGTTTCTTTCACCAAGTTCTACTGTGCAGCATTCATTCTGGAAAAGCAATCAATGTTAGACATTCCTCTTTATTTACGTTTATGTTATTAGTAGACTTAGATAATCAAGCTCCCCCTTTTTAGTGACCAACACCAATAATTCCACCCTAAACCGTGATCAATTCGAATAGATACCGAGAACGATTGAGTACACATATGCAAAATCTCCATATTAAATGGCGCCGTTGCCGGCTCTTTTCGTAAAGATTAACGATTTTTAGTGAGAAAAATTAGATTTCGGGATCCGTTCTTTTAGGAACGTTATTTTCAAGCATAAAAATTTCTAAAAATCCTAAAAAAATATAAAATTTTCAAAAATCCAAAAAAATAAAAAAGATAAAAAAACCAAAAATATTGTATTTCATTTTAGTGTATGCGTACTCGATTACGTCTTATTCTGAGCCCGAGACTCGTAGAGACTTAGATATGGCCGGTGTGCATAATAATAACAACCCACCTCACCCCAATTTGAATAATAACAACAATAACAACCATATCCCTCAACCCGAACTTCGTACGATGGAGGAGCTTTGTCAACCAACTATGAACAGACGTGGAGGACCGATTGTGCCGATGCAAATCACGGCTCCTGAATTTTCGTTGAAGCATCACATGATCCAACAAGTTCAAAACGCTTGTCCATTTCGCGGAATACCAGATGATGATGCCAACAAACACCTCGATAAATTCATAACCGTCACTCAAAGAATGAAATTGCCCGGTGTTTCCATGGATTTTCTTCGCCTTCATATTTTTCCACACACTTTATATCCCACCATGCCAAAAAATGGTTTGATCGTCTTCCCAAAAACTCAATTCATACATGGGACCAAATTGACTCAAAAAATTTTGTCGCGCTACTTTCTACCATCCATGGTCACTCGTCTTCGCAATAAAATCAGTGGTTTCACTCAAGAACCTGATGAGTCGCTTTTCGATGCTTGGGAACGTTATAATATCTTGATGGACCGTTGTCCTAACCATAATATGCTCCCCGTCACTTTGATTGACACTTTCTACAATGGTTTAACTTTTCGTGATCGTGATACGATTAATGCTGCCGCCAGTGGTACATTCATGAAGAGAAGACCTGAGGAGTGTAGAGAACTTATAGAGAACATGGCCACTCATCACAAAAATTTGGATTCGTCCGCATCTTCACAAAATAACCCGAGGGCCAATGTTTCTTCTACTTCATCAAACCCTGAGATAACCGAACTTACCCGTCAAATAGCCGAGATGAACAAAAATTTCTTAACCATGGCTACGAACCAATTTCAACAAGTTAAAGCTGTCACACCTTCTTGTGAGATTTGTGAGGGTTCTCATTCATACACCGATTGTCCTTCTACTCATGACAATCCGGAAAAACGTGTATGCGGCTAACGGTAACTTTTCCACGGGAGGCTATCAAGCTCGTCCTCAAGGTGATCGCAATTTGCTAAGTTATCGTTCAAACAACTTCCTTTCACCACCCGGTTTTCCTCCTCAAAACCAAAACAACTTTAATCGCAACAATCAGAACCAACCTCGAGCTACTAATCAATATCAAACCCAAAGAAAGCCATATCCACCTCAAGGAAATAATCAAGTTTATCAACAAACCACTTATCAACCACCCGCTTACCAAGTTCCCCATCCTAACCAACCCACGACATACAATCAAGAGGTTGAAACATACATGAGGACTAATGACGCGCTGGTGAAGAATCTTCAGAACCAAATTATCAACTTGAAAGGTGACATGGCGAAACAAGGGAATGATCTTCGAGCCGAGGTTAGGAATGACATGTGAAACTCTTTAAGCAGTCAAACAAATGACTTAAGGGATATGATGGCTAGTTTCTTCCCAAGTAATCAAACCTCTGGTTCGGGTTCTCTTCCGAGTAATACCGTTGCTAATCCAAGAGGGGAGATGAAAGCAATCACCACCCGAAGTGGAAAAGGTTGTAAGGAACCCGAGATTCCTACACTTACACCGGTAATTGTGACAAAGGATAACGAGCCCCCTTTACGGATTCCTACACCTTCTATTTATACCCCTCCACCACCCAAGGATGTGAGTGAGAATTCCATTCCGAAGCATTCGTCTCAACCCGATATACCTTATCCCTCAAGGTTGAGGAAAGAGAAGTTGAAGAACAAGGATGATATTCAAGTTTCGAACTTTCTTAAAATGTTTAAACAATTGAATTTCAACATCTCCTTTTCCGAGGCTCTCGCTCACATGCCTAAATATGCTAAAATGTTTAAAGATCTTCTCAGTGATAAGGAAAAACTCCTTGATATTGCTCAAACCCAACTTAATGAGAATTGCTCCACGGTTCTTTTAAGGAAATTACCAACCAAACTTGGTGATCCGGGTCGCTTTCTCATTCCTTGCAACTTCTCCGGGGTAGAGAATTGTATGGCCCTAGCCGATCTAGGTGCTAGTATCAACTTAATGCCATTAATTGTTTGGAAACAATTATCTCTACCTGAGCTAGTCCCCACACGAATGACATTGGAGTTAGCTAACCGTACGGTTGCTTATCCGGTGGGGAAAGCCGAAGATGTCTTCGTCGGTGTCAACAAATTCACCTTTCCGGCGGATTTTGTTGTCGTTGACTACGAGATAGATCCCCGTGTTCCATTAATCGTTGGACGTCCATTCTTGAGGACCGGTCGCACTCTCATTGATGTAGCCGCGGGTGAATTAATCATGAGAGTTGGTGACGATAAAATCGTCTTCAACATGGGTAAACTTTCAAAGCAGCCTTATGAACACGAGAGCGTTAATTTCATTGACTTACTTGATGAGGCTCATGAAGAACATTTCAAAGACGCTTGTAAAAGTGATTTTTCTTCTCTACCCATTGTTGAGACCGTTGCCTCTATTGCTCCCTCATTGACTCCATTTGGAGAAAGGGACTTCCTTTTGAAAGAATTTGAAGCAACTTTAGGGGATGTGGACTTAAAATATGACGATTCTCCCTCCGATTGGGATGAATACATTCGTACCATTGAGAAACTTCTCAATGAGGACCATATTTCTCCACCTTCTCCTATGGAAATCATAAACAATGATCCGAATTTGACTAAGCCTTCCATCGACAATCCTCCGAATTTAGAGCTTAAGGATTTACCGTCTCATCTCGAATACGTTTTCCTTGAAGACAATAAGAAGTTACCCGTCATCATTGCAAAGGACTTAAAAGAGGATGAAAAATCTCGACTTCTCGATGTGCTCAAAAATCATAAGAAAGCAATTGCTTGGAAATTTTCTGACATTCGCGGAATTGATCCTAACTTTTGTACTCATAAGATTCTCATGGAAGATGACTTTAAACCCGCAATCCAAATCCAAAGAAGGGTTAATCCAAAAATTCATGATGTCATCAAGAAAGAAGTTATCAAACTTCTAGATGCCAGAATGATTTACCCTATTTCGTATTCGCCATGGGTTAGTCCCGTCTATTGTGTGCCTAAGAAAGGCGGAATAACCGTTGTTCCCAATGAAAACAACGAGTTGATTCCTACTCGACTTGTCACGGGTTGGCGAGTTTGGATAGACTATCGTAATCTCAGTGATGCCACTCGCAAGGATCATTATCCTCTTCCTTTCATGGATCAAATGCTCAAGCGTTTAGCGGGTAATGACTATTATTGCTTCTTAGACGGTTTCTCCGGGTATTTTCAAATTCCTATCAATCCAAACGACGAAGAGAAAACCACATTCACTTGTCCTTATGGAACATTTGCTTATTAAAGGATGCCTTTCGGCTTATGCAATGCTCCTGGGACTTTCCAAAGGTGTATGATGGCTATATTCCATGACATGGTTGAAGAAACTATGGAAGTCTTTATGGACGATTTCTCGGTCTATGGTGATTCTTTTTCATCTTGCCTTGCCAATTTAGAACGTATGCTTAAACGGTGTGAAGACACTCGTCTCGTTCTTAATTGGGAAAAATGCCATTTCATGTTAAAAGAAGGCATTGTTCTAGGTCACAAAATTTCCAAAGCTGGTATCGAAATCGACCGTGCTAAAGTTGACGTCATTGCTAAGTTGCCTCCACCTACCACCACCAAAGGAGTCAGGAGTTTTTTAGGTCATGCGGGATTTTATCGTCGTTTCATCCAAGATTTCTCTAAGATCGCTGCCCGATGACCCACCTCTTGGAAAAAGATACTCCTTTTATCTTTTCTAAAGAGTGTATCGAATCTTTCAATCTTCTTAAGGATAAATTAACTAAGGCACCGGTCTTAGTTACCCCTAATTGGGAGTTACCTTTTGAATTGATGTGTGATGCTAGCGACTTTTCTATTGGAGCGGTTTTGGGACAAAGAATCAACAAACATTTCCAACCAATCCATTACGCTAGCAAGACAATGACGGGGGCTCAATTGCATTATACCACCACCGAAAAAGAGCTTTTAGCTGTAGTGTATGCTTTTGAGAAATTCCGCCCCTATCTTGTGCTTTCCACAACCATCGTTTACACCGATCATTTCGCGTTGAAGTACTTGTTAACGAAACAAGATTCTAAACCAAGACTTCTTCGTTGGGTTTTACTCCTTCAAGAATTCGAAATTGAAATTCGTGATAAAAAGGGAGCGGAAAACCTAGTCACGGATCATCTTAGTAGACTCGAGGATCCTTATCAAGGGGAGCTCCCAAATCAAGAGATTAATGAATCTTTTCCCCTTGAGGCCTTAATGTCTATTAACTCCAACCTTGACGATACCCCATGGTATGCGGACTTTGCAAACTACTTGGCGGGTGGAATTCTCATCGAAGGGTTATCGTACCAACAAAAGAAGAAATTCTTCAAGGATGTGAAAACTTACTATTGGGACGACTCTTATCTCTTCAAACAATGTGTTGACTTGATCCTTCGTCGGTGTGTTGACGGGCCCGCAGATTTACAAATCTTGGAAGCTTGCCATAAAGTACCAACCGGTGGTCACTTTGGTCCCAATTACACCACGAAAAAAGTTTTCGATTCTGGATTTTATTGGCCCACCATTTATCGTGATGCACACGAAATGGTTAATCATTGTGATGCTTGCCAACGACAAGGCAAGATCACACATAAAGATGAGATGCCTCAAAATTTCATCCAAGAGTGTGAAATCTTTGACGTATGGGGCATCGACTTTATGGGGCCATTTCCATCATCCAAAGGGAACAAATACATCCTCGTAGCCGGTGACTACGTATCAAAATGGGTTGAAGCAAAGGCTTTACCTACTAACGATGCGAGGGTGGTTGTGAACTTTTTGAAACAGTTATTTGCTCGATTCAGTGTTCCTCGTGCTATCATCGGTGATCACGGGACTCATTTTTGCAATGATCAATTTGCTCGAGTCATGGCTAAGTAAGGTGTCAATCACCGTCTTTCCACCGCGTATCATCCACAAACTAATGGTCAAGTCGAGATCTCTCAACCAAACTAATTGATCTATAAGGAGAAAACCAAGCTCATTCATGATTCTAGGATTAAGAAACGAGAGTTTCACATAGGTGATCAAGTTTTACTCTTTAACTCTCGGTTGAAAATCTTTTCAGGCAAGCTTAAGAGCCGTTGGTCTAGTCCATTCACCGTCGCTAAAGTCTTCCCTTATGGCACTATTGAGCTTTCTCAACCAAATGGCCAAATTTTAAAGTGAATGGTCAGCGTGTTAAGTTTTACTTTGATGAGGACATCTCTCATGAGATGATTCCATCCCTCACCACGTTTCCCTTGAATTAGTTCTGGGTCGAGTCAGGCTCGTAACTCGGTTAACAAAAACAAGCGCTTCTCAGGAGGCAACCCGATGATCTATTCTTTACCCGTTTTCATAATAAGTGTAGGGGAGCTACATAGGTGTTTGTTGTCTTGTTTATTATGATTTGCAGGGATTAAAACTTTCAAATATCACTTTTGATGATATTTGACGACCCGTGATCCCGTGTTCCTGGTTCTATCCTAAACTCTTGTGATTTAATATTTCATATCTTATATGTTGACATTGAAATCACTTTAGTTGTCTCTTCCTTAGCAAGATTTAAACAACGTGCATAATGTCCTAAGTGTAGGGGATTTTATTCCCACATGCTTAAACATTGAGGAAAATGTTTATATCAAGTGTAGGGGGACTTCTATCGAAGTTAAGTGGGCTTTTCCATTAATTTGTCCTCATTTTAACCGGAAAATCCGATTTTTCGACATTTTTCAAATTTTTTGATCTATTTTGGCCAAGTAGTATTTTTCATTTATTCTCTTTTATGTTCTTTCCTTTTGTTATCGCATCGTATGTATATATTTCATTTAAAAAATAAAGTCAAAAAAGAGGAAAAATAAAGTTAAATAAAATGGTTTTAATGAGTTTAGATGTCGTTGATATATTAGGCCCGTCATGAATCTTTTGACTCAACCCGAGTTTACTTATCCAAGTTTACTCTAGCTACTATCCTTAACGTGTTTAAATTAAGTTTTGCTAGGATTTTAAATAGGGAACTTTAAACGCGAAAGTCTTAACTCTTATGGGTTAAGAACAAGAACTTTTCGCAAGTTCCTATAATTGATCCTAGAAAGTCGTTTATCAAGGGAACTTTAAAATGCGAATTCTAAACTGGAAAAAGTCTAAGAAGTTGCAAGATCCTACATATGACTTGAAAATCCAAAACTTTGATTTAATAGGCTAAGCATCCACGAGTCTTATTCTTTGAGATTTTAAATTGGGAGAATGAGAGATGATAGAGTCAATTATAATTTTGGTATTCCTTCATGAATTTATGTGAGTTGATTATGATATTTTTCTCCCATCGCTTGTTAATAAATTTAATTGCAATAAATAAGGTCGTACAATTCGAAAAGTTACTTAGCTTCTATCACAAGATCGTTTAAAAGTTGCTCGGTATTAATTAGAGTTCATAGCCAAGGCATAACTTATTGAAGCGGGATGCGAAGATTGGCGAGTCCGAAAATGCCCTAACAAGGCATGAGGGCTATATTTTGTTACCAAAGATCCAAAGTGATGTGAAGAATCGTTCTTCAAAAATCAATATGAAGGATCAAGACACACGACGAAAAGGAAATACTCCCCTAAAGATCATGGAGAAGTCTATCCGAAAAGACCCTAGCAACGTATGAGGATAAATAGATCCAAGTCCTAAAAGGAGGCGGATCGTTGTATATCAAAATCCAAAATAAAGATTGGAGAAAAATGAAGAAGTCGTGGTCCAAGTTTGAAGAATCTCTCAAAAACTTTAAGTGAAGAAACTCCTATTATGAAGAGAAGACCATTATTTCAAGAACGTCTCTCAAGATTCGAAGTATGAAGTCACTGCCAAATATCGGTCCGAGAAAGGTCTCAAATTGTGAAGAGAGTTATGCTAAGATATGAACTTTATGAGGTCCCGATAAGCAGTTTTAAAAGATTTTGTCCTTTAGCTAACTATTGATTAAATCGTCCTACTTTATTTTCAGCCTAAATAAACTATCGAAATAAGTCAAAAAATGCATCCTTGTGATCATTCAAGACAATCATAAAATATAAGAGATACACCTAGGAATAAGGGAGTCTAAGTGAATAATTGGGCCACATGAGTTTGTGTTAGTTTACTAACTTATAATAACAATGATCTCGTTTATAAGCTTGGTGTGGGGAACGTGACACTTGAGGGTGATAAACATTCATGACAACCAAAGCCCTAATGTAAGTCTTCAATATCTTTACTTGTTCTTCCTTCAAGCATTTTGTAATTTTCTATTTTTATTTAGTTTTCTTATTGTCTAATATCTAATAAAGGCCAAGGTGGGTTAATTATGATAAAAAATGTAAATCGTGCTTTGAAATTAATGCATTGCATGAGGGCATTGAAATGGGCAAGTGTATGGGATTTAATAAGTGTGAAAACACTTATCCTTTTACCACTTATTTCTAATAATAACAAGACCAAAACGTGTATTTAATGTCGTGAAAGGCGGAATTATGCGTGGTTTGTGTTTTTATTGTGTTTTAGGACAAAAATATGAAAAAGGAAGAAAACACGGGCTTTCACGGGCTTTTATCGAAGAAAAAGACAAAAGACGAAGTCAAAAGGTCAAAAGTGCAAGAAGAACGGAAGTCAAAGGCCTATTCTGAAGATTTATCAAAGAAAAAGTCTAAAGACGGAAGTTTAACGAAGTCGAAGAACCAAGTCTACTAAAAGAAGAAATTTAGAAGACGAGTGATGAGATGGCATTTATACATGATCTCATCGTTCTTTTCGGGCTTTAAATGCATTAAAATGTCATAAAATACCATATATATGCTTGTGTTTGTTTACTTGTGTATTTTAGGTATGGATATCGTGAAAAAGACAAAAGATCACAAGATACAAGGAAAAACGGACACGAGAAACGAAGCCGTACAAAGAACCGGGCCCTATTCATGGAATATTCAACATTTATCCTTGAAGACTTAAAGATGTGCAAGTTTTGATCCTCAATGAATGAAGAAATGACACTTAAAACCCTTGTATGTTGATAATTACAAGTTTGGTCCCTTAAGTTGGTTAAAATTACACAAAAGGTCCTTCTACTTTGAAGAAATGGCAAGATTAGTCCCTCCACAATTTCAAATTTCCAACAATGGTCCTTCATGAAGTTAAAATTGCATTGAAGACCTTTGAAGATCAACATTGTCCAAAATCAGCCCTTGAAATATGCAAAAGTGTCAAAAATAACCCTTGATAACCTTTTTCCAAAAGTTTATGCCAAAACTGCCAAGTTGTGAAAGATGAAAACAAAGGGAATACGTTTTGTTTGCAAAATAAACTTGTTATACAACTTTTCCCAAAACCAAAGGACTAAAAGTGACAAGCTGAAAGTTTAAATCCCTAAACATGCGGGAAACACTTACTGTTGGGATTTTTACCAGTCAAGAACAAGTTTTTACCCAGGATAAAAAAGGAGTAAAACAAAGGGGAAAACAAAATTGGTTACACCCACGTGTGATTCACATCACCTCAATCACATCCCACACCTTAAACCTCAAATCCTACTACCAGAATGATACCCCCATCCCCACTCACAATACGACACCTGGCATTTGATCCTGACTTGGCAAAATCAAGGGCTGCAAATCATTACTTGGTCCCTAAGCACTCAACAAACGTCCAGGATTCAACCAAAACAGCTGGCAACACACCTAGAAGATTCTGCAAGGATAGAATAGGAATTCAGTTGCTAGGGTTTGTGAATAGTGTTTAGCCAGGCATTTGCCTATAAAAGGAGACCTCAACATGTGAGAGTCCCTTTGTTCCAGTTTTAGGCTATCAATCTTTGTAATTCCTTTTTAAGTTTAATAATATTTGAATTTCTGAAAATTTTGAATTCTCTTTTTGATTTGATTAAAAGTTGGTGTTTGAGTAGCCTAATTCTGAGTTCCATTTGATTGATTAGACCTTCCTTAACCTTGTGGTTAAGGCACGTCTAGGTTTGAAAGGTTTTCAAGGTTCAAAGGCCTTGAAATCCTAGTTTCTGATTTTGGCTTATATTTGTGTACTAACCCTTAGCCATAAGCCTTGATCTCCTTCAAGCTTGTTGACACCAAGCCTGAGAAGGGTTCTAAGCCTTTGGTTGAGTTTGTTTGCTGCTTGTGTTGAAGACATATCATAATCAAAGCCTTGTTCTGCTTTGAACA
The DNA here is from genome assembly GCA_025667525.1 of Glebionis coronaria. Classification (NCBI taxonomy): domain Eukaryota; kingdom Viridiplantae; phylum Streptophyta; class Magnoliopsida; order Asterales; family Asteraceae; genus Glebionis; species Glebionis coronaria. The sequence goes on from CM046881.1 coordinate 501,055,923, forward strand.
TCAGCAGGCTTTGATCATCTTCATTGAAGTACCTTGGTCTTGTTCTAGTTGTTGAACAATGTCCAAGGAGCATAGCTGGCCTTCCTAGGATGTTGTGGAAGGCAGGTATAATCCCTTGTTAAGATTCCTCTCAAAATTTCATGTTTATGACTGTTTTGAATTTGGTGCTTTGATTTTGAGTATTTGTGTTTGTGCTGGTAATTTTTGAGATTGATTGTGTTAGTTGCTACCTAGTAAGTGTTTTTAATCATTAAAATCAGTAGGTTATTAGTTAAAATCACAAGTTTCTTTGTTAAGTGGTGGATTAAGGAGTGTTTGGGTCTACTGCATGATTTGGATTTGTGGTTTGCTAAGTGTTGGTATTGTGATTGCAAGTGTTGGTATCTGTTTGTTAGGGGCTATTGTTCATATGTTTGCAGGTTTGAAGGTTTGAAACACATAGATTCATAAATAGGCTATAAAATATTAAATACTTGGTAAAATTGGCTAGGATTTTGAGGACACCTAGATCTAAGCTTAGGCTAGGGCTAACTAGTGCTAAACCTTAGTTAATCACACCAGGGAAGAAGGATTTGAGGCTTGAAATTGGATCAAGAGATCCACAAGGATGTCTTTAGTACTTGAATGATATATTGATATGTCAATACTAAGGAATGTAAGCTAGAGGATCATGGTGATCCTACTCACCATATAGATGTATTATTGAATCTTGAATGTCATTATTGAATAAAACTATGAATGAGTAGATGCAAGTCCATAGATTACCATATACATCACTTGTTTTGTTTGGTTTTCTATTGTAGGCAAGTAACTACACAAAACAAAAACAAAAGATTAGACTTTTGTTTTTACCTTCTGACGTTGAGAATCTATGTATTGTATTTGCTATCTATCGCATGTTATAATAATGAAACTCATTGTATATATACATGCAATTGTCGGTTACTCCTAAAACAATTAGGAAACCACTAGCACATGTCAAAAGCAATACTAATTCTTAATTCTAAATTTGCTTTTGTTTTTAATACAAATCTATTTATTAGTTAACGTTTAACTAATGTTTTTACAATACCGTTAACTAACTAATTAATTAACGTTGGTAATAGCTTATCACTAATTAATATATTATACATAATATATTAATGTATAATTGTTTTACGTATTAACGCGTGCGTCTCCTTAGGCTCGGGACGACTTCCGGACATATATTATTTACGTGGACATATTCCTTCAGCTCCCACTTGGACATGTACAATAATATAATATAATAACATTGGTTAGCGTCTAGCAACACGCCTATGCTCCCGGAAGTTCTCGAGTGTAGTTTTCCATAAAGTATATTTAAATGACTTAAACATTTACAATCCTTTTGTTTCTCAAATGCTATGATAATAATGGATATGGATCAAAGTCATTCCATTTTAACTATTCTGTTTCTCGCATTACATAATTAATAAGATTACCAATCTAATCGAGACAAATCTAAATTACCATTGGGTATGGCCATACAAACATCTAATTAATTAACGAGGGGCCCAGTAGCATTATTCTTCAATCCTAGTTGAATGAACAAATTCTATCTTGACTACACGTGCCTCTTATATGCTTCAAGATACAAATGATTATAGCCTTTATTACTACCTTGTTCAGGATAGCGTTAGAACTATAGAAAAAAGTACCATCCACATATATAAGACCTGCTTGCATCTCAAGTCAAAGGATTTAGTAATGTAAATCATTTACAAGTTTCACTTAAAAACGCCGATCCATAAAGTGATTGACTTGTTAGTAGGAGATGTCCAATATACAACTTTTGGATATCGTATGAGTTGGTGAACCGTTCTTACATATTCTACGAATATTACCATCTCTCATATATGTCTTAATTCAATTATATTCCCATATAATCAATCGACATAGACAATTTAGAATAACATATTATTCAAGGATTTAAACATGCAAAAATAGGACCAATAAATATTAAAGAAAACGAATATATCCAATACTTCAATTCATAAAATAAATATTGTTTAACAATATCCTTTATCCAAATACTAAAAGATCAATGCATGATAATCGTAGTTGAAAAATCATGCCTCAAGATATGACGATCATACTTGTTGTCAAGGCATATATTTCATAAAACTCTACTAGGTTTGATCTTTGGAATTTTGAGAATACTGATTTCAAATTCACAATTGTGAAAATCTTTGAACATATATAATGATTGTTATTATGTACATTTCTACATATGAACACAACAAAATGGGAGTATTGTTGTTGTACATCATATAAGGTGTGTGAGTCCAACAAAACACCTTATTGAAAACAATCTTCTTTAATAGCTTCTTAAACTATAAAGTATTCTTTATTCTTTTAATATGTATTGCAACATTACGCTCAATTGAACATAACTAATCCACATGGTCATCATCAAAGATGAAATCGTACCATGATTAGTATTGAGTGTTATCTCAATCAATCTATCATCCATGTCTAGAAACATCACTATGATATATTATAATCCAAAAATTAATATTATGATAATATTTGGTATCTTTCTAAACTCTAAGTTTGTTGACAATGATAATTACATCTTATTATCATATAGAATATTCATTACTTGGAACAATTCAAGTTAGTAATAATCATTCTATCCCAAAGAAATCTTATCATAACATTTGTACTAATCATCTAAATGATTTTCTCTTTAAGCAATCGTTGTTGTCAAATCTTCTTGTACTTATACAAGTTTTTCAACTATCCATACACACAATATGATTTACATGATGAATCCCTTAAGTTTTCATATTATGTCAACTCTCATCAAATGAGATATATTCACTGAGACTTTCTGAATGATATTTCATGTTGTGTTGGATTTCATTAACCATATATGTTTATTACAATAAACATAGATATCAAGGTCATACGTTTAATTTCTAAACCCTTTCATATGAAAACTTATTCCAAGCTAATGTTTAACATCTAGCTTACATGGAATATTGCTTTCCATATGTTATACATCATATGTGATTTAAGAAATAAACATAATACTCCCACTAGCTTTTAGATGTACTCACAAGTTATCCTAAATCTAATTAAAAATCAAAACATGGATTGAATAATTAGACTTGATATATATTTCTTAGATGCATACATTAATCCATACATGGATTCTTGCATTATGTACACTACATAAAGATTATTGTAATTTATAAACACTTTGATCACAACCGTCCTCGCTAATGTAATCGTACAAAAGAGTTTAAATATTACATTGTTATATTTATTATTATAAAACTATCATGACAACAAATCATCTTTATTAATGCATGTAGAACTTTTCTATCACATATTGTGCATTAATCATGTGTACAATATTGTCCATGTGAGTCTTTCACTAAAGAAACTTATATTCACCTCACGGTCTAACTGATTGGTTAAAGATTAATCAAGTTTCCAAAAATTGATTATCTTCTATGGACTTGCATCTACTCATTCATAGTTTTATTCAGTAATAACATTCAAGATTCAGTAATACATCTATATAGTTAGTAGGGTCACAATGATCCTCTAACATATATTCCTTAGTATTGACATATCAATATATCATTCAACTACTAAAGACATCCTTGCGTGTCAAATAGATCAGCAAAACTTGTCTGCATATTGTTCATTGTTCATCAGAAACTTTTTGTGCTTTGATCTTGTTATTTACTTTGATTCAGTGTTTGATTCTTGTTGCTTTGTGTTTGTTCTTAGTTTATATAGCTTGTGTATGCATCTTGTTAAGTTTTGTTGGCTTATTCTTGCTAAATCTGCTTATTAAGTACTTAACTGCTTATTTCCATATCTGGGCTATATCTGGTGACTGTTTGGCTTATTGTGGCTTATTGTGTGAACCAAATTGTGATTTTCTTGTTGCTATTGACTCCTTGTGATTCACTGATCACAAGGGTGCCTTTGTTTCCAATTGAATCTAACCAGAACTCTCAAATAAGCTTGGTCAAATAGTCAAAGCAGTGGGAACTCCTTTCCCCTGCTAGTTACCACTGATAGTGTAAAATTGGGTTCAGCTTATCAATAAGCTATAATAGCTTATTTTAACCAGCAACAACTTTGTTTTTGTAATAGGTGCTCATTATTTGACCCATTTGTCCATACTGGAGCATTTGGTGGGTTGACTTTAGGGTTTGACTAGAAAACCAACTTCATTGACTTTTTCATAAGTTCATTTGTGCTTATTCTGGCTTATTGGTTGTGCTTATTGGATTTTTGTTGATTGATTTGGCTTATTGAGTCCATTTGTGATCTTTTGCAAGTTGAATCAAGTCCTGAGGTGCCTTATTTCTCAAACCCGACTATTTTGTCGTTTTGTGAAATAATACTTTGCTTATTTCTGGCTTATTGAGTGAGCTTTTTCACAATTTCTTTTTACAGATCTCATAAGCATCCCAAAAGAAGGTTGTGTGTCAAATTAGAGCTTATGGCATTAGCTTATGGCTTAATGGGCTGAAAAGCCCAATAAGAATAAGCTGAGTGTTTAATAAGCTGTGATAAGCTCACATTCAGCTTTTGGGCCTTTAGAGTTTTGTTCTTAGAATTGAATTTTGAGTCAGATAGGGCTTTTCCAAGTCAATTGGGCCAAGTTTGACTTTTTGGGCCCAAAAGCCCATTTGTGTTGACTGTTTTTGGTTTTGGCCCATTTGAGGGCCCAATAGGGGTATTCTGGTCATTTCACTTTGATTTTCTGATTATTTAGGTTAAAATAAACTAGTTTGCAAGTTTTTAGAATTTTTTATAATTTTTGGATTTGTAATATTATTTTATTATTATTTTATTATTATTTTTAAAATTTCACATTTTCCAACTTTTTACATTTTTCTTAGGTTTAATACATTAAAATAGGAATTTAGCAACTTTTAGAATAATTTTATCTCTTTTAGATTAATTTTTATAATTATTTTAAGTTTTAATAGTTTTTAAATCAGCTTAAATAATTTTTATTAGTTTAAAAATTTCTAAAAATAGTTTTTAATCTTTTTAGGTCATTTTAGAGGTTTACCAATTGAAAAATCTTTATTTGGGCTTTTTGATAATTTATTTGATTTTTAGGGCTTTAATTAGCATTTAAAAATTGAATATTTAATTATTTAAAAGGTTTGAAAAAGTTTTGATCATTGGTAAACTCTTAGTTTATTTATTTTGATTTTTGGTGAATTTTTGGTAATTTTTAGAATTTATTTTTATTTTTGTAGTTTTTAAGGTTCTACGTTTTAACTTTCTAGTAGTACTAATTTTTATTTTTACGACTTCGTCATCTTCTTTTCTCATCCCCTTCTAAACCAAATATTAATCTCAAATCTTGTACATCTTAGTCACACACATATACCTCCTTGGGAAACGAATTTCATTGGGTCATTAACACTTGATTTTTCCTAAAGTCATTTGTTCAATACTTACCGCTTTTACGCCTTTTTCCTAAAAGGTCGTATTTTTCCTACAATCATTTTGGCGCCGATGCCGGGGAGGTGTGTCGTGATTAATTTGTATTGTTGTTTTTAATATTAACCATAAATAGTATTTGTATTAGTAGAACTCTACTAATACGTATTATCGGTTTTCTTGGTTTTTCTTGTAAAAAAAATATTATTAATATATTGTATTAAGTATCACAACAAATAAACAATATCTCCAAAAGTGTGAAAACACAACCTTAATTGGGATTTCATCACTCAATTATTGTATTCGAATCTCAAACAAAAAGAAAAAGGCAAAAATAGATAAATACTTTCGTGAAGCTCGATTTTGAAAAATACAAACTATAAGGTGGGTATAAGGCGGGTATTATAAAATATACCCTAAGGAAAAAGGCTCTTAAGTGCTTCGCGCCGCCTCGTTTCCCCGCTTGCTTGTGAGTATTTTGAGATTGAAGGCTAATCGAGGGTTTTGCCGCCCAAAGTATTATTACGTATAATATATTTTCTTGGTTTCTTTGTGATTAAAACCTCTTGAACAATTTGGTTTTCACCAAAGTTCTAAAGTCATTCAAAGGCGTTCACTCCACATGATCGTTTTCATTCCTTTGAGGCTTCTTTAATCAAGAGTTTGATTCGAGGAGAGATTTTGTAGATTGTTGTCTACGAAGATACACCAAAATCCAAAAAAATTAAATATCATCAAAAACACAAAAAAAAATTGAAAATTCACAAAACACCCAAAAAGAATCTTCTTTGCTCACCTCCCATTCTTCGTGAAGTTTATGATCACTCGTAATCAAGCAAAACGAGCTCGTAAACGTCTTCAAAAGCAAGCCAATCAAGAGACGTTGATTGTAGAAGAACCTCCAATTGTTGAACCTATTGTAGAACAAGAAGTCGTCATGGCTAATCGTACTATGATGGAGTTGCTACAAGCACCCACCGAGGGTTTTGGAGAGGCTATTGTGATTCCCGCCATCCTTGCGGAGAATTTCGAGATTAAGACGGGTTTAATGTCGATGTTGCAAGCAAATAAGTTTAGAGGTCATGAGAAAGACAACCCGCATTACCACATTAGGAATTTTAACCGTCTCACCGCCACTAGCAAGTTTAAGGATGTTCCACATGACGCCATTAAGATGATGTTGTTTCCATACTCGTTAGATGGACCCGCAAAAATTTGGCTTGAGAAAGAACCGCCAATTCAATTTTGACATGGGCCGATCTCGTTTCTAAGTTTGTGAACAAGTTTTTTCCACCATCTAAAACAACACATTTGAAAAATGAGATTTCACGATTTGTGCAAAGAAATAATGAAAGTTTTTCAATGGCATGGGAACGATTTAAAGAAATGTTACATGAATGTCCACACCATGATTTTACGGAATTACATCAAGTTGATACTTTTTATAATGGGCTTAATGATCATGAACGAGATTATTTGAATGCCGCCGCGGGTGGTAATTTTTTGTGCAAAACGACAAATGAGGCTTTACAAATCATCGAGAATAGATCTAAGGTTTGTAGCCCTCGTAACACACCGAGTGTTGCCAATTTGGGTTCGTCATCATCGTCACAATCGTCTCGTAGCATTAATGCCTTACATGATGAAGCTAATGAGGAAAATCGGTTTTGATAGATTTGCTAATCTTATGTCCCATTGGAAAGCTCAAGAAGCTTCAAATTCCGCTTCGGTTAAAGCGGTTTCTAAGAGTTGTTTATCTTGTGGTGGAGCTCATGATCTTTCCGAGTGCATTACCGCGGATGGTAACACTTCGAGTGCTTATGTAGCAAAGGGAACTTACAACCAAAACGGTCAAGGTTCCCGCCCAAATAAAGCTCCACCAAATCAAAATGTTAATAATTATTGAAACAACAACCAAGGTAATTACCAAGGCAATTCACGCAATTACAACAAAGGGAATTATCAAAATGGGAATGGACAAATTTCTAATCAAAACCAAAACCGTGATTTTCAAAACACTACACAAGGTTTTCAAAATGATCACACTAAAAATTTGCAAGGAGAATTTTTGGATTATGCTAAAGCAAATGATGCTAAATTTGATAACATGCAACGTGAGATGATTAGCTTAAGATCCGAGTTGAAAAACGAGCTAAAAAATGAACTTGCTAATGAACTAAAAACTCATGCAAACAAAATGGAAGGAAATGTCCAACGTCTTCAACAAAATCAACAAAAGATGGAACTAGGACAACATGAGATTAAGCAAGAGTTATTAAAAGCGGATGCTAGGCAATCAAAATTTGAGGACCGAATGGCTAAGATGTTTGAAGCAATCATGTGTAAACCCTCTTCCTCGGGTGGTCTTCCTAGTGATACCATTGCAAACCTGAAGGGAGAAATGAAGGTTATTACTACACGAAGTGGTAAAACTTTCAAGGAACCAATCTCTCGTCCAAGTACTTCTACGGAGAAGGAAATCGAGAAAGAACCCGAGGTGATGGTCAAAAAGGAGCACATTACAATCCCACGAAGTACCGCTCATACCACACCTACGGTTGAACCAATACCAATTGTGGAACCTGAGTTTCCAAGGCCGTTGCCTAATGACCAACCCACACCACCTTTACCCTACCCTTCGAGAGGAAACAAAGAGAAGTTGCAAGAACGTAACAAACAACAAATCGAGCTTTTTATAAAAATGTTTCAACAAGTGCATTTTGATGTGAGTTTAGCGGACGCGTTGTTATATATGCCTCTTTTCGCTTCCACTTTTAAAAGTATGATGAGCGATAAGGAAAAGCTTTCAAAGCTTGCTAATTGTTCTTCGGTTTATCTTAACCGCATACCGGAAAAAGTTGGTGATCCCGGAAAGTTTCTCATTCCTTGTGACAAACAAGATATGAAAGAATGCCTCGCCTTGTCCGATCTTGGTGCAAGCATTAATTTGATGCCATTTTCCATTTGGAAATCGCTTTCGCTTCCGGCTCTTATTCCTTCGAACATGTCTATCGAGATGGTCGATCATTCTACGATTATGGCATGTGGAGTAGCCGAAGATGTTTTCGTGAAAGTGGGGAAGTTCTACTATCCCGTTGATTTTATAGTAGTTGACATCCCCGCGGATCCTCAAGTTCCTCTAATTTTAGGTCGTTCATTTTTAGACACTTCGAGATCGCTTATCGATGTTCATGCAAGAACTATCACTTTGAGATTCAACGAAGAGGAACTTATTATAAACGCTACTCAAAACTCGAAACCTTCTCATGTTTATGCAATCGCTACCATCAATCACATTGACATCGTTGATGTGGTTTGCGATGAGTTTCCACAAGAAGTGTTAGGTTTTTCCGATAGCTCGTCAAGTGGCAATCCCACTATTTTGGATCCGATTCTTGCTAATTCCACACCAAATATCACTCCATTCCAAGGAGGAGATCTTACTTCAAATGAAATCGACAATGAAGATGAGGTGTTGATTAGTGATGATACTTCTATTCCACCATTTCTTTCGCCGATGGAAGTTATGAGTGTTGAACCAAAATCTTCAATCGAGGAACCACCTATCCTTGAATTGAAAGATCTTCCTTCTCACCTTGAATACGCATTCTTGGAAGGTGATGACAAGTTGCCGGTTATTATTGCAAAAGGTCTTGCCAATGATGAAAAAACCGAGCTCTTGAAAGTTCTTAAGGCTCATAAAGGGGCAATTGCGTGGAAAATATCCGACATTAAGGGTATTGACCCAAAATTTTGTACTCACAAGATTTTAATGGAGGAGGACTACAAACCCGCAATTCAAAGTCAAAGAAGGGTGAATCCCAAAATTCACGATGTCATTAAAAAGGAGGTCCTTAAACTCCTTGACGCGGGAATGATTTATCCTATATCCGATAGCCCATGGGTGAGCCCAATCCATTGTGTCCCTAAAAAGGGAGGAATGACCGTTGTGCCTAATGAGAACAACGAGTTAATTCCAACTCGCGTTGTGACCGGTTGGAGGGTGTGTATTGACTACCGAAAGTTAAATGACGCTACTCGTAAAGACCACTTTCCTTTGCCCTTCATGGATCAAATGTTGGAGCGACTTGCGGGAAATGAATTCTATTGCTTTTTAGATGGTTTTTACGGTTACTTTCAAATCCCTATCGACCCTCGTGATCAAGAGAAGACTACTTTTACGTGTCCTTATGGAACGTTCGCTTATCGTAGGATGCCTTTCGGACTTTGTAATGCACCGGGTACGTTTCAACGGTGTATGATGGCGATTTTTCACGATATGATCGAGAAGTCGATGGAAGTGTTTATGGATGACTTCTCGGTGTTTGGCAATTCGTTTACGTCGTGTTTATCTAATCTCGAGCAAATGTTAAAACGTTGTGAAGAAACCAATCTTGTGCTTAATTGGGAAAAATGTCATTTTATGTGTAAACAAGGAATCGTCTTAGGACATAAGGTGTCGAAGGCGGGGATTGGGGTCGATAAAGCTAAGGTAGACGTCATCGCCAAGTTACCTCATCCCAAAACCGTTAAGGGAGTTAGGAGATTCCTAGGCCACGCGGGCTTTTATCGTCGTTTCATCAAGGACTTTTCGAAAATCTCTCGACCTATGACACACCTCTCGAGAAGGATGCTCCTTTTAACTTCAATGAGGATTGTGTTAGAGCTTTCGAAACTCTCAAAAGGAAACTTACCGAAGCTTCCATTCTTGTTGCTCCTAATTGGGAATTACCCTTTGAAATCATGTGCGATGCAAGTGATTATGCTATAGGGGCCGTCTTAGGGCAATGTTATGACAAGCATTTCCGTCCTATCCACTATGCTAGTAAGACGATGACCGAGGCTCAATTAAAGTACACCACAACGGAAAAGGAATTCCTTGCTGTGGTCTATGCTTTTGAGAATTTCCGACCTTATCTCGTCTTGACTAAAAGCATCGTGTATACCGACCATTCGGCTATCAAGTATCTCTTAGCTAAGCAAGATGCTAAGCCGAGATTGCTTCGTTGGATGCTCCTCCTCCAAGAATTTGATGTCACCGTGCTTGACAAAAAAGGAGCCGAGAATCTAGCGGCCGATCATCTCTCTCGTCTAGAAGATCCTCACAAAGATGTTTTCGAGAACAAGGAAATCACCGAAACATTTCCTCTTGAGACTCTCGGTGTAGTGAATTCTAAAGACACCACCCCATGGTTTGCCGACATTGCAAATTACCATGCGGGCAATTTCATAATCAAGGGTATGACGACACAACAAAAACGAAAATTCTTTCGTGACGTCAAGTTCTATTTTTGGGACGACCCTTATCTCTTTCGGGTTTGTGCGGATCAACTCGTTCGACGTTGTGTGTTTGGTGCCGAAGCTTCCAATATCCTTAGAGCTTGTCACGAGGGACCCACGGGTGGTCACCACGGTGCTAATCTCACGGCTAAGAAAGTGTTCGATGCCGGTTTCTTTTGGCCTTCTATCTATCGTGATGCACACGCACTTGTGAAGTCGTGTGATTCGTGCCAACGTCAAGGAAAATCGTCTCAACGTGATGAAATTCCGCAAAACATAATTCAAGTGTGTGAGATTTTCGACATATGGGGAATAGACTTTATGGGGCCGTTCCCATCATCTCATGGCAACAAATATATCCTCGTCGCGGTGGACTACCTTTCTAAGTGGGTGGAAGCTAAGGCTTTGCCTACTAATGATGCTCGTGTGGTAGTGAAGTTTTTAAAGCAACTATTCTCTCGGTTCGGAACCCCTCGTGCTATTATAAGCGATCGTGGAACCCATTTTTGTAATGACCAATTCGAGAAGGTTCTAAAGAAATATGGAGTTACTCATCGTCTTTCTACGGCTTATCACCCGCAAACGAGTGGGCAAGTCGAGGTTTCGAACCGAGCTTTGAAGAGGATTTTAGAGAGGTCAATTGGAGAAACCGTGCTTCATGGTCCGAAAAACTTGATGACGCTTTATGGGCCTTTAGGACCGCTTATAAGACACCTATTGGTTGCACTCCTTATAAGTTAGTCTATGGGAAGAATTGTCATTTGCCCATTGAGTTGGAGCACAAGGCATATTGGGCCCTTAAGCATGCAAACTTTGACTTGAAGACCGCGGGAGATCACCGGAAAATACAATTGAATGAATTGGATGAATTAAGAGATAATGCTTATGAAAATTCATTAATTTTTAAAGAAAAGACTAAAAAGTTTCATGATTCAAAGATTAAAAACCGGGTTTTTAACGTTGGTGATAAAGTGTTGCTTTTTAACTCTCGTCTTAAGATATTTTCTGGGAAATTGAAATCTCGTTGGTCGGGTCCGTTCACCATTACACAAGTATTTCCGTATGGGACCATTGAGCTAGCTCAAGATGATGGTCCTAATTTCAAGGTGAATGGACATAGGCTTAAGCACTACTTTGGCGGGGAAATTCCTTCAATGGTTGCCCTCGACCAAGTCACATTCCCCAATGATAATTAGCATTGAGGGGATCGAGTCGAGCTCATGACTCGGTAATCAAAAACGAGGTGCCTCGTGGGGGAGATCCCATGCTTATCCTTTATGCTTACTATTCACTAATAAGGGGACTTGTACCCTTTCAACTCGTTGTCTCGTGGTTGTTTGTGATTGTGTTATCTAGATCATCATCATCTACGATTGAAGACTCTCGTGTTCGTGAGCCTCCATCGTTTGCTTGAAGAAGTTTTTCACGAATCCATGACATATCCTTTATTGTTCTAACAATTATCTTTTAGGATACTTAATAAACGGCTTTAGATATATTGTTGATCACCCTTTCCATGCTAGATCCTAAGCATTCGACTCTTCGTCTCTAGTATGGGGGTGCTCCACCTTTAGACTCGAAACATTGAGGACAATGTTTACTTTTAGTATGGGGGGGTGAATAGGTACTTGCTTTTCTACGCCCTCACGCTTTCCAATTTTCAATGTTTTGTTGCTAATAAGGCTAAAAATGGCCAAATTTTAAAATTTTTCTTAGTTTTTAATAAGTGTTTTTAAGACACGAATGTATATTTTCCGATGGGTAGAATAAGATTTAATTTTTGACTTGATGGGCATTTGGATCCATTTACATTCCTTAACCCGATCAATTCAAGTTTTGCTAGACTTTTATATAGGGAGCTTTAAAACGCGAAAGTCTTAACTCATACGGGTTAAGAACAAGAACTTTTTGCAAGTTCCTATAATTGATCCTAGAAAGTCAATTATCAAGGGAACTTTAAAACGCATTCTCTAAACTTGAAAAAGTCCAAGAAAGTGCAAGATCCTATAGGTGGCTTGAAAACCCAAAACTTTGATTTGATATAGTCTTAATGAAAGCTAATCCAAATTTGGCTTAATTTTGACTTGCATAGCTAAGTATTCACGAGTCTCTTTAATTAGAGGTCTTTATATAGTGAAGAACGAGAGATGATAGAGTTAGACAAGTGATCATGCTAAACGTAGAACATGAAAGTGTTCTTTCAAAAACTCATATGTTTTTAATTGTGGCTTTTTCTTCCCATAAGATCAATGCATTAGGAATAAATCATAATTGCAATAAGTAAGGTCGTACGATTTGAAAGGTTACTTAGCCTCTAGCGCAAGATCGTTTAAAAGTTGCTCGGGGTTGAATAGAGTTCATAGCCAAGGCATAACTTATTGAAGCGGGACGCGAAGATTGGCGATCATCCAAAAAGGCCCTAACAAGGCATGAGGAGCTCTATTTTTGCTGAAGATCCAAGATGATGTGAAGTATCATTATTCCTAAATCAATATGAAGGATCGAGACACACGACGAAAAGCAATTACTCCCCTAAAGATCATGGAGAAAGTCTATCCAAAAAGACCCTAACAAGGTATGAGGATAAATATATCCATGTCCGAAAAGGAGGCGGATCGTTGTATATCAAAATCCAAAGTAAAGATTGAAGAAAAATGATGAAGTCGTGGTCCAATATGAAGAATCTCTCAAAAATGTCAAGTGAAGAAATTCCAAATATATGAAGAGAAGACCATAATTTCGAGAACGTCTTCCCAAGATTTTAAGTATGAAGTAAATGCCAAATATAGGTCCGAGAAAGGTCTCAAATCATGAAACGAGTTATGCCAAGATATGAACTTAAGGAGATGCACGAGAAGCCGTTTTAAAAGATTTTGTCCTTTGGCTAACTATTGATCAAATCGTGCTACTTTGCTTTCGGACTAATAACAACTCAAATAAGTCAATATGAATCACTTATGATCCATGACAAATAAATAAAAAATGCTAGTAACCCATTTCCTTTTATAATAACTAGGATTGCGGGGAGAAAAAGTATTACACAATTTGGACGTATGAGTAGTGATAGCATTGTGACTTGTACCAACAATGATCTCGTTTTTGCACTTAGCATGGAATGTATGACGATCAAGGATGACGAAGTTTACTCTAAGGGACATTTGCTTGTTTCTATTCTTTGACCCTAAAAGTCACTTTTTGTGATGAAAATCATACATTATGTCTTTACACATCTTCGTAGTATGTTGCAAGTCTTTTACTCTTTAATAAAGGTTAATAAAATTGAACTTTGGTGGTGCTTAGATACTTTATTCTAGCATTGCGTGAGGGCACGGCAATGGCTTAGTATGGGGGAGTGATGAGATGGCATTTATACATGATCTCATCGTTCTTTTCGGGCTTTAAATGCATTAAAATGTCATAAAATACCATATATATGCTTGTGTTTGTTTACTTGTGTATTTTAGGTATGGATACCGTGAAAAAGACAAAAGATCACAAGATACAAGGAAAAACGGACACGAGAAACGAAGCCGTACAAAGAACCGGGCCTTATTCATGGAATATTCAACATTTATCCTTGAAGACTTAAAGATGTGCAAGTTTTGATCCTCAATGAATGAATAAATGACACTTAAAACCCTTGTATGTTGATAATTACAAGTTTGGTCCCTTAAGTTGGTCAAAATTACACAAAAGTTCCTTCTACTTTGAAGAAATGGCAAGATTAGTCCCTCCACAATTTCAAATTGCCAACAATGGTCCTTCATGAAGTTAAAATTGCATTGAAGACCTTTAAAGATCAACATTTTCCAAAATCAGCCCTTGAAATATGCAAAAGTGTGAAAAATAACCCTTGATAACCTTTTTCCAAAAGTTTGTGCCAAAACTGCCAAGTTGTGAAAGATGAAAACAAAGGGAATACGTTTTGTTTGCAAAATAAACTTGTTATACAACTTTTCCCAAAACCAAAGGACTAAAAGTGACAAGCTGAAAGTTTAAATCCCTAAACATGCGGGAAACACTTACTATTGGGATTTTTACCAGTCAAGAACAAGTTTTTACCCAGGATCAAAAAGGAGTAAAACAAAGGGGAAAACAAAATTGGTTACACCCACGTGTGATTCACATCACCTCAATCACATCCCACACCTTAAACCTCAAATCCCACTACCAGAATGATACCCCCATCCCCACTCACAATACGACACCTGGCATTTGATCCTGACTTGGCAAAATCAAGGGCTGCAAATCATTACTTGGTCCCTAAGCACTCAACAAACGTCCAGGATTCAACCAAAACAGCTGGCAACACACCTAGAAGATTCTGCAAGGATAGAATAGGAATTTCAGTTGCTGGGGTTTGTGAATAGTGTTTAGCCAGGCATTTGCCTATAAAAGGAGACCTCAACATGTGAGAGTCCCTTTGTTCCAGTTTTAGGCTATCAATCTTTGTAATTCCTTTTTAAGTTTAATAAAATTTGAATTTCTGAAAATTTTGAATTCTCTTTTTGATTTGATTAAAAGTTGGTGTTTGAGTAGCCTAATTCTGAGTTCCATTTGATTGATTAGACCTTCCTTAACCTTGTGGTTAAGGCACGTCTAGGTTTGAAAGGTTTTCAAGGTTCAAAGGCCTTGAAATCCTAGTTTCTGATTTTGGCTTATATTTGTGTACTAACCCTTAGCCATAAGCCTTGAGCTCCTTCAAGCTTGTTGACACCAAGCCTGAGAAGGGTTCTAAGCCTTTGGCTGAGTTTGTTTGCTGCTTGTGTTGAAGACATATCATAATCAAAGCCTTGTTCTGCTTTGAACATCAGCAGGCTTTGATCATCTTCATTGAAGTACCTTGGTCTTGTTCTAGTTGTTGAACAAGGTCCAAGGAGCATAGCTGGCCTTCCTAGGATGTTGTGGAAGGCAGGTATAATCCCTTGTTAAGATTCCTCTCAAAATTTCATGTTTATGACTGTTTTGAATTTGGTGCTTTGATTTTGAGTATTTGTGTTTGTGCTGGTAATTTTTGAGATTGATTGTGTTAGTTGCTACCTAGTAAGTGTATTTGATGATTAAAATCAGTAGGTTATTAGTTAAAATCACAAGTTTCTTTGTTAAGTGGTGGATTAAGGAGTGTTTGGGTCTACTGCATGATTTGGATTTGTGGTTTGCTAAGTGTTGGTATTGTGATTGCAAGTGTTGGTATCTGTTTGTTAGGGGCTATTGTTCATATGTTTGCAGGTTTGAAGGTTTGAAACACATAGATTCATAAATAGGCTATAAAATCTTAAATACTTGGTAAAATTGGCTAGGATTTTGAGGACACCTAGATCTAAGCTTAGGCTAGGGCTAACTAGTGCTAAACCTTAGTTAATCACACTAGGGAAGAAGGATTTGAGGCTTGAAATTGGATCAAGTGTCAAATAGATCAGCAAAACTTGTTTGCATATTGTTCATTGTTCATCAGAAACTTTTTGTGCTTTGATCTTGTTATTTACTTTGATTCAGTGTTTGATTCTTGTTGCTTTGTGTTTGTTCTTAGTTTATATAGCTTGTGTATGCATCTTGTTAAGTTTTGTTGGCTTATTCTTGCTAAATATGCTTATTAAGTGCTTAACTGCTTATTTCCATATCTGGGCTATATCTGGTGACTGTTTGGCTTATTGTGGCTTATTGTGTGAACCAAATTGTGATTTTCTTGTTGCTATTGACTCCTTGTGATTCACTGATCACAAGGGTGCCTTTGTTTCCAATTGAATCTAACCAGAACTCTCAAATAAGCTTGGTCAAATAGTCAAAGCAGTGGGAACTTCTTTCCCCTGCTAGTTACCACTGATAGTGTAAAATTGGGTTCAGCTTATCAATAAGCTATAATAGCTTATTTTAACCAGCAACAACTTTGTTTTTGTAATAGGTGCTCATTATTTGACCCATTTGTCCATACTGGAGCATTTGGTGGGTTGACTTTAGGGTTTGACTAGAAAACCAACTTCATTGACTTTTTCATAAGTTCATTTGTGCTTATTCTGGCTTATTGGTTGTGCTTATTGGATTTTTGTTGATTGATTTGGCTTATTGAGTCCATTTGTGATCTTTTGCAAGTTGAATCAAGTCCTGAGGTGCCTTATTTCTCAAACCTGACTATTTTGTCGTTTTGAGAAATAATACTTTGCTTATTTCTGGCTTATTGAGTGAGCTTTTTCAAAATTTATTTTTACAGATCTCATAAGCATCCCAAAAGAAGGTTGTGTGTCAAATTAGAGCTTATGACATTAGCTTATGGCTTAATGGGCTGAAAAGCCCAATAAGAATAAGCTGAGTGTTTAATAAGCTGTGATAAGCTCATATTCAGCTTTTGGGCCTTTAGAGTTTTGTTCTTAGAATTGAATTTTGAGTCAGATAGGGCTTTTCCAAGTCAATTGGGCCAAGTTTGACTTTTTGGGCCCAAAAGCCCATTTGTGTTGACTGTTTTTGGTTTTGGCCCATTTGATGGCCCAATAGGGGTATTCTGGTCATTTCACTTTGATTTTCTGATTGTTTAGGTTAAAATAAACTAGTTTGCAAGTTTTTAGAATTTTTTATAATTTTTGGATTTTTAATATTATTTTATTATTATTTTATTATTATTTTTAAAATTTCACATTTTCCAACTTTTTACATTTTTCTTAGGTTTAATACATTAAAATAGGAATTTAGCAACTTTTAGAATAATTTTATCTCTTTTAGATTAATTTTTATAATTATTTTAAGTTTTAATAGTTTTTAAATCATTTTAAATAGTTTTTATTAGTTTAAAAATTTCTAAAAATAGTTTTTAATCTTTTTAGGTCATTTTAGAGGTTTACCAATTGAAAAATCTTTATTTGGGCTTTTTGATAATTTATTTGATTTTTAGGGCTTTAATTAGCATTTAAAAATTGAATATTTAATTGTTTAAAAGGTTTGAAAAAGTTTTGATCATTGGTAAACTCTTAGTTTGATTTTTGGTGAATTTTTGGTAATTTTTAGAATTTGTTTTTATTTTTGTGGTTTTTAAGGTTTTACGTTTTAACTTTCTAGTAGTACTAATTTTTATTTTTACGACTTCGTCATCTTCTTTTCTCATCCCCTTCTAAACCAAATATTAATCTCAAATCTTGTACATCTTAGTCACACACATATACCTCCTTGGGAAACGAATTTCATTGGGTCATTAACACTTGATTTTTCCTAAAGTCATTTGTTCAATACTTACCGCTTTTACGCCTTTTTCCTAAAAGGTCGTATTTTCCCTACAATCAACGAGTTCATTTTATCATTCGACTAATCCCAAGACAAAGTCGAGAAAGACGAGTTATTTAAAAGACGAGAAGACAAGAAGAAAGGGAGAAGAAACAACACCTTCCACTTCCCCTATATATATAGCATCCTAATATGTTATTAGGAGGCTAGTCTTTAATTTTTTAGTTAGTTTTATTTTAGTGTGTGTTTTTACTTTTTCTCTCTAGCTTTTCTTTCAAGCTTATCAAACTTTCATCTTAATCTTGTAATCTTGAATCTTAATCTCTAATATAATCAAGCTTTTAAATAAATTCTCATTCTACCTTTCTTAATCATTATCTATTGTTTTTCTTAGTTAATCATGTAGTTGATTTCATCTAGTTGATTGTGTGATTGGTTTGCTTATTGGATTGTGCTTATTGAGTTGGTGTGTTTGATGTATTTAGATTATTGTGCTTATTGCTTAATTTTTATGTTTTCTAGTTTTTTTAAATAAGTTGATTTTGGTAGATTAATATTTTTATAAAAAAATTGCCTTTTAATATTTGCTTATTTAGTGTTTTTAAAAGTTTTTAAATTTTGGCTTATTAGCTTTTTCTTAAAATTAATTTGGTTTAAGTTTTGGTAAGTGCTTATTGTGATTTTTGCTTATTTTGTGTTAGTCCGGGTTTTAGAAACCCTTTTATCCCGAACTAGTTGAAAACCCTTTTATTCCGACTTAATTTCACTTTTATAATTCAGACTTGTGAGAATTAGATTTTCCCGACTTACTTGCAACTTGATTTTCCCGAATTATGTGCTGTATCATTTCATTCCGAATTATATGTGTGATGCGAATTCCGAATTAGGTCAAGAAAGGTGTATTCCGGATTGTGTTAAGTCCCTGGATTCCGAACTGGACCACGACTTCATATTCCGAACTACGTGCAAACTATCATATTCCAGATTAGATCATGTTGGAACATACATTCGGGATTACTATCCGGAATATGCATTCCGGATTAAGGATCAAGCAAGACATTCTGAATTAGGTAGGGAGTACGGATTCCGGATTGTGTGCAGGGAAGATATTCCGGATTATATGCACATCCCTCATTCCGAATAAGGTGGGGAATTAGTATTAATATTCCGGATTACGTGCTAATCACGTATTCCGGATTGTTTAAAGAACAATAAGCATTCCGAATTAAGTGGGAGACGTGGATTCCAGATTACGTTTGGGATTCAGATTCTGAACTAGGTCTCATTTTGGTACAATTGTGGATTCCGGATTATGTTAAGGTTGGGATTGCGACTTATTTGTTTTCACAGATTCCTAATTAGGTTGGAATCTTTGATTCCGGATTGTTTGCTTTTATCATTTTCCGTCTTACGTTCAGTTTAGCTTCCCGAATTAATTTTCAAACCTTTATTTTTCCCGCCATTTTTACTTAGTTGAATTTTTAAACATTTTCACTTAGTTAAACTTTCAAGTTTACGTTTTTTATAAAGTTTACATTTTTATAAAGTTTTATGTTTCAAATTTACTTTAGTTTTAATTTTTCGTCATTTATTTTTTTAAGTCTTAATTTTTAGTTTAACTTTTAAAGCATTCATTTTTACTAAACGACATTTACATTTTCACTTTTATTTTAAAATAGATAATTACTTAAGTTTCTTTCACCAAGTTCTACTGTGCAGCATTCATTCTGGAAAAGCAATCAAGGTTAGACATTCCTCTTTATTTACGTTTATGTTATTAGTAGACTTAGATAATCAAGCTCCCCCTTTCTAGTGACCAACACCGATAATTCCACCCTAAACCGTGATCAATTCGATTAGATATCGAGAACGATTGAGTACACATATGCAAAATCTCCATAATAGTACACCCATGAGACAGATGATTGTCCATCACAAGTGCGTAGGTACAGCAGGCACCCTAGGATTGCAAGTCAATAATCCAAGGAACCCACTGGAAAGTGGGTTCAACATGGAAACTAAGTTGTTTCTAAATATATGTGTAGAAATATCTTAAGGAATCGGTCTGGTATCTAGATAGTGGCTGCTCTAGACACATGAAAGTAGTTCACCAATACATGCACATATATTCAAAGGAGCCTGGTCCTAAAGTGGTGTTTAGGGATAACTCTTCAGGCGAAACAAATGGATATGACTCGGTTAGCTACAATGGAATAACCTTCACAAGAGTTGCATATGTGAATAGTCATAAACATACTCTTATCAGCATAAGTCAGTTGTGTGATGCTGATTATAAGGTTTTGTTTACCAAGACTCAAGGAACCATGTTCAACAAAAACAACGATGTGGTGCTGATTTCACTTAGGAGAAGAGATGTGTACATAATAGATATGTCTTCGCGCTATAAAGGAAGTGCTAACTGTTTCCTTGCCAGGAC
Organism: Glebionis coronaria; assembly: GCA_025667525.1. Classification (NCBI taxonomy): domain Eukaryota; kingdom Viridiplantae; phylum Streptophyta; class Magnoliopsida; order Asterales; family Asteraceae; genus Glebionis; species Glebionis coronaria. Next base: position 501,076,297 of record CM046881.1, read on the forward strand.
ATTTAAAAGTGTAAACTGGTTGTGGCACAAAATACTTTCACATCTCAACTTTAATAATCCGAACATACTAGCCACACACAACTTGGTCGTTGGATTACCATATATCACCTTCACCAAAGACAAGACGTGATCTACGTGTGAGAAGGGAAAACATCACATGTATCATTCAAATCTAAGAAATCATTCTCAATTAACAGGTACCTACATCTCCTTCACATGGATTTGTTTGGGCTTGTTAAACCTCAAACCATTAATCATAACAAATACACCTTGGTCACAGTAGATTAATACTTAAAATAAACATTGGTGTTCTTTCTGAAAAGAAAGAGTGAAGCAGCTGATGCAATCATATCCTTCATAAGAAAGATTGAAAATATGAATGAAGTCAGAGTAAAAGATCTAAGAAGTGATAATGGTACTGAATTCAAGAATCATCAGCTTGAAACCTTATGTGATGAAAAGGGAATTTCACAGAACTTCTCTTCAGCTAGGACACTTGAACAAAATGGTGTAGCTGAAAGAAGAAACAGAACATTGATTGAAGCAGCTAGAACAGTGTTAAATTATGCATCTCTTCTAAAGCAATTTTGGGCAGAAGTTGTTCACACTGCCTGCTACACTCAAAACAGTTCAATCATAGTTAAGAGGCGTGGGAAAACCTTTTATGAGGTGTTTAGAAAAAGATCACCTAATGTCAGTTACTCTCATGTATTTGGTTGTCTAGTATTCATTCACAATTACCAGGACCATCTTGGGAAGTTTGATGAAAAGGCTGATGATGGTTTCTTCTTAGGATACTCTCTTACAGCTAAAGCATTCAGGGTATTCAACATAAGAAAACACGAACTTGAAGAAACCTTCCACATTACCTTTAATGAAGATGATGATGTAATCCAAAGAACAAGCTGTGAAGGAAATGAAATTGATTTCAATGAGAACAGGTGTTTTCTAAAAGATGAATTCTCTTATCCCAGACCAATATTCAATCATCATCCCTACATGGACCTACTAACCCCGTATGTTCCAGCATTTGATCCTCTGTCAACTCACAACATTGACCTTCCATGTGAACCATTACTTATCTCAGATGAAAGTCAAGAAATGATCAAACCTTGCAATTCCACACCTGATGATGATTCACCTGTCATTTCCAACAATGAAGGCATCACATCATGTCCTAATCTATCACCAACAATCATAGTTGGTGAAGAATCAGACACTGAAGTAGTCTATGAAGAAAATCCACCTAAGGAACAACCTATTACTCAAACCAATCCTCAAACTACCATACATGTATCTGATAGTGTAACACCTTACCCACAAAGTAAATGGTCACGAGACCAACACATTCTCCTTGTCAACATCATTGGAGAACTAACTGTTAGGGTTACAACTAGACAGAGAGTTCAAAACTTTAAGGAGACATCAGCCAATGAATGTCTTTTTGTTGAGTTTTTATCGCAAGTTGAACCTAAAAGAGTTGCTAAAGCGTTTCTTGAAGAATAATGGGTAGCTGCTATGGAAGAAAAATTAATCACTTCAAAAGGAACAAGGTATGGACATTGGTACCAGCTCTACCAGGAAAATCTATTACTAGTACAAGGTAGATTTATAGGAACAAAATAGATGAGGTTGGAAGGATCGTAAAGAACAAGGCGAGGTTAGTTAAAAAAAGGGTATACTCAGACAGAGGTGATAGATTTTGATGAAATATTTGCACTTGTTTGAAGACATGAAGCTATAAGAATCTTCCTTGCTTATGCAGCATACATGGGGATCACTATGTATTAGAGGGATGTGAAAAGTCCTTTCTTGAATGGAAAGCTGGCTTAAGAAGTGTATGTTGAACAGGCACTAGGATTTGAGAGAAATCAGTTTCCTAACCATGTGTATAAACTACACAAAGCTATGCATAGGTTGAAACAAGCACCTATGGAATGGTATGAAACTCTTTAAACTTTTCTCATTGATAATAAATTTGTCAGGGGTTCCACTGATAAAACACTCTTTACCTTCAAGGATAAGGGTGATTTTATTATTGTATAGATATATGTGATGATATCATCTTTGGGTCAACTAATTTTAATCTTAGTAAATGATTTGCTAAACGGATGAGCAAGAAATATGAGATGAGTATGATGGAGAATTAACTAACTTTTTGGGTTTTCAAATTAAACAAAATTCTAAAGGAATTTCTAGTTGTCAAGAAAAGTATGTTAAATATTTACATAAAAAATATGACTTAGTTGATTGTGCGTCAGTAAAATGCGCCATGCTTCCCCCAAATAATTTGGGTCTGGATGACTCAAGAGTCTCTATTAATGAGACTATGTATAGAGGCATGATAGAGTCAATAATGTATCTTACAGCCAATCGACCAGATATTCAATTCTTCACATGTCTGTGTACAAGGTACCAAGCTGATAACGAACAAAATATACATATTTAACCCGTTATAATAATGCCACTTTGTATCATAAATAAGATCTTTCGATACTTAATATATTGCATTTTATATGCAGGTATGAAGTATAAAGAAGCAAAGTGAAGAAAATACAAAGGAGGGTCCTTATTGTGCAATTTAGCCAAACTATTGAAAGAAGAATCTGGAACGCACAAAAGTGCAGCGCACATTGTCAGAAGTGCGGCGCACATTCCCACATCAAAAGTGCGGCGCACTTTCGGATAAGTGTGGCGCACATTTGCTCTCGGCCAACACTATAAATAGGAGCCACTTTTACTCATTATCAACATCTCATTCTAAAACCACTACTCCAATCCGAGTATTCTTAGCTTCTTAGTAGTATTTTCAGTATTATCCACTTTTGGAAAATACTTGTAACGAGAGTATTCCACTCTTCGATTCTTGGAGGAACGATACAATCGTGACACTTGTGTACTCGTTCATTCGATCAAATCTAAGTATGATGTTCTCTTACTCGTTTCAATTTGTTACTTTGATTACTATGTTAGGCTAAGCTATTTGTGACTATATGGGTATGTGACTATGATTAGTGATGATGCTATGATATGATCCTTTATAAATCAATTTGAAGCTAATGTTGTAGAACCATTTTACCACCTAGTTCTATAAACCATATTTTATCTAGAGTTGATTGGTTATGATGGGTTGGCATTATGAAACGTAAATCGTTGTAATAAGTTTTTAAAGACTTGTCTATGGTTTTGAATCTTTGGTTGGAGAAATCCGCTTAGAAACCATGATAAAATATTGAACTTGTTGGAAACTTTTTTTGAGCTTAGTCGCTCGAATAAACATAAGTCTTGAATCACACTAAGTAAATTGTGCAAACATCATTTTGACGAAAAAGGATTATCACTCTTTACCTACATAAGCATATCTCGGTCATTATTATCATCGTCACGAACTCATACGAACTATCTCATATTAGTCATATTTGTTACTATTGTTATTCATATCAATCATTTCTTTGTTCAATTATTATCTTGATTACCAAAACGAAACTAAGTCTCAGCGAATGATCCTGGCTTACCACTACAAGCTATATTACGAACGAAAGGGTATACTTGCCCGTGTTTGTATTTCTAGTCCCTTGTTTTGTCTAAACCTTGTAATATAAATTTAAGACTTTCAAAACGAACATCAAGTTTTTCGCGCCGCTGCTGGGGACTTATAATCCTGTTTTGTAACCTAAACTTTCATAATCTTTGAATAATTGAACCATTTCCCACTCAAACAAAACGCAAAAATTTTCTGCAGTACAGAAAGTACGCTGCACATTCCATAAAGTGTGTCGCACTTCCTGTAGCGAACAAACGTACGCCACATAATCCAAAAAGTGTGACGCACATTTCTTCTGTAAACCAAAAACCCTTGTTGGATGCACGCCTGTTCATCCGAAACTCCACCATTATCACCGTTATCAGAACCTGAACGTACCCTTAACCGAAGGTTACGTAGACTTCACCTTCGTGTACCTTTATATAGGAGACACGAGCAACATCAATCTCCCGAAATCAACCAACCTTTCGACAACCTTTCTCAATTCCTATTTTTCACCAAACTCATCAACCGTTACGATCCAATGTCGGACACCGATGATGAACCAATGTGGTTAGCCGATAGAGTTGTAGCACCAACTCCTTGCTCCGAAATCTTTTTACCTGAAATTGTGAACGATTTTGCAAACAAAGGAAAGCACTTGACACTTGTCAAAAACCACCAATTTGATGGTCAAATCAAAACCGATCCTCACAAACACATCCATGGATTTAGCGGAATATGCAAAATGTTTAACTATTGAGAAGGACAAGCCGAAGCCGTTCAACTCATGATGTTTCCATCATCCCTGAATGGAGAAGCCAAGTCATGACTCGGCAAACTTAGCGAAGGAACCATTCGAACATGGGAAGATCTTAGAACCGCTTTTATTAGCCGATTCTTTCCTCTTGCCCTATTTGAAAAACTCCTCGAAGAAATCTGAAGCTTTTCTTAACAAGATCGAGAAACTCTCACTAACGCATGGTTAAGAATGAAAGAATTACTTAGAAACTTCCATGGTCATGGACTAAAAAAGGAAGGAATAATCAAGATTTTCTCTCATGGTCTTGACGATGCTACCCAAGATGCATTGAACGCTGCAGCGGGCGGTATTTTCCTTTACAAAACCCCTAACCAAGCTTACCAATTGTTAGATGACAAAGTCTTACTCAAGCTTGATTGGTCTAAAAATCACAAAAACAAAAACCCACGCAAAACCGTAGCTTTTGCCGAAGAAAGCAACAGCCCAACCGACACTGAAAAATTATGGCTCGTATGGACGCCATGTCTCTCAAAATCGACACTCAATATAAAGAGATGAAAAACAATAGTCGTGAAACCTTCAACACTATGGAGGAAACTGATAGGTGTGAAAACACCCATCCTTTACCGCTTAACTATAATAATAACCAAGCCAAAACATGTATTTTATGTCGTAAATGTCGGAATTATGCGTGGTTTGTGTTTTAATTGTGTTTAGGACCAAAAGATGAAAAAGGAAGAATACACGGGCTTTCACGGGCTTTTATCGATGAAAATGAGAAAAGACAAAGTCAAAAGATCAAGAATGCAAAAAGAACGGAAGTCCAAGGCCTATTCTGAAGATTTATCGAAGAAAAAGTCTAAAGACGGGAGTTTAATGAAGTCGAAGAACTCAAGTCTAATTATTGAAGAAATTATAAGACAAGTTTAATTTATATCGACAAATCCCGAGACGACGTCGAGAAAGACAAAGAATTTAAATCGAGTCGAGACAAGAAGAAAGAAAGAAGAAAGCATCATCACATGTACTCCTCCTATAAATACCTTCCTAATGTGTCATTAGGAGGGTGGTTAGCTAATAGTAGTTTTTAGTTTTATTTTTGTAAGGTAAGTAGGAGTAGATTAATATACTTTCTCTCTCTAGTTTTTCTTAATGTTTTTCAAGCTTTCTCTTTAATCTTGTGTCAAATCTTTGATCTTTAATCTTTTAAATTCAAGTTTTTAATCATCTTCTTCTACCTTTCTTTATTTTGTTTATCTTTGATTCGTGATAATCGTTGATTTTGTTTCATCTTAGTGTTCATGTGATTAAAAAGTTTATCTTTTTATTCATCTCTAGGCTTTAATACGAATTAAGCTTTGAGCTTGACATGATTATTGGCTTATTTTGTATTTTAGCTTATTTGTTTTAAAGTTTTCTTAAAAGTTTTGTCTTTTTAAAGTTTGATTTAAAAAGTTTCTTATTTAGAGTTTTGTAAGTTTTTATTTGTGCTTATTTAGTTATTTTCATTAAATAGTTGGTATAGTTTTTTAGGAAAGTGCTTATTCTTGTTGCTTATTGCGTTTTACATCCATCGAAAAAGGGTTTCCTTTTTCCGACCATCATTCCGACAAGCTTCCTTGTTATTCCGATCACTGGATCGGAAAAGGGTTTCTGGATTCCGACCAGGATTCGGATTTGGATTCCGATAGTTTTGTTTTAGTTTATTCCGACGGGATTCCGACCAGCATTCCGACGAGGGTGTTTTTTTGGATATTCCGATAGCTTTTAGTTTCAGTATTCCGATCATTTCTTTTTCTTATATTCCGGTAGTAGTGATTCCGATAGCTTTACTATCTCGTTATTCCGACGAGTGCATTCCGACCATATTCCGACGGTGTATTCCGATTAGGATTATTCCGATGGGTTTAATTTCTTGTTTTTACAAAGTTTTCAAGTTTTAAACTCATTACGTTTTAATTTCCAAAAATTGCACGCTTCCTGAAATCTCTGTTTTTACCAAGTGTTTTTCTAATTTTAGAGAGAAAAAGTGAAAGTTTTTCTAGTTTTGCTTTTAGCCTATTTTAATTACGTTTCGCATTTACTTTTTAATTAGTTATAGACAACGACAACCTTTTTATTTTCCACCAAGAACGATTGAGTCGCACTCTTAACTAGTAATCAATTCGAAAAGACTGGAACAACGAACTTTCATATCTAAGTAAAATCTAGTTATTAAATGGCGCCACTGCCGGCTCTTTTCGTGAAGATTAACGGTTTATTGTGAGAGACGCGTTGGATTTTGGGATCCGTTCTCTCTTGAACGTTATTTTACTTGTCTAATTTTCAAAAATTTTCAAAAATCCTAAAAAATATAAAAATTTCAAAACTCCAAAAAAATAGAAAAACACAAAAAACCAAAAATATTTCTTGTCTATCTTTCTTTTCCTTTTGTAGGTGTGTATGCGTACCCGTGCTCGTAAGAAGAAAGCAACTCAATCCGAAGTCGAAACTCAACCTATTGTCACCATGGACAATCGACCAATGATCGAGCTTTTGCAATCGCACGTAGAGGGCAACACCGATGCTATTTTCATACCCGAGATTGGAGCCAACAAGTTTGACCTCAAATCCGGCTTCATTCAAATGGTCTCTGCTCAACCATTCTTGGGGCGTACACTTGATGATCCTCATGACCATATCAAAAGGTTTCTTCAACTCACTAATACGGTCAAGTTTAATGGGGTTTCACAAGAGGTAATTCGCTTGCAACTTTTTCCTTTCTCCTTAGAGGGACAAGCCCGGCATTGGCTTGATAAGGAACCGCCAAAAAGTATTCTTACATGGTCGGATTTAGAGACCAAATTCATCAATTAATTTTTCCCACCCTCACGTACTACCGCTTTGCGGAATAAAATCATTAACTTTGAACAAAAGTACGGTGAGACATTTAGTGAATCTTGGGACCGTTTTAAGGAACTTTTAAGAAAGTGTCCACAACATGGTTTCACAAAAGTGCATCAACTTAATACTTTTTACAATAGTTTAAGCATGAATGACCAAGATTCACTAAATAGTGCCTCGGGGGGGGGGGGGGATATTTTGGTTAAGTCTTCTAATGCCGCATGGGATATTATTGAGAATAAATCTAAAGTGCAAACCAAAAGTGTCCGGGCTAATGTGGCTAGTGCTAGCACTAGTGACACCGAAAGGAGACTTGATAAGCTTACTACAGTTATTAAAGCACTTGCTTTACAAGCCGTTAACAATGCCAAAAACAACAATGCTATTAATATAACTTGTGAAACTTGTGGTGGGCCACACTCTTATGCTAATTGTGATAAAGCTTATGATCAATCTCACGGGGAAGTGTATGCTTACAACAACACCGAGAGAGTTCATTTCAAGCCTAATGTCGATGTTAATCACTTGTCTTACAACTCGACAAATTATTTGGCTCCACCCGGTTTTCAACAAAGACCACCACAACCTAACCAAAACAACCAAGGGCCGCCAAGAGCTAATTTTCAAGGTAATGCCAATGTGAGGGGCTCAAATGCACATCAGGGAAACTTTCACATGCAAAATCAAGGCTTTCCAAACCAAGGTTTCAATCCTCAAGGTTTTCCACCTTATAACCAATACCCAAACCAAGGTTTTCAACAACAAGGGTTCAATTTACCTCATCCGCCAATGGACTTGGTTTTGCAAAAATTGAGTGAACATGAGAAAATCATGCAAGCAATGTAAGAATCTACTAGACAAATTCAAGAGTCCACGGATAGGAAATTCGTTCAAATATTACAAACCCTTCGCCCACAAGGTGCTCTTCCTTCTAACACCGAAACAAACCCTAGAGCGAATGTGAGTGCTATTACTACCCGAAGTGCAGTAACTCTAGTAGGACCTTCTATCCCTCCCCCAGTTACTCCATCTACACCTCCTCCACCCCCATTTATCCCTCCTACTACCACACCTAGTACTAGTTCTCCATTACCGTCTCCACCTATTAATAAAGAAGTACCCAAGCAAAACCCTCCACCAACCCCACCTTCCACCTTTAAACCTTCAACATCTCAACCTTTACCTGCTACACCTACACCACCTAAACCCAATATCCCTTATCCTTCTCGCTTAGACAAGTGCCAATTGCTCACCAAGGATGATATTCAAGTGTCAAACTTTTTGAAGAAAATTTCGGGAGTGACCATCACCTTTAGCCTTGTTGAAGCTCTAGCCCAAATGCCTAAATTTGTTAAGATGTTTAAGGAATTGCTTAATAAGAAGGAGAAGATGGCCGAGTTTGTTAACACTCGATTGAATGAAAACTGTTCTGCAGTCCTTCTTAAAGAACTTCCGGAAAAACTTGGAGATCCCGGTCGTTTTGTGCTACCATGTACTTTTAACCAAACCGAAGAATTTACTACCTTAGCTCATCTCGGGGCAAGTATAAATCTGACGCCTTTAAGTGTTTGGAAAAAGTTATCATTACCCGATCTTACACCAACAAAGATGACTCTTGATCTAGCAAATCGCACTCTCGCTTACCCCGTTGGTATTTCCGAAGATGTGTTTGTTAAAGTTGGCACCTACACTTTTCCGGTCGACTTTGTTGTTGTTGATTATGAAATGGACCCTCGTATTCCATTAATACTTGGTCGGCCATTCTTGAGAACCGGAAAAGCCTTAGTCGATGTTGCCGAAGGTGAGTTAATCTTAAGAGTCGGGAATGAGGCACAAGTTTTTAAAATGGGGAAGATCACAACCAAACCCAATGGAAGAGAATCAGCGAATATGATTAATGTGCTTGATGATTTTGTCGTCTACAACAATCCTCTTTTCTATTCTTGCTATGATAATCCACTTTTCCAAGATGATGTGGATGATTCTCTCTCCAATTTAGATCCAACACCAATATATGAGTCTCCACCGATTTATGATGACTATGATGATGATTCTAGTTCCGATGGGGATGATTATGATAATTTTGTTTCAAAGTATCCAGACATGCCAACTTATGATGACTTTGATGATGTCGATACTCTTTCGAGTGATTCTTCACATGATGACCTTGCACCTACTTTTGCTGAAGATCCTCCGCCAAAAATGCTTGATCCTACTTTGGATGACTACTCATTTGAGGAAGACTTTGCTACTTTTCTCAATACCTACTTCCCCAATCAGAGTGATTCTCCTCCTTTGGACTTTGATTTTGGTCTTTATCCTCCTTTGGATATGAAGAAACCTGTTTCAAAGGAGAAGAAGCCAGAAGACACCGATATCCACAATACTTATGTTTTTAAACCTCTCTATCCCCCTTCTGAGGATGATATTGTGCGATTTATGAGCGGATCTTCTTCAAGGTCTACTGAGCCTGAGTGTTATTTTCCCCTAAAGGAAAAGGTGTTCGATCCTGGTATTGCAATTTTTAAGCCATCTCAGTATCCATCTGATGAAATAAAAGGAAAGATTTTTGGAAACAATGGAGATATGCTTGCACATCATCACCCTTGCTACCATCGTGCTCAACAACTGCTTAAGGGAACCTTGCCTACTCTTCTTTGGCTTGCATTGTTTACCTTAAGCTTGTGTTACTTGCTGGATGAAAACCATGTATTTGATCCCGGTGGATATGTTTCAAGCTTCTTCCTATGCTAATCAAGTTCGAGTCAGGCTCACGACTCGGTTAACAAAAACAAGCGCTTCTCGGGAGGCAACCCGCAGTATCTATCCTTTTTCTTTTGTTTTTATAATAAGTGTATGGGGAGACCCTAGTATGTGTTTGTTGTTTTCATTCTTGATTACTTTTGACGAACCGTGATCCCGTGTTCCCGTCTTCCTGGTTCTATCCTAAACTCTTTTGATTCATTATTTTATCATTTATGATTGAAATAGAAATCACTTTAGTTGTCTCTTCCTTAGCAAGATTTAAACAAAGTGCACAATCTCCTAAGTGTAGGGGAGTATACTCCCACATGCTTAAACATTGAGGACAATGTTTATATTAAGTGTAGGGGGGACTTCTATCGAAGTTAAATGGGATTTTCCTGGTATTTGTCCTCATTTTAACCGAAAAATTGATTTTTCGACATTTTTCGAAATTTTTAATCTATTTTGGCCTAGTTGTATGTACCTTTGTTATAGTTATTTTCTTTCTTTGCTAGAATAAATTTTAATAAAGTGGTTTTAATTTTTAAACGTCGTGAATCTTTTGACTCAACCCGAGTTTACTCTAGCTAGTATCCTTAACGTGTTTAAGTCAAGTTTTGCTAGGCTTTTATATAGGGAACTTTAAAACGCGAAAGTCTAACTCTCACGGATTAAGAACAAGAACTTTTCGCAAGTTCCTATAACTGATCCTAGAAAGTCGTTTATCAAGGGAACTTTAAAATGCGAATTCTAAAACTTGAAAAAGTCTAAGAGTTTGCAAGATCCCATAGATGACTTGAAAACCCAAAACTTTAATTTAATAGGCTAAGCATCCACGAGTCTCATTTTTTGAGATTTTAAATTATGGAGAGCGAGAGATGATAGAGTCAATTATAAGTCTGGTATTCTTTCATGAATTTATGTGAGTTGATTATAAGCTTTTTCTCCCATCGCTTGTTAATAAATATAATTGCAATAAATAAGGTTGTACGATTTGAAAAGTTACTTAGTTTCTAGCACAAGATCGTTTAAAAGTTGCTCGGTATTGATTAGAGTTCATAGCCAAGGCATAACTTATTGAAGCGGGATGCGAAGATTGGCGAGTCCGAAAAGGCCCTAACAAGGCATGAGGGCTACATTTTGTTGCTAAGGATCCCAAGTGATGTGAAGAATCATTTATCAAAAATCAATATGAAGGATCGAGACACACGACGAAAAGCAAATACTCCCCTAAAGATCATGGAGAAGTCTATCCAAAAAGGCCCTAACAACGTATGAGAATAAATAGGTCCAAGTCCTAAAAGGAGGCGGATCGTTGTATATCAAAATCTCAAGTAAAGATTGGACAAAAATGAAGAAGCCGTGGTCCAAATATGAAGAATCTCTCAAAAAAGTTCAGGTGAAGAAATTCCTATTATGAAGAGAAGACCATTATTTCAGGAACGTCTCAAAAGATTTGAAGTATGAAGTCAATGCCAAATATCGGTCCGAGAAAGGTCTCAAATCGTGAAGCGAGTTATGCCAAGATATGAACTTTATGAGGTCCCGAGAAGCAGTTTTAAAAGATTTTGTCCTTTAGCTAACTATTGATTAAATCGTCCCACTTTATTTTCAGCCTAAATAACTATCAAAATAAGTCAACAATGCATCCTCGTGATCATTCAAGACAATAATAAAATATAAGAGATACACCTAGGAATAAGGGAGTCTAAGTAAATAATTGGCCCACATGAGTTTGTGATAGTTTGCTAACTTATAATAACAATGATCTCGTTTTTAAGCTTGGTATAGGGAACGCGAAACTTGAGGATGATAAACATTCATGACATTCCAAAACCCTAAGGTAAGTTTTTGATCTTTTTACTTGTTTTCTTCCTTTGAATATTTTATAATTTTCTATCTCTTTAATAAAGGCCAAGGTGGATTGATTATGATGAAAAATGTAAATCATGCTTTGTAATTAATGCATTGCATGAGGGCATTGCAATGGTAAAGTGTAGGGGATTTTATAGGTGTGAAAACACCCATCCTTTTACCGCTTAACTATAGTAATAACCAAGCCAAAACATGTATTTTATGTCGTAAATGTCGGAATTATGTGTGGTTTGTGTTTTTATTGTGTTTAGGACCAAAAGATGAAAAAGGAAGAATACACGGGCTTTCATAGGCTTTTATCGATGAAAACGAGAAAAGACGAAGTCAAAAGATCAAGAGTGCAAAAAGAACGGAAGTCCAAGGCCTATTCTCAAGATTTATCGAAGAAAAAGTCTAAAGACGGAAGTTTAATGAAGTCGAAGAACTCAAGCCAAATATTGAAGAAATTAGAAGACAAGTTCAATTTATATCGACAAATCCTGAGACGACGTCGAGAAAGACAAAGAATTTAAATCGGGTCGAGACAAGAAGAAAGAAAGAAGAAAGCATCATCACATGTACTCCTCCTATAAATACCCTCCTAATGTGTCATTAGGAGGGTGGTTAGCTAATAGTAGTTTTTAGTTTTATTTTTGTAAGGTAAGTAGGAATAGATTAATATACTTTCTCTCTCTAATTTTTCTTAATTTTTTCAAGATTTCTCTTTAATCTTGTGTCAAATCTTTGACCTTTAATCTTTTAAATTCAAGTTTTTAATCATCTTCTTCTACCTTTCTTTATTTTGTTTATCTTTGATTCGTGATAATCGTTGATTTTGTTTCATCCTAGTGTTCATGTGATTAAAAAGTTTATCTTTTTATTCATCTCTAGGTTTTAATACGGATTAAGCTTTGAGCTTGACATGCTTATTGGCTTATTTTGTATTTTAGCTTATTTGTTTTAAAGTTTTCTTAAAAGTTTTGTCTTTTTAAAGTTTGATTTAAAAAGTTGCTTATTTAGAGTTTTGTAAGTTTTTATTTGTGCTTATTTAGTTATTTTCATTAAATAGTTGGTACAGTTTTTTAGAAAAGTGCGTATTCTTGTTGCTTATTGCGTTTTACATCCATCGGAAAAGGGTTTCCCTTTTCCGACCATCATTCCGACAAGCTTCCTTGTTATTCCGATCACTGGATCGGAAAAGGGTTTCTGGATTCCGACCAGGATTTCGATTTGGATTCCGATAGTTTTGTTTTAGTTTATTCCGTCGGGATTCCGACCAGCATTCCGACGAGGGTGTTTTTTTGGATATTCCGATAGCTTTTAGTTTCAGTATTCCGATCATTTCTTTTTCTTATATTCCGATAGGAGTGATTCCGATAGCTTTACTATCTCGTTATTCCGACGAGTGCATTCCGACCATATTCCGACGGTGTATTCCGATTAGGATTATTCTTACGGGTTTAATTTCTTTTTTACAAAGTTTTCAAGTTTTAAATTCATTACGTTTTAATTTCAAAAAATTGCACGCTTCCCGAAATCTCTGTTTTTACCAGGTGTTTTTTTAATTTTAGAGAGAAAAAGTGACAGTTTTTCTAGTTTTTCTTTTAGCCTATTTTAATTACGTTTCGCATTTACTTTTTAATTAGTTATAGACAACGACAACCTTTTTATTTTCCACCAAGAACGACTGAGTCGCACTCTTAACTAGTAATCAATTCGAAAAGACTGGAACAACGAACTTTTTATTTGAGGAAACCATCCTTCTAGTGAATGTGATGACGATGACACACCTATGACAAAAGAAGAAGAAGCCAATTTCATGAACACCTTTCGTCGAACTCGATTTTATAACGACTATCTTAATCGTGATCACGATAATTGGAGATCTAACGATAAACCAAGTTACGATCGAGACGAAAAGAAACCTAACCAAACCGAAAAAAAACCTAACCTCGAAACCAAGCTCGACAATTTTATCGAATCTCAAAGAAAAGCCAACCTTTTTGCGCGAGATACATTCACTGACCTCAAAACAAAGTTCGAGACTTCAAACAAAAACCACCAAGCTTCCATTCAAAACCTTGAAGCTAAGTTTGATCGTTTTGTCGATAAGCAATCGAATCGCGCTTTTGGTTCTTTACCTAGCAACACCAACCCAAACCCCCAAAACAACAACAAATATCAACCACCACAAGCTCGTAATGAACATGTGAATACCGTATTCATGCGGAGTGATTTATCTTCTGAATCACCTACCAAACCTACCCAAGACACACCAATCAAAAACCCACTCGATAGTGACGATGAGGATGAAGCCTACCCAACCAAAACCAAACCCACTGAAAACCCAAACCCAACACCAAAACCATACAAACCAAAAGTACCATACCCCCAACGCTTACGCAAGCAAAATATGCAAATAAGTATGGTAAATTCCTCGACTTAATCCAAGAAGTTAGAATCAATATACCTTTAGTCGATGTTCTGGCCGGAATGCCAAACTATGGCAAATTTATCAAAGAACTTATCAAAAGCAAACATAAGTTTGAAGATGTATCTTCTGCTTTCCTAAATGATGAATGTTCTGCCATTATTCAAAACAAAGTACCACCAAAACTTGGAGATCCTGGAAGTTTCCTAATTCCATGTACTTTCCATCACTCATACTCTTGTAACGCCTTGGCCGATCTTGGCGCTAGTATTAACCTCATGCCATACTTTTTTTATGCTAAACTCTCAAAAGATGTTCTAAAACCCACAAAAATGAGCATTCGCCTCGCGGACCGTTCTTTTCAATACCCAATGGGAATAGCCTAAAACATGCTTGTTGAAGTTAGAAAATTCATTTTTCCTGTCGACTTTGTAATCCTAGAGATGGAAGAAGGTAGCAAGGTACCACTTATCCTTGGTAGACCTTTCTTGCATACAGCTGACGCTGTGATTCGTGTGAAACAAAAACAACTCAACCTTGGAGTTGGAGAAGATAGAATTTCCTATTCTATCGATGAAGCAATGAAACACACTTATTGTAATGACGGTACTTGCTTTAGTATTGATGTCATTGACGAAGTCGTTGAAGCCGATTTCGACGCTCTTCTTGATGAAAGAAGCAAAAATTTTATATTCTATCGAAGGAACCATCCTCGAAGAAGAACTTTTTACTGAATTTGACACCTTCATAGCCGTTAATACCAATGACCCTATAGAAACACCTAAAGAAGAAAAAGAAACACCATTTGAAACCATAACTTTCAAAACCGATTTCAAAGTTTAGAAATCTGTGGAAGAGCCCCCTACATATTTAGAACTTAAACCTCTTCCGGAACATCTGGAATATGCGTTTCTTCACGAAGAAATATTACTACCTGTAATTATTTCATCCCAACTTTCGGAAGAACACAAAAACGATCTAATTAAAGTTCTCAAGAAGCATAAACAAGCTTTTGCTTGAAAAATTTATGATATTCCTGGCATATGTCCATCGTTCTGTAAACACAAAATCCAACTTTTGGATAACAAGAAACCGATTGTTGAAAAACAACGAAGACTAAATCCTAACATGAAGGACGTTGTTAAAAAAAAGATCCTTAAACTCCTCGATTCTAGAATAATATACCCAGTCGCCGATAGCCCCTGGGTTAGTCTTATTCATTGTGTACCTAAAAAGGGAGGTATCACTGTAGTAGCTAACGAGAACAATGAATTAGTACTAACACGAACCATCACCGGATGGAGAGTTTGTATTGACTATCGGAAATTAAATGACGCAACTGCGAAAGATCATTTTCCTTTACCCTTTATGGATCAAATGTTAGAAAGACTCACAGGGAATGAATACTTTTGTTTCCTCGATGGTTTTTCCGGATATTTTCAAATCCCAATCAACCCTATGGCTTATGCAATGCACCTGCTACTTTTCAGAGGTGTATGATTGCAATCTTTCACGATATGATTGAAGAATCAATCGAAGTCTTCATGGAAAATTTTTCCATCTTTGGAAATTCTTTCAACACGTGTCTTAACAATCTTGATAAAATGTTAGCACGATTTGAAGAAGCAAATCATGTGCTAAACTGGGAAAATTGTCACTTTATGGTTAAAGAAGGAATTGTGCTTGGACACAGAGTGTCTGGCACGGGCTTAGAAGTTGACAAATAAAAAATAAACGTAATTTCAAAAATCCCACCACCTACTAATGTGAAAGGCATTAGAAGTTTTTTAGGTCATGCCGGATTTTACCGACGATTTATCAAAGACTTTGCAAAATCTCAAGACCTTTAACTCAACTTCTAGAAAAAGAAAGAACATTCGATTTTAATGATGAATGCCTTTTAGCATTTGAAACTCTTAAAGCAAAGCTTACATGCACACCAATTATTGCAAGCCCCAATTAGAACCTTTTATTTGTGCTTATGTGCGATGCAAGTGAACATGCCCTTGGAGCCGTCCTTGGACAAAAAGATGGTAAACAATTTCACCCCATCTACTTTGCTAGTAGAACTCTAAACGCAACCCAACAAAATTACACCATCACGGAGAAAGAACTCATGGCTGTAGTTTATGCGTTTGACAAATTATGATCATACCTCGTATTATCGAAAACAATAGTTTACACCGATCGCTCAGCCTTAAAGTACTTGTTTAAAAACAAAGATGCCAAACCTCGTCTCATAAGATGGATATTGCTTTTACAAGAATTCGATTTAGAAATTAAAGATAAAAAAAGGTGTTGAGAATGTTGTTGCCGGTCATTTATCTCGCATAGTGAATGATGATTCTAGCGTGATGAAATCGGTGATTTTCCCGATGAACACAAAATGGAAATAAATACTAACATTACACCATGGTTCACAGACTTTGCAAACTATTTGGCTGTAGATATTTTACAAAAGAGAATGACATATCAACAAAAGAAAATATTCTTTTCTGAATTAAAAAATACTTTTGGGACGATCCTCACCTATTTAGAATCTGTTTTGATGGAATGATCCGACGTTGTATTTCCGGATCCGAATCTCGAAAAATTCTAGATGAATGTTACTACGGACCGACCGGAAGACATTATGCAGCGAAAACCACCGCTAAAAAAGTGTTTGACGCTGGCTTTTACTGGCCAACGATTATTCGTGAAGCTCATACCTTAGTACGATTATGCGAAGCATGTCAAAGGACTGGAAATCTTACAAAAAAAGATGAAATGCCTCTGAATAATATACAAATCTGTGAAATCTTTGACGTGTGAGGTATCGACTTCATGGGACCATTTCCTAAATCTTATATGTGTGAATACATTTTAGTCGCCGTCGACTATGTATCGAAATCGGCCGAAGCTCAAGCCTTGCAAACTAACCATGCAAGAGTTGTTATAGCATTCTTAAAGAAACTGTTATGTCGTTTTGGAATTCAAAAAGCACTAATAAGCGACAGAGGAACTCATTTTTGTAACAAACTCATGGAAAAAATCATGAAAATATATGGAGTAAACCACCGATTTTCCACATCTTACCACCCTCAAACGAGTGGCCAAGTTGAAAACACTAATAGAGATCTTAAGCAAATCCTTGAAAAGACCGTCCAAAACAACCCTCCTTGTTGGTTTAAGAAATTAGAAGATGCTCTATGGGCCTTTCGTACCGCTTTCAAAACACCAACTGGAACCACATCGTACAAGCTCTTGTATGGAAAAACATGCCACTTACCAATAGAAATTGAACACCGTGCATATTGGGCACTTAAGAACTGCAACCCTGATCTTATTGCAGTTGGAGAAAAACGTATATTTCAACTTCATGAGTTAGATGAATTTTGACATCAAGCTTATGAAAGTTCACGTTCATACAAAGAACGAACCAAAGTGTGGTATGATCGCAAACTGCGACAAAGAAAATATTTCAAACATGGAGAGAAAGTACTTCTCTTTATCTCGAAATATAAATTCAAGCAACCTAAACTTACACCAAGATGGACTGGACCTTACACAGTAAAACACCAATATCCATCTGGATATGTTGAACTCTACGGTAGAGACAATACCACTTTTATTGTCAATGGACATAGACTCAAGTTCTACCACGAAGAAGAAAGCTGTAATGAATTCGATGAAGAAGAAATCCCCTTCTTTTTGAAATAAAACCGAGTAGCCGAGTCTGGAAGAAGACTCTAAACTTAGCGCTATTCAGAAGGCAATCCGTATTTTATCCCCCACTATTTACCTTAAGTGTGGAGGAGGACCTGTAAATAAATAAAATTGTCCTTGTATATATTGCATGTGTTTTGTTCTATTTTATAGCATGCAGGAAAATAGCAAATTTGGAGCTCTGAGATGGATTCACCTGTTGAAGTCCCGCAATTTTCTACTTAGCCCCGGGAAGTTCTCGTTTCCCTTTGCATTTTTCCTATTTTTATTTTTTATCAGATATCACCTCGAGGACGATGTTCACCTTAAGTGTGTAGGAGGGACAAATAGGAAAATTATAATAAATAAAAATTTCTCCACATGAATTTTTTTTTTGAAAATAAAATAAAATTGATATATTTTAAAATAAATAAATTTTTAACAAAGCAAAAATCTCATTGATTGACACTATAACTAAGCACAAAAACCATCCACCAAATATATGAGGAAACCTAGCCTTATATTTCTCTATTTTCTGTGAAAGCCGATAATCTAGCATGCTTCAGAATTTGTGCTTGATCATCATTTACTAAACCGCAGTGAGGTTTATTTAAAGATATTTTCGAGAAGAGACAAAATAAATCACCATTTTATCATTTTAGTTAAACTACACTGGCTTGCTAAAATATGTTGCACTCGTACCTATGTGCTATATTATACCTTGTACTATTATCCTTATGTTGATGCCTATCCATTTGTCAAGTCGAAAAAGTATATATGATGCTCTCTTAAAAAAAATAAAAAAATAAAAAAATAAAAATAAAAAGAGAAAGAAAAATAAAGTATTTTAGTATAGTTGTTCTACGACTTTGACAAGGCATATATTGTTCTTACACCTACATCATTACCAAGTTTTGTCTCTTTGAAAATTTATCTGGTGCTCATGCCGCAAAGGTTATGTTTATGTGTCTTGTACAAACTTATGGTAGCTAACTATTTTATGTTCGTGCTATTTGAGTGTTACCTTACATCTATCCTTTGTGAGTGACATTTGTGTGAACTTAAAATCTAAACACTATCCGTGTGAGGTGCTGAAGTTATTTGTCATTTGTTTTTGCTACTTATAAATATTTAATCATTTTCCTATCATACTTCATAACACTTAAAAGCATTTTTAAAATCTAATTTGTTTTCTCGCTTTGATTGCTTGAGGACAAGCAATAGCTAACTGTGGAGGAATTTGTTAACGACCAAAATATACATATTCAACCCGTTATTATAATGCCACTTTGTATCATAAATAAGAGCTTTCGATACTTAATATATTGCGTTTTATATGCAGGTATGAAGTATGGAGAAGCAAAGTGAAGAAAATACAAAGGAGGGTCCTTATTGTGCAATTTAGCCAAACTATTGAAAGAAGAATCTGGAACGCATAAAAGTGCGGCGCACATTGTCAGAAGAGCGGCGCACATTCCCACATCAAAAGTGCAGTGCACTATCGGATAAGTGCGACGCACATTTACTCTCAGCCATAACTATAAATAGGAGCCACTTTTACTCATTATCAACATCTCATTCTAAAACCACTACTCCAATCTAAGTATTCTTAACTTCTTAGTAGTATTTTCAGTATTATCAACTTTTGGGAAATACTTGTAACGAGAGTATTTGATGTGATCGTGATAGTATAGTGATAATTTGAGATACGTT